>VZTN01014908.1:79652-113352 GCA_013400515.1 Erpornis zantholeuca
TCGGCCTCGCCCGCCGCGGGCGCCCCGGGCACCGCGAGTTCGGCACCTCCCAGGGCCCCGAACGCGCCGCGAGCGAGTGGTTGTTGCCTCTCGGGGGCTGCCCTGTCCGCGGCAGAATTGTTATTTTTTTTTCTATTAAGATTCCTCAAATAGCTGAGAGGGCTGCGGGACTTGGGGGAGAGTCTGATGCTGAGCCTGGCTACCTTGTCTTGGTTTGATTTATAGCCAAAGCCTCTTTTCCATTCCCAGGGACGAGGGATGTAGAAGAAAGAGAAGGATGTGTGCCGAAATGAAAAGAGAACTTTTATTAATACTTGAAGGGTTTATTCTCTGAAGGCTTTTTTTTTTTTTAATCCCCTGTGGGGGAAGGAGAATAAACTTCTTGAATTTATGAAGTAATCTGTGAAAAATAATCCAGAACATATGTTCTAGATTGCGTATTTTACTCTCTAAGAACTGCCTAAGCAATTAAAAATGCACCAGGAATAGTATTAAACATGTGTATGCAATTTAAACATAAACTTGATAGTTTTGTTCATAACTTGAGGTGTTTAGCTCTTTAAAATAGCGTAATATTTTGCTTTTAGAGACAAGTTTCTGCCTTGGCCAGGTGTTGAGTCTATCCTCCAAAACCCATCTTGTTTTGAACAACTTTACCTTGTTTTGCTTCAGAATTGCATGTAGAAAACAGGGCCGAAAAAGAGTTTGGGGTGGTGGTGTGCCTTGGGTGCTCCCCAGGAATGGCAGATCTGATGCAGGAACCTTGGGGGAGACAATGTGCTGCACTGGCCTGGTGTAGTGTCAGTCCAAGAACCTAAGATGAGGTTTGGATGAGTAACTTTATTAAGCCTTTACCTACTTCTGAGGGTTGTGTGAATGTGCAGGCCTGTGCTGCTGCTCAGTTCACTGCTATGCTCTTAGACATAGTAGTTAAAATGTCCCAGTCCTCTTTTTTTCTTAAATTTTTTCTCATGCCAGGCCTTTTCCATTTGTGTCTGTGTCTTGGTGCAATCACTGCCCACTTTTGAAAAAGAGCTAATGGTTGGGAGAGCAGATTGGTCTCAGCTGTATTGTACCAGCTGTGAAATTGCTACTTGGAGATGCTGGTTCTTGCTGGATGAATCTGGAAAGTTGGTTATGTTCTGGGATTCTTCAACTCTTCTAAAACCTGAGGCTTTCATAGCGTTTTTGTATCTTAGAAGTTTTAAACAAAAATTAATGCAAGAAAGGGGAAATCTTTCTTTTGGAGTTTCTTAAGAGTTGATCTGATCCTAAACTATAACGCAGTGACCTATGTACCAAAGACCTGTGGAATGTTTTCCTTTCTCTTCAGAACTGTTCCAGTGGTAAAACACCTCATGCAGCTCCAGCTGTATTTTCATACAGGCCTGCTTTAATGTCTACTGACCCTATTTTTCTACACAGGACATGTCAAATCAATATTATGTTGCTTTTTCTACTGCGACAGCCCTTGTATGTAACAGGTGAAAGGCTTCACTTCTAAAGGCGTAGTTGAACAGCACAGCTTTAATGCTTGGGTAGAAGCTGTGGGTTTTGTCACTTTTTATGCTGACTTCCACTGCTTTTTCCCTGGCCTGTGTGTAAACTAAGAAGGCAAAAAGACTGTGGGGTCTTGCAGCACAGAGCACGCAGGATTTACTGCACTTGTGATAGTTGCCAGCAGCACTGGGGGCATGGAAGTGTGTGGGTGCCAGGGCTGTGCCCTGGGCCATGGGGTGGGCAGCACCTGCCCCAGCCCACCAGGTTGCTGTGTTGATCCTGGTGTGAAGAAATTCGGTTTCTGATTGTGGCACTTTGCTGTGTGTAAAGAGAGGAAACTGCCCCTGGCTGGGGCAGGGGGATTTGTCCTGAAGCAGCAGTAGAAAAAGCTGCATTGTGCCCTACGTCTGTGTAACTTACTGGTGTCTTTGTTTTGAAGAGCTCCTACTTTTGATGCAGTTTATCTCCCAAAGCATATTTTTGCCAATATATCTTATTCCACCCCCCAGGCCTAACTTCTGCCTCCTCACCAGGAGAGGAAAATAAACAGGGGCACTGTCGTTGGCACCGATGTGCCAGTTTATCACACCCTAAACAACATTGCTGTGTTGGCAGAAAGGCTGCTGGAGTGTCATTAACACCCAGATGAACCTGCAAGTATAAACTTTTTTATTTTCCTTCTATTTTCTTGTGGGAAATTAGTCTGATTCAGTAGTGAAGCTCTGTGACCCTGGAAGGGCCACTGGGAGCTACTTTGGTTTTGGTAGAAGAGGATTTTGTAGGTATGAGCTGGAGGAGATGGTGAACATCTGGAGAGGATTAATGGTGATTGGGAATGGCGGGGATTCAAAGTTCCAGTGCCTTCCCTTTCCCTCCAGTGCTGCTTGTTTAATGAGGGACCTTGGACTTACAGGACACCTCCACCCCAGCAGGAGCATATTCTGAATGAGGGTGATGTAGTTGTAAACACTCACTGTGAGGAAAACAGCTCTCCTGGAGTTTGCATGTGTAGATTTTTGGGCAGATGGGCTCTAGTCAGACCTGATCCTTGGTGTTGGCATGTGCTCTTCAGTTAATACAACTTTTAAGGGTGTTATTGTCATTGGTGTGATTTTTTTTGCTCTCCTGCTCTAGCTTCTTCCTTGGCCCCACTGCATTCCTGTAGTTACATCATCCTATCCTTCCTTCTTCCTCTAAGTTCTTCCTTTGACAAGGGTTTCTGTTAATTGCTAAACAGACATAAGGGTTTAATACGGAAGAACTGTTGACTTGATTGTGATTATTCCCAGCCTCCTCAGGAAAGTGGTGGAATCACTGTCTATGGAAATGGTAAAAATCTGTTGATGTGGCACTTGGGGACATGGGCTAGTGGTGAACATGACAGTGCTGTGTTAATGGTTGGACTCGATGATCTTCGAGGTCTTTCCAACCTTAAAATTTCTGTGATTGTGTAGTGCCTGGCAGTGTGAGTGTAACAGGCCGACCTTGCCAGGCAGCCAAGGCCAGTCCCTATATTTTGGGGTTAATTTAGAATTACTTGGTCTGCACCACTGCTGGGAATCAGTTTCACTGGATTTCTAGCAGGAACGCCAGAGCTCCTTGCCTAAGGAGGCTGGGAGAGTGATGGGGCACTGGAGCAGGAGAGGATAGTGCTGCTCATTGCCCTGGGCAGTGTGCAGGAGCCTTGTCCTCCAGAGCTTGCACCCTGTTTGGATAGAAAAATGCACCTCTGATGCAGTGGGGAAGGACAAAGACAACTGACCAGAAGCCTTTGCCGTGCCTTCCCATGGGTGTCTCCAGAGCCCAGCATTGCCCATAGCCCAGCCCATTTAGGGTGGTGTTTTAGGTGACAGCAGTTAGGAATTGTGGGTTAATGCGTGTGGCTTTTGTAAAAAATTATATTCCCATAGTGTTTATTTATCAGCTCTTAGAAAGAAACAAGTGGTAATTAGATTTGGCTATCCTAATTCTGTTAAAACAATTGCATTGGGATGCAGTGCCACATAAAGCTCGAAGTTCAGGGCTGGCACCCAGCAAGTGCTGGGTCCTCATCTTTGGGGGCTGGTCAAACTACAGTAAATGAGAGTAATCAGAATTTGTCCATGAAGGAAATCACCCTTGTCTTACAGATGTAGGGGATATATTTGTGTGGCACAGCACCTTGAAGCAATGAACATTGCACACATAAAAGATCTTGTCTAGGGCAGATTTACACAGTGGATACTACAGGAGGTGTTCAGACTGTACTTGGTTGAAGTGAAGTGCTTCAGGGTCTCACTGAGCTGCCCTTCAGAATAGCCCCACACATCTCTGGGTTTTTCTTGGAGATGTTGAGTCTGAAATCATGGTTTGGTGCTGCTGGCAGCAGTTTAAGCAGGTCACTGGAGCTGAGTGGTGGAATAAGAGCCGTGCCCAGGTAAAGGCCACTTGTTTCTATGCTGCAGACTTAGTCATCCTTGCTTTGAGAACCAGAACCTCCTTCCTTCTGGACTTGGTCACAGGGTCAGCTGATCCTCCTCTGTGGGGTGGAGGAGTTTGTGTGTGAAGTTGCCTGGTGACATCTCCAGCAGATCTCAGTTGGTGTTGGGACAGCAGCTGGGGAACATCAGCACCTATTTAATGATGCATTTAATGGCTGATAGTTCTTGAAGTATTTTCTCCAAAGCTTGAGGTTCATGGTATTTTTTGTTAGCCTGAGGTCTTTTAAGTTATTCTTTGTAATTGTGAAGGTTAGAAATTTGTTGCTGTAAACATCAGGGTTGTGTTGCTGTTGCAGTAAGGATTGTGCGCAGGGCAGAGGCCCTTCCTTAGTGCCTCTGGTCCTTCTGACCCTGGTTGGTGGTTTTTCAGTGATAGCTGAGCAGGGCTGGTACATGTGAAAGTGTTCTGAGGTACCTTTAAGGGGGCAGTGGAAACTTCCCAGCAGCCAAATGTTTGTCCATGACCAGGGTAAACTCATGTTCTGAGCAGAGGCTTACAGGTAGCTCATTTCCTAGGGTTGGTTTAGAATCGTGTTGTACCTGGGTGTAATCCCAGATCTGCACAGCCTTTTTGGGAGACTCTCAATTGCTGGTGATCACCCCACCTGGTCCCCTAATTGCTGTCCAACAGGAGCATGTTAAGTTTGGTGGGGTCTGTAGGAGGCCAACACCAGAAAATCACTTTGGAAGTTTGTCCCATTTCCCGTTGGAGGAGTGGGCATGTTTAAGCACTGTGGTGTGGGAGAGTGAGCCCATCTTCATGACTTGTAAATGGTTTTGTAGTGCATAGGATATTACATGTGATGGCCCAAGTGGACCCTCAGTGCCCAGGTCCTGTGTCTCCTTCAGAAATAGGAGCAAGTTACCTTTGTGTGTCATAGCAGTAATTTGGAGAGCACCAAAAAAAATCCCACAAAAGAAAAAATCCAGCAGGATGTCCTATTTATGTGTCTAGAAGGCAGTGCAAGTCCACCAGCTTTCTAGGTTTCAGTGTAATAGAGATAGGGATTTAAGATATTAATCCTAACACGTTTCAGCAGCTGCTTGCACTGCCTTTGGTTGAGAGCTTGGCAGAGGGGCTGTCACCACTTCAGCATCCCCCTGCATCTCTTTTGAAGACTTGCTGTGGCCATAGAAGTTATGAGCACAGTTTTTGTGGAGATGCTGGAGAACGTAGCGGGTGGCTGGTGATGGTATTTCAGGCAGGCTCTGTGACTTCTGTTATAAGGTTTAAGGGGAAAAAAAAAGTCTTCAAGTTTGGTACAATCTTTGTTTCCTTGATGGTTCTCAGAGATGGTTGTGGGGGCCTACAGAGTCAGCAGGCCCAGGTCGTGCTTGAGGGTTGCACCTCCTTGGGAAAGGAGATGGCAGGGTCCCCTACACCAGGAGTGAGGTCGTCTTGGCCTAGAACCTAGAGTAGGACTTGGTGTGACATCCAGTCTGCTGTGGCCACCGTGGTAAGCCCAGGGTAAGGAGTGCTGCCATCCCCTACCATGTGCTCATTATTTGCAAGACAAATCCATGGAGTTGTGCTGGGAGGGTGGCAAGTTGCAGTACAGAGATGGGGACAGGAGCTGTGGAGGAGATTTTACCCAGTCTCATTACCAGGGCTGGTACGTTGTAAAACTGCAGTTTGAGCTGGAAATCCTGCAGCATCTCCTCACTAACATCAACCTGGAATTTATCTGGCTGTCTGCCATGTGCTAAATAAACCCCAAGCCATGTTGGAGGCTCCTTCTACCCCCTTGAATCCCAGCCCCTTTCTGGGAGGAACCCACAGGCCAGATTTTCTTCTGTGGAGATTTTTAAGCAACCACTTTTGGAGCCCCTTGAAACTAGATACGAATGGGAATTCCTGCAAGGCCTCTCCAGCCTTGCTGGCTGCGACATCCTGGAGTGAAAACGTGGCTTGGATTGAGGATTGGTTGGTTGGTAAATTAGTACAAATCCAGCTAGTATAATTTGCTAAGGAGCAGTGAAGAGCTTTGGGTAGGCAAGAAATGTTCCGTCCAGTGAGGTGGAGGTCTGCACCTCTGCTGTGTGCTGGTGGTGTCTGGAAAGGAAATCTGAGTTTTGTGGTGTGGTTTGACTTCAGGCTTGTTCTTGTACTTTCACCTTCCTGCTTTTGTGGGTTTCTGAGGATACTCAAATTCTGTGTTCAAGTGATGCCTTTTTATCACTTGTGTCTTTGCAATGTCCTGGCACTTAAACTGTTGTCCTCAGAATTAGGACTTGGCTCGTATTACTGTGGCAGGAGCAGGAGTTGTCTTTCATCTGGAAAAGTACAGAGTTTGATTTTTCCTTGAAAGCATTTAAAAACAGCATTCTGATGGTGTCATAGCTGTTGTTTGCCTCAAACTTTTATCATGTTGCATCCCAGTAGGAAGGAGTCAGGTGCTCACACAGAATCATCCATGTGCTGTTGTCCAAGGGGAGCTGCCAAGGTTGCTGTGCATGTTTTGGTTTAACTTGTTCCCGCTGATATCCAGCCTTTGGTTTGTGTCTCGCCTCCCTTCCTAGCTGAAGGAGACTCTAATAGAATGGAGGAGTGATTCATGCTGAGGAAGAAAATTATCTCTTATCTAGGTTGCCTCTAAGCCAGTCCTGCCAGAGCCGACTTTATCCTTGAGAGGCTGGAAAGTTGGTCTAGAAGGTAAATATTTATTCTTTAGAGTGTCTGACATTGATCTGAAATCCAGGCGGCTGCTGCGGTTGCCGATGGGAAGGAAGCTGTGCTCGTCCGTGTTCACACAGCACGGTGAGATTCAACCTGCACACGGAACAAAATCTGTTCTGGAGGAGTGGAATTAAAAACTTGCAGAAATATGCACAAACCTTATGGAATAAGTAGTGTTTTCTCCCATCTCAGTAACAATAGTCTGTAGGAGAGAAAGCTTAAGGGGTCTAGCTCCTGACTTCTTTGCTCTCCGAGCACTGAGATTCCTGGGTTGGAGGCTGTTAAAATATCAGCACTTCTCTGCAGCTTAGAGAAAGTCACTGGAGCTTTGCTAAGTCAGCTGGGAGGAAGATCAAATACACTGCAGTGTGGCTTCTCTTCAGGGTTGTACAGCAGGACACTCAGGGAAGCTTTTGTACAACCAAGTGGAATGTTTCCACATCTTTCTTTTAAAAACTCTGGTGGAATTTCTGCATGGCTCCCTACAGCCAAGCTGCCCCTGCATTGGTGATTGCCCAGAATTCAACAGGAACAGAAAGTGAAACTGGGTGGTCTGTTGGTCATATGCTGAGATGTGCGGAAAATGGAAGAGTTGTATAAATGCTAAACCAGATGAACTTTGCAATCCTGTTATTATCATCTTTATGGAGAAAGCTGTCAGGGGTCAGTATGAGCCAAGCCAATTCTTGCATAATTAGCCCCATACAATTACATGGTATTTAGTGATGTTTGGCTTGAGCTGTAAGTTCTTGTGTATAACAGGGAGTTTCTGATGGGAACATGAAATTTGGATGTCCAGAGCGAATATGTTGCAGTTAACCTAATCATTTCAAATCTTTTCATGCTCCTTTAGTTTCTGTTTTAAAGGTCATTGAAATCTAGACCTGGGATGCCCTTTTTAGCCTTTGCACATCATCAGTTGGTGTTCTATTTTTGAGCACTTGCTAGTGTTGGATAGGAGGGGAGCTACACTGGAAGGGTTTTGTAGCATTTGTGTTTTATTTTGTACTTTATCACTTGGTAGTAATTTATACTCTCCTAGTTTTTTAGGGAGGTTACTGGGGGCTTGAACCATTGCTGAGTATGGTTGTACCATACTCTCTGTATGTACCTAACCACTATGCTGTACCTAACCACTGCATTACTTCTGCTGCTCCTTGGATTCAGCAGAGGAAGTCCTTCTGGGTTAACCTGAGCACAAAACTAAGAGGTCCCTAGCCCAGAGCTCAGCACTGGCACACATGATCTCTTGACCTAAGCCAAGCTCCTCACCTGGGACACTCGGTCCTGTGTTGAGCTGTGCCTAAATGGCTTCTCCCTGCCCTCCTGTTGAAACAGGCTTGCTCTGGTATTGGGATCTCTCATATATGTCCCAGCTTCTGTGTCTTTTTACAACACATCTTTTCTTGGAAAGCTGATAGAACTCCATTATGTCTAAGAGCGATCCTATAGATATACATCTGCTGAGTGTTACTTGTGTGTGCATAATTCCCATAACACCGGTCAGTTTTCCACACAGCTCAGCAGGGAGGTGGGGTGTGCAGCTGACCCTGTGTGTGTGTGTGTCTCTTCCAGAACAGGGCAGTCGGGCGGCCCAAGGGGAAGCTGGGCGCTGCCTCTGCGGTGAAGCTCGCGGCCAGCCGGAGCACGGCGGGCGCCCGGCGGCGGAGGACGCGATGCCGCAAGTGCGAGGCGTGTCTGCGGACAGAGTGCGGAGAGTGCCACTTCTGCAAGGACATGAAGAAGTTCGGGGGGCCCGGCAGGATGAAGCAGTCCTGCATCATGAGGCAGTGCATCGCCGTAAGTGTGCCTGGGCCTGCAGCTGCTCTGCAGAGTCCTTTCCTCTCTCTGTGTCTCCCGCGTGAGCGGGTGTGGGACTGGGAGCTCTGCTCTGAGTAGTGTCTAAAGTGCATCAGACAAAAGTGTGTAATCCCTGCCCGCTCAGATCCTTTTTTTCTCAGTGTTTATCGTCCTCCCCAAGTCTTAAACCAGAATGCCACTAAAACTTAACAGCCCATCTTTCCTTCTCAGCAGTATAGAAGTGGCGATTGTCAGTACATCAAACATCAGCACTGAAATCACCCTCAGACTCTGGGATTTGGGGGAAAAGGGGAAGAGTGGGAAGTTCTGATTTAAAGGGTGAAGTAGTGTGTTTCGTTTGGATGTTGGAATTTCCTGAGAAAAACTGCCCTGCAATCATCTTTGCCGTCTTACCCATGTAAATTAAGATGTGCAAAAGCCTTGACTGGCAGCCTCCAAGATTTTGGTGTTGGTGACCCCAGCCCCAGGCTCCTTGAGATCTGAATATCAATTTGTTTGCTGGCACTTAGGCATAGAGCAGAGGGTGTGATCTGGATGAGGCAGAGAGCTATCAATCCAGGGTCTTGTCTTCCTCAGGGACTGGAAATGGCTGTCAGGGAAGGAGCATCGGAACAGGGCAAGCAGGCAGTTGGTTTCCTGGGCTCCTGTGATACATTACTTAGGAGCTTCTCTAGTCACAAGCTGTAGCTTTCTATTTAACAAATATTGACAGATTAATCTTCCATTAAGTTGTTCAAGCAGCTTTTGAATCCGTTGCTGCCATGCTGACTTGTGGAGCTTCTTCTCAGGTCACATGTCTGCAGTGACTCTGTTCAAGGCTAAAAATCAGCTTTTGCTTTTATCTTAATTCTTTGGAAGGTCTTGTTTATGCTGTTGTTATGGGTTTGGTTTTCTTTTGTTGTTGTTTTTTTAAGGAAAGGAATGTTGTTTATTCATAACTGACATATCACCCTATCTATACTGATTTCTCTCATTACAGTTCCCTTCACTTAGTATTTGTGGGTTTTTCTTTTAATTCTTAGGAGATCACCGAAGTGAAGGCATTAAATGACTTCACCTGACACTGATAAAAAAACTGATAAGCACTTAAGGTTTCCAGTAGTTGCTTCTGGTAGCTCACTCCATGTCCTGTTCCAGGCTCTGCACTGTTCCTGACATAGATGATTGGGTTCAGCGCTGCTGGATCTTTCAGTAAAGTACATGGAATATCCACCTTTCTGCAGAGTGCTTTTGCAGCTCAAGTGTCTTTTCTTTGAGCACTTGATTTCCTGGAGTGTGGCACGAATTGAACAGCATGGATGAAGAATTTATTATTCTCCAGGGGCAAGAAATAGTGAAATCATGCTGCCTTTTTAGTGGAAGGATTAAATTAGGGCTGCAGTGTGCTTTCTTATCCTCACTGATGAAGGAAACTTTCATACTAAGCTGTTTCACTCTTGGTAACACAGGCTGACCCTTTTGGAGATGATCTGGGTTCTCTTCTAGCTGAGTGTCGTCATCCTCTTTCTTCCAATGAAGATTTATTTTTCTTCTTGGTGCCTATTGTTTTACTTCCAGTTAGGACAGAGGTAGCCAGGGGACTCTGATTACTTGTCCCACCCTTGCATGCACTGACAGTGACTCTTCTGCACTTCTTATGATGGTGCAAGTATCAAGGGGATTATTACAAACTCTTAGAGCAGGAAATTAAGGAGTTGAGGTATTGTAACTTCCAAGGTGCTTTGTGTTTCTGTAAGTAATCCTGTTGGCTTTGCTCTTGTTCTCTAACAATTCAGTAGTAATATACTGTGGTACCTATCCTGCAGCTTCCAGCCAAAAAAACCCTGCAAGATCCCAAAGTTGTATAGGAGTAATGATCTCTATGGTTCTGCCCTTGTTAATAACACTGATAGTATTAACTAGACACAGACTTTCATTAAGCTCAGAAGCCTTCAGAGAGCTGATGGTACTGCTGTTCAGAGAGCAGGAACCTCCTCTGCCTCACCAGTTCCATCAGGAAGGGAAGCAGGAGTGCCTGGGACTGCATGGAATAGGTGTGAGGGGAGTGTGGGGCTGGGAGGACAGCTGCTGTTCCAGCCCCTCAGTGGGACAGAGCCACCTGTGGCTCAGAGAACATTGCCTGGGTACCCTTGATTCCAGCAAGAAAAACATTTAATGCTGTTTGCAAAATACTCTGTCCTCTAATGGCTCTACAGCTGGGATTCCTCCTGCCTGAAACTTGCTGAAGGATGCACTGTTGCTGCCGAAATTTGGGTTGGAGTGCAAATGCAGATGTCCACTTAGGTGTTATTCACTCCATCCACAAGAGATCCTTGCTCTGCAAAGCCACATCTCTGCCTCTGGCTGTGTAACAGTTAAGGACTTGCAGCCTAATTGATTGCACTTCCCTTTGTGGCCAGCTTAGGATCTTCCTTTTCTTTTTGTAATGAGAGGTTTATACCTTATTGCTGCAAACCAGAATTTTGTTAATCATTAGCAAAAAGGTAGCTTTTTTTTAATTAGAGTGGCATTCAGTGCTTTGACATGGGTGACAGGTATGTGAGATACTGCAGTTCCCTTTCTGCCTCAGCAAAAGACAGAAAAAAATCTGTGTGATCTCGCTTGTGACACTTGCAGGAGAGAATCCTCTTTCTAAGTGAGCAGAGCTTTTTTGCAGTGCTCAGGTTGGGACCAGGGCCCTGGATAATGGACTGCCAGTCAGGAGAATGTCTGTTCTTGGTTCTGTTGTGGGCTTGCAGTGAGACCTGGATCAGGTCCCATAACATCTGTCTGCCCTGCCTGTAAAATAGGGGAGCTGCCAAATTGCTACTCAGATTGTGAAGCCTAATGGATGTGAATAGTGATGTTCTAGGTTGCTTCTTTCCCCTCCCATTGTACACTGGTGAAGTGACTCGCATGCCAATCTCTCTGTCAGCTCTCAGAGTCAAGGAACCCACCAAAAATGCATTTTCATCCATTGAGGAATGCTCCCTGAATCTGTATTGCTACAGGGAGGGCTGAATTTGGTGAAATGTGTCCTGTGGAGCTTGGTCTTGTAGCCAGCCCTAATTTGTTATCTGGTGGTTTTTTTGCCTTCATGTCAGTTGGCACAATTAATCCCTATTTATCTCCTCTTTGGAATGAGGATACTGTAAATGCACATTGAGCTCTTGTTGTTTCCATGTCTGCCATGTCTTGATCAGTTCTTTCTGATATGTAAACAGCCGGTGCTGCCTCATACTGCTGTGTGTCTGGTGTGTGGAGAAGCTGGGAAAGAGGACACTGTGGAAGAGGAGGAGAGCAAATTTAATCTCATGCTAATGGAATGCTCCATTTGTAATGAAATCATACACCCAGGATGCCTTAAGGTGAGTACAAGGATGTGATACATGTTGGAAACAAAAGCTGAATTAGTTATCACCTTAATGTAAAAGTCGTGCACGGAAATTGGGAGGCTTTCAGGGTTTCATTTTTGGACAGATCAGTAAGTAAGCAGAGAGCTGGTGTGAGGAGCAGGGTGAGACATGTGGCATGCCACAGCCGTGACCAGCAGGCAGGGTCCTTGATGTAACAGCATTCCCTGGGAGCAGAATCCCTGGCTTTGGACATCCCCTGATGTGTGTGTGCATGCAAAGATCTTGAGGGTTTGTTCCTTTCTTTGTGCCCCTTGTTTAAGGGAGTGTGAGATGTGAGGTGTTTCAGATGGAGGAGGCAGAGCAATCCACCTGTACTTTGGGATGAGATATTCCCAAGTCTGTGTCGGCAGCTTCTTACTGAGTCCCATGAAGTACAGATGAGCAATTGGCTGCTCGTGTAGGTCCAGGCACAGATGTGCCTTAGGGTGGCAGCTGGCTGTAAAGATGTCAGGAGTAAATGCTGGAGCAGGAGGAGTGCAGCTCTGGAGAACAGCCTGAGCGAGTGTCAGGCTGCAGGAGTGCTCACCCTTGGCTGACTTGAGTCCTGTGAGCAGCTGTATTCTTTGCTGGTAACAAAAGTGTCATTTTGGGCATATCTTTGTGCATGAGCATTTAGAAGCTGCCTTTCTCCAGAGCTGGTTTCTTTCAACTGATCAGCCATTTCCTGTTGCTGATTTGTTTATGGTTAAAGTGATTTGCCAAAGCAGATGTGTTCTGACACAGCATGCCCCAGAAAGCAGCGTTTGGGCCCTTCTGGGATGGCTGGGAGGAGAGGTATGTGTGTTCCTTCTGCAGGCCCAGGGTGCAGCTCTCCAGGCCTTTCATTTCTCCTGAGCTGTACGTGGTGCTGCACCAAGCTCTGCGTTGTCATTTATTAGAGCAGAACGTGGGGAGTTGGCAAACCAGAGCTGTATCTTCTCCCTGATTCATGGAGCTGGTGCTCAGTTCCTGCCACAGATGGGCTCTGAAAGGGAGCTTTGCTTGTTTGGCTCTGCTCGAAACAAAACTTTGGGGGCTGATGAAGCAGAGGAAGAAGCTGCTCGATTTAAGAGGTACCTTAATTCTAGCTGCTTTGCTATTCCTTGCTGGAAGTGCCCTGTTCTCCCCCATCTCTGCAGGTCTGTGGCACATCAGGGCTGAGTTCAGAGGGCAGTTGTTGTCTAGTGGCAGCTCAGGTATGGTTTCCTCTCCCCATTCTACCTTTGGGACTAGTTGTACAGGATGTGGGTCAGATCTGTGAAGTTGGGCAAGTGCTGCTTGTTCTCTTACACATGTGTGGTGTTCTGAGTGCTCTCCTGGTAACTAGGAACAACGTTGCTTTGGGTGTTCCTGACAATTAAGCACTGGAAGATTTACTGTGTGCCTTGTATGTCTTGTATTTTGATTGCTCAGTGCTTCTGCTGAGCTGAAATGGTGGGTAACTGGTGCTGTTTATTTCCAGAGGCAAAAAAGCACTGGTAGGATTTCAGAATCATCTTGGAAGGTGTGATGAGACTGCTCAGGGGAACAGCAGAAGGAAAATGGAGCCTCTTTCTTGGATCCTTCTTTGGTCTTTATTCCCGGGTTCCATGATTTCCTGCAAGACATAAATCTCTTGCCATGTTTGCATGTTGCTGTAGCCCTTGAGCCCTGAGGATGAAGCCCATAAATAGCCTTTGATGCAGCCCCAGCCCCAGGGCAGCTGCTTCCTCTGCCCACAAGGGAAAGTCCCTTCCTGTCCCATTTGGGAAATAGCACCATGTGAACTCCTGGTCTTCTCCAGCTAAATGTCTGGCAAATGCACTGTCGGGGAAACTGGAATAAACTGCATCAGTGAAGGGCAGATGTCCTTTCTTGGCTTATTCCCATGGTGAGTGAATTCTCCCCAAGATGCATCTCCCAGAACTTGTGGAATACTTTGGCACATGCAGAGGGTGATTTGTTCTCCAGGGGATGTTGGTGCTGGTTTGAATTCCATCCTCTTCCAGCTCCATGATTAGGCTGTACATGTTCTGGGGGGTTTTCTCCATGAAGCAGCAGTGTCAGAGGACCTCTCTGAGGAGTTAATGAAGTGTGGCTTAGGTGTATCACCAAGCCTTGAGGGGCTTCTGTGGGGGCCCCTTGCTGGGGAGCCCTGGGTACCAGAGCACCTGCAGTGCTGGTGTTGGAGCTGTGCTGGGGACAGCCAGGATGTTCCATGTGCTCAGAAATGTCAGGAGCTTCCTGACATCCTTCTTTCCTTGAAAATACCACACCAACACAGATGATTGTTTTGCTGAACGGGTTTCTTATGAAAATGATCTTGGTGGGAGTTTCGCAAGCGCAGCACTGCTTCCAGAGGGAGCTCATGAGATTTTGGGATGAACACTGCCTTTCACTGTTACAGAGCATTTCAGTTGAACCAAAAGTGGTGAATTTTTCTTGCTTCATCTCCAGTAGCTGGTACTGCTGGCTAGCATATCTGAGTGCAGCATCTGATGCATTTCCTCGGGGAGAAGGGGTTCCTTTCTCCACTAGGAGCCTGTTCTTTTCCATTTCAGCTGAATGTAGTGATAATGGTGGTGGTGAATATTCAGGTGCCTTGTCAGAGCAGCAGAGATACAAAGGCCTTTTCCAGCACAGCTTCAACCCAGGTGTGTCTCACTGCCTCTTTCAGTCTGGGCACTGCCAGAACTCATGGCTCTCCCTCAGGGATGCTGGATGAGCATCCTGGGGTCTCCATATCCCTCCCCAGCAGCAAGGTCTCGTGTTCAGAGTGAATTGCTGACCTCGTGCTGCAGGTAGGTTTCTGTGACGCCTCACGCTGTGCCTCAGACACCCACCTGCTGTTTGCAGCAAACACTCAGAACTGGCTCCCACCCAGCCTGAAAGGCTTGGGACAGATTCAGTGGCAGGTTTGTGTGTGTCTAATTAGTTTGCTTACAGTTCCTCACATCTGTTCAGTTCCTTAAACTTCACAGAAGGGACAGAGCTGTAATGGTTTCCCTTCAGCAGCACTTGTTCTATATTCAGTGCGGGAAATAACTTGTTCCCAACTTGGGCTTGGGCCAGGAATTGTTCCCCTGAGGCAGAGATGTATACAACAGCTCCTGGAGTATCTTACACCTACCATGGGAAAGAAGGTTCAAAGGCACACAGTTGTGATAAAACCAGTATTTAAATTCTGCCCACTTCATTTACTCATTTATTAACTCCAGGAGACTTGCTGAGAGACTGACATGTCATCACTCTCACTGGATGGTGAAACTAGAATGGCTGCTGTCTGGCTCAGGGACTTGAGGAAGCAGTTTCTAACTCCAAGGGCTTGCTCCTGTACAACCAGTGCCTTTTCTCTGTGCTGGGAGGAGAGGAGGAAATATTCCAGAAACATGAAAAATCTGCAGATCCCTGCCTGTGCTTGTTCCTGTCTCCTGCAGCCACACTGCTGCTGCCAGTGCCCAGCTGTTAGTCTGGACAGCAGCATGTTTATGTTGTCTACAGTAGTAATAAATGAATCTTTTTCTTCCCCCCACCTCAAGTTTTGTTTTCTCTGAACATGTAATGAAACCGTTAAGTGGGAGCGTGCCATCAGTGAGTGCATTTGTGTGGAGGGTGTATCTTAGCTCTGCTTTTCGTTCACAGAAATGTCTTGTCTGAAATGCCTGTCTCCTGTTTGGAAGGCACTCCAGGCTCCTGTGTGCAAATCCAGAAACGGGGAGCATTCCAGCTGTGTAGAGCAGGATTGTGCTTTTGTTGGAGTGCAACAAACACTGAGCAAAATGTCAGTGTCTTTCAGAAAGCAAAATGTCAGTATTGGAGGTAGTGAAGTCATCAGCCCTTCTCTCCCTTACACTGACTGGGGATCTGGGGGTGTGAGAAACCCTGGAAATGCCTCTGTATGTCCAGTCCTGTGAACAGTCGTGCCTGTTCCGAGCTGCCTTGGCAGCCACCATCCCCACTGGCACATGGGCTGAAGGGCTGCAGGCTGGGACTGCTAGTTCTGATCCTGAAAGAAAAGTATTTTAAGGAACACTTGATTACAGTGCAGGGTGCTGTGCTGCTAAAAATGCCCATGGGATTAATGTATGTGAGAATGTGGATGGGAGAACCCTGCCTGTGGAAGGATCAGGCTGTGCCTCTCTGGGGGACACAAGACTGGGCTTTGCAAAGCCGAGGTGTGGAGGGACATTTGGAGATGGTGCAGTTGCAGCCCTGGTTTTGGGAGGTTGTTTGGGCTGTCGGGGTGGTTTTTGTTGTTCTAAGAGCAGAGTGTGTGAATTGGGATTGTCCCTGACCTTGGTGGAAAGCACAGAGCCGAGCCCTTTGTCAAGATGTGCTTGGCCAGTGTCCCTTCCACCTGCCTGCATTGTTGGGGGTGGCTGTGCAGCACCCAGGGCCTGCTCAGCACCCGCAGGACAGTGCCTCTGCTCCCCTGGGAGGGCTGCAGTCCATTCCAGAAAACAGGGAGCTGTACAGAATGCCTTGGAATGATCATCACCTTCCTGCAGGCTTGTGCAGCACAGTTGGGAATTGTTGTGTCTCTTCCACAGGTGAAGGAATCGGATGGTGTGGTTAACGATGAGCTGCCGAACTGCTGGGAGTGTCCAAAGTGCAACCATGCAGGGAAAACTGGAAAAGTGAGTTTAATGGGAATAAGTGGTGCTGGGATGACATACAAAATTTTAAGCATTCCCTCTGGCTTGTAGATAGACTTCAGCCCAATACCAGCTTTTGGTTTTGTGCTTAATTCAGATTTTGTTCTTAAGGCCCATGGCAGGAGGTTGGAATGAGGTGATCTTTAGGGTCCCTACCAACCCAAGGCATTCCAGGGTTATATGGTTCATTCCATGATGATTCTATGAGTTGAAGGAGACAAGCTCACAGCTTTCTGTTCTTCAGTAATTTTTGTATTCTTGTACCAACACTTCACCCAGCACCTGGGGAATATTTAGGTTAGTTCTGTGCACTGCCTCACATTAATTTTGACAATGACAATTCCTTAAATTAAAAATTCTCAGGCAATTATGCAAAACCTGGAGTGTTGGAATTAGTGAAACATTATTTCCTTGCAGACTGAGACAGACACTTGCAAGTGTATAGTTAGAAAAATAACTTGAGGAAAACGAAAACTTCTAACTCCTTACTAATCATTTTGTGTGTCCAAAAGTGATCAACCCACCAGCGTTGGAGTGCTGGTGGCAACATAAAGAGCTGGGAGATGCATGAGGTATAAAGTTGGTTTGTGTTTTGTGTCTCTCTGGCGTACAAGCAAAAGCGCGGACCAGGATTTAAATACGCATCAAATCTCCCGGGCTCGTTGCTGAAGGAGCAGAAAATTAACAGAGACAACAAGGAAGTGCCAGATGCTGCCAAACGGAAAGGGGACTGTGAGGAGACTCCCAGGCGGAAATCGGAGGAACATTCCAAAAAGGCTCCGGTTGACTCGATCCTGAGGAGAAAGTCTGACGAGGTGCATCTGTGGAGGAAACGGAAATTCGAGAAATCCCAGGAACCCACGATGAGAAAGCGGGTAAGGCACAGCCCCCTTCCCAAGGGTCTGCACAGAGCCTGGGCTGCTTGGGGCTGCTCTCTGCTTCCCTGGCTTAGAGCTCATCCCCAAACCCCACCTTGCTCCCAGAGGAACTGCAGTGTTTTACCTTTCTGGTAAAAGCTGCTCGTCTGACAGGACAGTGGCTTGAACAGTGATACTCGAGTTGATGTTCAGAGGCCAGAAACACTGGGCTATGGCTGTTGTTTTATTCAAGATACTGGAAAACCCACTTCAACTGAAATGTCTTTACAAGGTGCTCACAGTAGGAACGAGGTGAAAATCAATTTTTCATGGAAACCTTTTCATGTCTCTCCACGTGGTGGCGCCTGGCAGCTGTTTTGGGGCTGGTTTGGGGCTGTGCCACGCTGGGAACCCCTGGGAGCCTTTGGAAAGGACACCTTGGAGTGCCTGCAGAGAGCAGGAGCTGCTCCCAGCTGTTGTGTAGATAATTTGACCCTGAACGTGACAGTCAGGGCTCTCATGCCAGGCAGGGGCACTCTGAACTGGTGGATTCCAAAATGTGGTACTTGGGATATGCAGAAATGCTGGTTTGCAGAGGCAGAAGTGAGGGCTCAGATTTACTGTGTCTCCCGAGGAAGTGGCTGATGGCTATAAAATCAGAATCAGTGGCTGGATTGGTGTTGCATGTGCAGCTCACCAGGGGTGGGAGTCAGTCAGTCCTGCAAGGCCAGACAGTGGGAATGCTGCAGGATGGCAAATGCAGGGATTTGTGCTGCTCTGGTGGAGAGAGAGCAGAATTCCCAGTACCGGTTCAGGCGTACCTGCTGCTGGCCATGCTCTCCTTCTCCCATCCCTTTGGACTTGTCCCACTGAGGAAGGCACTGTGGGTCACCACATTAACACACAGCACAACAAATGTGTTAGGGTTTTTTACTTTCTTCCAACAGTTGGAGAACAAACTTTATCCCGTTTATGTATTGAAATGACAGAATCTCTCATGGAAACCTTTAACTCCAGGATAGTTTAGCTGCACTGTCTGGTTTTATATTTTCTGTTTTGGTAAACATAGTAAAACACAGCAACCAGTGGAGTTTTGATGACCCAGGGAATAAAAATCTATTCCTGTACTGATGTTTGGCCCTTCCTGTGTGGTTGAATATTGCCCCTGCCACACACACAGCCCTTCACCAGACTGTGCCACAGCACATCCTGGAGTCCCTGCTCCCCCCAGCGAGCCAGGCATGTCCTGGCACACTGCTCCCCTCTCACAGCCTGCCATGATCACAGAATTCCAGGGCCTGGAAGCAGAGCACCCATCAGTGCCCTGTGTGAGGGGTGCTGGAAGCTGCACTGGGCCGGTGGTGTAATGTTTTTATTCTAACGTGTCATTAACTTAATGTGACCTCTCCCTTTATAATATGTTAATTTAAGGGCAGGGTGATCAGCTTTCTCTGCTGTGTGCCGCAGGCTGAAACTTGGGAACACAGCCACTGCCTTGATCCAATTAGTTTATTGGGAAAGTGAAAGCACAGGCCCTCGGACACAACAAGTGTGCTCACAGCAGTTCCCTCTCCTTGCCAGTCCAGATCTCCTTATTAGAGCTATTTCATTTTAACAGCTGGTGGCTTCTTTCTTACTTGTGGTGATCAGATTAGGCTTGAAGCCTTCCTGGGCCTCAGTTTGTGTCTCTCACAGAGCCTGGTGAATTGGAGGGGGGTGGATGAGTGGGAACAAGTGCAGAGCAGTTTGTTGGGAGCAGGGACCAGGGCAGGATGAGGGTGCTGGCTGAGCCCCATGAAGGCTCAGCAGCTCCCAGGGTGTCACATTCCCTGTTCTGCAGGCATTGGAGGGGATGGCCAGAGTTTGGTTGGGTGTGAAGGAGCATCTAAAGTGTCTAAAAAAGGGCTGTGGGTGTCCAGCAGCCAGGATGGCAGCTGCAATTCCAGAGGTTTTGGGAATGGTCCTTCTGGTATGAGGGCACTGGGGCAGTGTTTGATGTTTGTGCCTAGTGGGTGTGGCCCGAGCCTGGGTTCTTGTGGCCTGCTGGGGACAAAGCTGGCCATGGTGTGCTGCTGATCTTCTCTGTGTAAATGATTGACTTGGAGATGGGCAAGGCCCTGGAACGTGCAGGATTCTGCATAGTGAATCAGTACCTTTATCACTCCTGGAGTCCAGCGAGCCAATAGCTGGACTCCTCATCCCTGCGATACCTTTGGCCGGTGGCTGCGCCCCGGTGCTGGGATGGTGCTGGGATGGGTGGGGCCCGGCGCTGGCAGGGGGCCTGGCCCCGGGCACGGCTCCTGTGTGGAGCATCCGTGTGGGAAGCTGCTGAGCACGGCCTCGCTCCCACAGTCAGCCCTTGTCTCTTCCTTCCAGCGGCGATCGTGGAAGGCCCCAGATGACCGAACAGCCATGATCAAACCCCTGCGGCGCCTCAAGCAGGAGCCCGAGGATGAGCTGCCAGAAGCACCCCCCAGGTCCAAGGATAGTGACCAGTCTCGGTCCAGCTCACCCACAGCAGGGCCCAGCACGGAGGGCGCCGAGCCCAGGGACAAGAAGAAGTTTAAGATGAGGAGGAAAAGGCGGCTTCCCAATAAGGAACTGAGCAAGGAGCTCAGCAAAGAGCTTAACCAGGAGATCCAAAAAACCGAGAACAGCCTTGCCAATGAGAACCACCAACCCATCAAATCTGAACCGGAGAGCGAGAACGAGGAACCCAAGCGTGCGTTGAACAACAGCGAGAGACTCCATAGGTTCAGCAAAGGGTTGAATGGGACTCCCCGGGAGCTGAGGCACCACCAGCTCATGCCCAGCCTGCGCAGCACCCCCCGGGGAATAGCCCGGCCCCCGCCCTCGCTGTCGCCCCCCAAATGCATCCAGATGGAGCGGCACGTGATCCGGCCACCTCCCATCAGCCCCCCTCCGGACTCGCTCCCCCTGGATGACGGGGCAGCCCACGTGATGCAGAGGGAAGTCTGGATGGCTGTCTTTAGCTACCTCAGTCATAGAGACTTGTGCATCTGTATGAGAGTTTGCAAGACCTGGAACAGATGGTAAGGAGGGCGGGATACGAGGTGTGGTGGGATGGGCACGGAAGGGCAGCGGGTGATGGAGGCACCAGTGTCCCCTGGGAGAGGAGTGTGGGCTGTCCCTGGAGCTCTGCTGAGCCCAAGCAGAAGGGATGACCAGCAGAGGTGGCAGGTCTCACATTGCTTTCTCAGAAACAGCAGTTCCCAGCATTTCTCACAGGAGCTGCGTGTGTGTCAGCCTCGGCGTCGGCCTGCCGGGCTCCGGAGCAGCCTGTGCTGCAGTCAGACACTGCAGTGTTCCTGCTGCTGGAACGTCAGGCTGGGGCAGTCTCGGTGTCATTCTGCCCCAGGACTCCCTGACTGCCATCATTTGTGCAGTTCAGCTATTAAATATCTCTTGAGATAGCGAGGATCCCACCGTGTGCTCCTCACAAGGGCTGTGCTGGTTGTCTCCCTGTGGAGGGTACATGGAGAGCCAGGCTGTTCCCTGTGCTCTGTGCCAGCAGAGCATGTTACAGAGGAATCCTTTGTTGCTGGTATTTGCTCACAGCGTGTCCCTTGTGCTCGGTACCGTGTGGCCCTGACACAGCTGTGGCTGCACAGCAGCAGCAGAAGCTTTAGTGCAGATTTACAGGTTTCAGTGACCCCTCAGTGGAGCTTTGTGGCTCTGGTGACTCTTGCCCAGGGTTCCTGCTGTGCACAAGGACAGACAGACTGAACAGGCTCCTTTCCAGCACAGTCTGGTAACAAAGCATGCACAAAGTAGAGAGGCTGATAATTCAGTGTGAGGTGATGTGTGTGGAGTGTCTCCTCCGTGGGCTGCTTGGTGTCACTGAAACCTGCTAAATGCAATTTCTACTTAAATACAGTATTTGCTAACAAGACAAAAAAACAACAAGAAAATGCAGATTCCTGCACACTCATCAGGACTTGGTGTTGTTGCCCTTAGAGAACCACAAAGAGCAAAAGACACATAATCCATGTGGTTAGGGGTAACAGAAACACAGGAGAGGGAGGATCTGTTTTCCCAAATCCACTGGTTTTAAGTAAGGAAAACACAGGAGGGAGTGGGGGTATTATTTAAATCAGACTTCATAGTCAGTATGTAAGGAAGAAGTGGTGACTTGTCTTCAGGCTATAAAATGGATTTTACTAAGTGCTGGGATGACTTAAAATGGGATCCAAAGTTGTTGGCACTTGTAAGTCTCTGGAAATACTTCCATGCTTTATTGCAGGATATATTTGGAGAAACTTGGAACTTAGGTAACATTGTGTGGGATTGTGTTTATCTTTGCAATACTTGGCCTTATTTTTGCAATTTTCAGTTAAATGCTGTAGTTTTTCCTACTGTTTAATGACACCTTTTAAAGCCTTACCAAAATCCAAACAAATGCCAAATTAAGTGCTGTTGGCTTTTTTCTTTTTGGGTAGGTGCTGTGACAAAAGATTATGGACCAAAATAGATTTAAACCATTGTAAATCCATCACTCCACTTATGCTTAGCGGCATTATTAGGAGACAACCTGTAACCCTTGATCTTAGCTGGACAAATATATCTAAAAAGCAGCTGAGTTGGCTTATCAACAGACTGCCAGGTAAGTGATGTGTTTTGATCACCAAATCACAAACCAGTTTGTGTAACAAACCAGTCTGTATCTGAACTGCAAGCTCTGGGGAAAGTCTCTAGGGACTGGGGTGTTTTAGAAGAGTAGGCTCTCCTAGGATGTGTAAAAATGAATATCAGCAGGTTTAAATGGGCCAAAATTATTTTTTGTGACTACTTGATGTCTTCAGTTAAAATAATTTGAGGCAGGTCTTGGCCAGCAGGGAATGCTGCTGTGAAAAGGGCTGAGGGGATGGGGGAGAGAGCGAAGTATCCAAGTGGTGAGAGAGATGGAGAGCTGGGCAGGAGGAGGCTTTACAGGGTCCCTGCTCACCCTGGAGCGCTGGGACCATGGTCAGAGCAACCTGGGGCTGCCAGTGGAGGTCACTGGGATGTGTCTGGGAAGGTCACAGTGCTCCAACCCATTCTGTATCTGCAGGTCTGCGGGACCTGCTGTTATCAGGGTGCTCATGGATAGCAGTGTCGGCACTTTGTAGCTCCAGTTGTCCCTTGCTGCGAACTCTGGATGTGCAGTGGGCAGAAGGACTGAAAGACGCACAAATGAGAGACCTCCTGTCCCCGCCCACGGACAACCGGCCAGGTAACAGCGGGAGGAGCCCGGGAGCCCCGTCCCACCCCCGGGGCGTGTTCTGTGCTTAGTCCCCCTTGGAGCAAACGGGCAGGAGCCCCCACAGCTGAACCCGGCGGGGCTGGGGCCGTGCTGCCCCTCGGGGAGTTCAAGGTAGTGACTTGCAACACTCCTGGCTGGAGCCCTGGGGTGACAGTGATGTTCTCTGGCTGCTGAACCGTCGTCTGAGCCACTGTGCTGGTTTTCTGTCTGACTTTCTTCTCTTCAGGCTGCAACGGGTGTACTTTAGAGAGTATGGAAACACTTTCTTCCAGTTCAGGGAAGGAGCAGTTCTGTGGGTCATGCCACATTCGCCCGGATTTCAGCTCAGGTGAAATTTTGAGCAAATCAGATCTGCTTTCTGGCATGCACTGCACAGCCTACTGCTTATTCCCAACTTGTAATTCCGCTGGGCCCCTGCAGTTACTTTCATCCCTTTTGTTTTGAAATCAGGAGGTGGCTTTGTCCACGTGCCTGTTCCAAAAATAGAGAACTGTTCCTGCTGATGTTCCCTCCAAAGCTCCAGACAGGCAAAAGCGTCTGAAGTTGACCTAGGGCAGCAGTGTTGTGTGTCACGGTGCATTTCATAGAGGCCTGCAGATGTTGGCAGCATGGGCTGGGGCTCCTGGGAGTGACCTGCTGCCTCTGCCTTGCAGGTCAGATCGACAACCGGAGTAAGCTACGGAACATCGTGGAGCTGCGCCTGGCCGGCCTGGATATCACAGATGCTTCGCTGCGGCTGATCATCAGGCACATGCCCCTGCTCTCCAAACTCAATCTCAGTTACTGTAACCACGTGACAGATCAGTCTATTAACCTGCTGACCGCCGTCGGAACCACCACGCGGGATTCGTTAACAGAAATTAATTTATCAGGTAAGGCACAGGGGCAGGGGCACTGCCTGTGCCATCAGAGCTGGGAGCGAGGTTTGCCCCAGGCCTTGCACCTGCTCCTGGTGTAACTCCCTGGCAGCAGCTGGATGTGCTGCTGGTGGAAATGGCCCTGCAGCTGCCAGGAGGTGTTGTTGTACCCCCTCTCGTCCTCCCGGGGGATTTTCCAGTGCTGCTGCTCTGCACATCTGGGCTGCCTGGCTTTATCCTGTGGGTTACACAACAGCAGCGGGTGGGGATGGGCGATGGAGCCAGCAGGGATTCGTCTGCTGGCACCGTGGGAGGGGCAGAAGAGACCGACCACGGTTGGGATAAACCCTCCTCATGCTGGAGAACAAATCAGTGCTCAATTCCTCTCCTCTGCTCTCCCCAGACTGCAATAAGGTCACTGACCAGTGCCTGTCTTACTTCAAACGTTGTGGGAACATCTGCCAGATCGACCTGAGGTACTGCAAGCAAGTGACAAAGGAGGGCTGCGAGCAGTTCATAGCGGAGATGTCCGTAAGTGTCCAGTTCGGGCAGGTGGAAGAAAAACTTCTGCAAAAACTGAGTTAGTTAAAGGACTTGTGTAAATACTGGGGTGAGGGGGGGAAGGGACTAAGAACATGTAGGGATTTTATTTTCAATTGGGAACTTGGAATATCAGAAAATGCCGCGATTGGATTTTACAACTCTTGTTGAGGAGAGAACAACGTGAAACTACCCATGTTAAGAATTTCAACTTGTGCCACTAATTCAGTCCACCTGGGATGTCCTGCACTGGCTCTTATGCAAATTCATAAGGCGACTGTTACCGATGATAATTGTTCACACCCTGGAAGAGGACTGAGCTCCAAGAAATACTGTTATTTAAAGTACCACAGCATGTGCTTGGTAGTGTAAATTTGATTTCTGCTTTTCATTTCTTAAGAAAAAAAAAAAAAGTTGGTGTCATTCAAGTGGACCACGCACTGCATTTCTGCCTTCTTAACACGTTTTGTTTTGTTACATCTTACATTATGCAGAACTATTTTTGTACAAAAATTGTTTAAAAATTATTTATGCAATGTTTGAATGCATTACCAGTGTTTCGGTTTTGATTGCCAATTTTTATCTTTACTTATGGTAGGCGAGAACTTAACCTATACTTCGTAGACAGTATCTATCTACAAACGTGCCCAGGTCAGGAAAAGTAGGTTCATACTTTCAACTTAAAGCATGTTTTAATGGAAGTTTATATCCTGCTTTGTATACTTCAGAAGTGACATAAGCATGTTGTGGAAATAAGGTGTAAATTATAGTTGAAGTAAAACACTTTTATCTGTATAGAAATCACCTTTTTCTCAAAATTTTAAAAAAATTCCAATTTCAGCTTTTGCACATAGGAGGGTTTCACTCTGTAGCATGAGCTCTTGTACTCAATATAAAACTAATTTATACAGTGAGTCCAGCAGTAGAATAAATGGTCAAACGTAGTCTCTCTTTCTTTGAAGTGTGAGTTGAGTTCTCATTTAAGGTTTATAACATGGTTATTTCCTGATTGTAAAATTCTGCATTCATAAGTGCCATTGTTGTACGGTGTTGTTTTCGTAGACCTTCCTGATGCAGTTTTACCTTTGTTGAATTTGTATAAACAATTGTACAAAAACAGGCGCTGGCTCTGTGCGTTTCTGTCGGGGCTGGGGGGGAGTGGCTGCAGGGGGGGCTCAGGCTCTGGCCTGTGCCTCTGAGCGTTTTCCAGTGCATTGTTACCCCCAGCACTCCTAGGGCTGGATAAGAAAAGAGACAGAAGCTGAGAGAACCCATCACCCATCTTTATTAAGCTCGAGTGGCTAATGAGCAGCATGGAAATAACACCGAGGGCATGTCTGTCTTCATTAGCCTCCCCTCTGGACAGACTCCAGGAATTAAGTACCATTAAAAAGTTACTTCTAAAAAATAAAGCCATTGAGAGGTTTGCTCCCTTCTGAAAAATACCAGTAGAGTTTGGAGCTGTGTTTTGTGTGAGGAGGAGCTACTTTCTCTCTTCCAAGACAGCTTAACTGTTCACAAAAACAAGAGCAGGTGCTAGTACAGCACAGGTGCCAGTTCTCAGGTCCTGCACCCTCAGCCAAGCACAGCCTTGGCTCTGGAACTTTGCTGCCACATGGGAAATCAAAGGAGAAATGGTACCTTTATTAATCAATTCTGCTTAAAGAATAACTGGACACACATGGTCCTCCCTCACTTTTTTTTTACAGTGAACTTCACCACTCCCTGGCCCTGGCCACTCCTGGCCCCAGGCCTCCTGTTCTCAGCCCTAACACGAGCTACTCTCCCTGCTCCCTTCCCCAGGTCATTGCTCACAGACATCCTCCAAGGACCATTACAAGGCCTGTTTCAAGAGTACCTGTACCCCAGCTCATGGCACAAAGCCCAGCCTAACCATGGGCCAAGGGCTGGCAGCAGTACAGAGCCCTCAGCAGCCCTTGGGAAGCTGGTTTGGGTGACTTGGCCTGAGAACAGGAGGTTTTAAAGAAAAACTCTGTCTGCTGTCCCTGCTCCTGCCTCCCCCTCCCCAGTTAAGGTTAGTAACGCTGTACATTCCTGGTTAGCAGCAAAGAGGTGGTGCCCCTGATCAGGATTCACAGTAACATCAGGCTGTCGGCACATGGAGTACAATCATCACAGATTAATAGTTACAACAGGCATGAGTGGATTAAGGACCACGCTAATATGGTTTACTATAATACCCCTTCTTAAAAAAATAAGTTTATTCCTAAACTAAAAACCACTTGGTAATTGGTTTTTGGAGTCCACCAGGCAGAGCCCAGTGCGACCCCTGAGCCCTGCAAAGTGATGGAGTGTTTAGTACACTGACAGAGAACAGCCAAGACAGCACACGTGTCATGACAGACATTCAGAGGGAGCAATCAGCATAAAGCAAGATTGCTTAAGGGCTTCTGTGCGGGAACAGTTCATGGCAGTGCTTCCTAAGCTGTGTCCAACACCGGCGCTGTTGGAACAGATACATTCTATCATTAGGGAAAAGCTGAATAATCAACTCATATATTCATTGTTTCTAATGCACTAGAGAACACCACAGGCTAATAGGCTCAAGCAGAGGTGTTTGCTGACCACTTGCCGAGTGCTGAATGCATAAGGACAGGTGAGATTCTTCAGAAGAGAGCAAGAACTGCTGTAAACAGTTTGACTCCACCAATCTGTGGGGCTGTAAGCTCAGTGGGGCAGCGCAGGTACTGCACAAGCAGGCAGCACCTGGGCCTGCCCAGCCCTGCACTGCAGGAGCTGCTTGTAAAACCTTTCACCGACTTGTACATCGTGATGTTGAAAAGGCCGAGTTTAACAAAGGACTACAAGGCTGCCGTGTGCCCCAGGGCCCAGCACTCCTGGCCACAGGAATCCTGCCCGGGGGACTCGGGGCAGGGCAGGGTTAGGATTTGAAGACGTGCACAGCCCGCACGACATACTGGCGGCAGATGGGGCACTCGCTCATCCTCTTGCCACACTTGGTGCAGGTGACCATGTGGCCGCACTCCAGCAGCACGCAGTCGATCACGGCGTCCATGCAGATCCGGCACAGGTTGTCATCGTCCTCGTTCAGCTGCATCTTCTCCCCCTCTGGAAACCAACAGACAGGGAGGTCACGGCTCTGGGCCCTGTGGAACCGGGGCAGTTCCAGCCCAGCCAGGCTCCATCCCCTAACATGAGTTTTTTTAACATCCAGCTACAAATTAATCTATATTCCTCGAAAAATAAGCAAAGAAATAAGAACGAGAAAGCCCCTCAAGTGAACATCCAATATTTGGCTTCATTCTTTAAACTCAGAAACTATTTTCAATTCAGGATGTAATGACTGAAATAACATGCTGGATTAAAATTCGGAGCATGTTGGTTTTTCATCTTGGAGCTCACTGTCTGGCAGAACACTTTCCTCAGAAGATTAAACACGATAATAATAAAGCACACTAAGAAGTGGAAGCCTTAAGTAGGCCATAAAGGTGGCAGAACTGAACAATACCTGTCAAGTTTCATTGCAAATAGTCAACATCCCCATCAATAACTGAACATTCCATCAGACCATGCTGAAAAAAATAAACCTTAAGTTTAAAGTTTTCTTCCCGAGCTTTGTGTGAACAGGAATTGGTCTGAGGGCAAATTACACAAGTGAAAGACTCCAATTGCTGCATGGAGTAGAGGGTAGAACAACAGCCACTGAGCAGCAGCCACAGAACCACAAAATTTATCATGAACATGTGGACTGAGACCAAAACACTTGGACTTTTGTCACTGTAGATTTTAATTCTGCAGTAACAGACCTGAAGTGCCCTGAGCTGCACAGCCACAGAGCAGCTCTGGCTAATGCCCTGTGAAACCCAGCAAAGCACATGGAGGTTCCATGTTTCAGTTTTCTGAGGAACCAGTTACCAGTTGTGCAATTTCACCTTCACCATGAAAGCTGAGCTCTCTATGCTTTGGAAGAAAGTCTCAAAAAAACAGCATAATCCTGGAAAGCTTTGTTTAATCACTACTGTTCAGCTCTAGCGGCACCTTGCATTGTTCAAACCCATTTTCCAGGTGTTCCAGAAGAGCAGATGGAGTTCAGATACTGAGCTCTTCCACTGGCAGAACCAAACCAGAAACTGGAAAGCAGAAACTCAGTAGTCTTAAGAAAGCAAAGATAAAGTATAAACCTACGTGTCTTGTGGTTCTCCTCATTCTCTCTGTATAGTCTGCTCACTTTTTCCACAAGCTCCCATTTTTCACAGCATCCTGAGTAGTTGACAAAATTACAGGCGAGTATTTCCTTCAGCTGCCGGACACTCAACCCTTCGATGTCTTCCAGACTGGAAATATCAGACAGGGAGGCCCTCGCTCGCTTCCTGGACAGCCCTGGGGTCTGAAACACATCAGTTGTGTGGTGTTAACTGCCCTGTTTAGTTCAGAGCACCAGAGCTGGAGCACAGGAAACTGCAGCAGCTTGGCTAAAATTTAATTCTTTTTGAAGCCAGCGTGTGCAGACATTCATTGCTGTGTGAATGAACACAGCAAACTCTGGAAGAACCAGAGCATGAGGCCAAATGTTGGCAGAGATCTAAAACACTTTATGGTGTCACATGCCAAAAATCTATTCTTTGGATAGTTCATCTCACCTGCTCTTCTCCACTTTCTTCTCCTTCATTATTTACAGATGTTTCCGTTTGTCCCTGTGTACAAAATGAAACTCATCAGGATAAAAACCCATGTCATTCTCTTACAAAACAATTTCCTTCCTACCAAGGTGATCACAGGTGACAATGAAATGACATTTTCACTTTCCAATTGCTACTAATCAGTCCAGGTTTAAGTCACCTCTGACCTGAACTAGGAATCTTTGCTAATTATCTCCAGCTTTCAGGTGCAGGATACAAAAGACATTTTTCCTGCCCCTCCAAACTGTACCAGTTGGGTATTTTATTTTAAATTGATATGTAACTATTTTAAAAAAAGATATAAAATAAAGCAATACTACAGCATAAAACACGTTAATCACTGTACCCGTGAAGGTGTCCCACTTCCAGTGCTTCCCCGTCTGTTGGCAAGTTCTCCTGGGTTTGACATGGATACAGACATGGAAAAGGGATGGGTAAAAAAGCCTGAAGTCTGTGACCGTGCCGAGCGCAAGCTGCCAGTGTCCGTGTCCTCCTGCGACCCCAGCCCGTGGTGGCACAGCACCAGGTCCACCAGGTCTTCCTTCTCCCTGCAGGTGTCCGTGGGGATGTTCCTGAGGATCAGATACTGACGCAGATCCTTCACTTTCAATCTCATTAGCTGAGGGCGCTGGAAGGCTGTTTCTTGCAGCAAGTGACAAGTGGAACATCTTCTGAGATTCTCTTGTAAGACTGAGCAAACTGAGCAGAAATCCTTCTTGCAGTCACAACACACGTGCTGAGGGGAAAGGAGGGAACCACTCAGCTGGGCATCACAGGAAACAAATCCAGGCCCTGCTCTCTTTCTCCAGGCTACACAATTTACTATTAGTTCTTGCAGTGTCAGCTGTGACACACATGATTTTTAAGATTTAAGTCCAGCAAACTGCCCTGTCAAACAGGTCTGCAGGTGTCCCAAGAGAGTTCCTCGCTCTTTTGGCACTATTGAAGCTGATTTGAGGTTTCAGTGAAACATACTATGAATAAATAAATGAATAAAGTACTCAAGTTGTAGATTAGACAACAAACAAAACTAAAACCAGTTTTATGGTCTGTTAAAATACTTCTGAATATACTGTCACTGCTCCTTTCACGTGTGTAAAACAACAGTATAACCCCAAACTTTAGAGAACCTACTGCTTCCTCAGCTAATTCCAAGAACTCAAAATAGGCCTCAAATGTGATGAATCACATGGGAGGGAAATACTTGCAAAAGCCCAGATGTCACTTCTGAAGAGAGCTTTGTTCAAAAGACTCAAAATACACAAAAGCTGGAATAGACAAGACTGTCAGCATTCCAGCTGCTGTGAACAAACCCAAACTCCTCAAGGTTTTCAGGATTATAGGAAATTTATATTGGCTTCAGCCATGTCCCTATGCAACACTTCAGTCAACAAAGCCTTGCCATGTGAACATGACACATAACCAACAGAAACTGAGGGAAGAGGCTCCACCATCATCTCAAAGACCTGCAGAGGATCAGGTCACTGGGGGGAGAAAAAACCAATCCTGGACAGTTATGATACTATTAACAATCTCAATTCTCAATTTTATCTGCATTAACCCACAAATCTGCCTCCTAAAGAAGGAAGAGGCTGTTGGAGCACAACAGCATTGAGCAGAGCTAAAGCTGGTTAGGAAACAACCAGAACTGCATGAGAACTTCCAGAATGAAGCTGTAATATTTTATTGTGAGTTAACTTTTTCATCACCCAGTTTGTTCACTCCAGTACTCAACCACTGTTTGGTGCATCTTCAAAACCAGATTGGCTTTACTGTTTAAGATTCTGAAGCTAACACATGTATCTTACAAATCAGAGTCCATTAATTTTCAGGCCAGCCCAGATCCAACGTGTCACTGACTAATGAACATCAGACTTATTAACTTCTAATCCTGGTTGACAGTAATTTCATGTGACCTCAGAATAAGGCACTTCCTCCCTCCCTGCCTATATCTCCCTCAGGTTTCTGAGAAATACACACTCATCACCCAGTATGCCATAGCTGAGTTCACAAGAGTAAAAATACTGTGTAATAGGAAATATACTCACTTTTTTCCTAAAAACTGAAAAGGAAAGTCCACAGGCTTTGCAGACGACGTTCGTGCCGGCTGCAGCAGGAGCTGGATATGCTGAGAAGTCTGTGCTTGGTGTAAACCTGAATGGGCCAGCACCTCCCCCAAAGCCAGCCTGCTGGCCACGGACTGCTCCCGTACCCATGACTTCATTCAGCAACCCGCAGCAGGAAGCCCACATGGAAGTAGCTCCCGCCTGAAAACATCACAAAGCAAACGCAGAGAATCAGGATCTGAAAGCCCACATCAGATGTGCCTCACTGCTGAGGAGCTCCTTCACTCCATCTGTCATCATCCCAGGAGCATGTGGTGCGAATTCCCGGAGCTCCAGGATTCCGGCACGCTCATGGCTGTGACAGACCAGCTCCGCTCCCAGCTCAAACCCAGAGTGGGAAAGATTTGCCTCTCAAAGGCCAATGCAGGCACAGGGAGCTCACACTCCCAACTCCTTTTCTCGAGAATTCCCCAGAAAAAAGGTCAGGAATTTGAGGAGTGATGCAACAGCAGAGCAAGGAAGGAGTGACTGACAGCCTGTTGTAGGTGAGGGGCAAACCCCAAAACGGTGACAGGCAGAAACAACAACTTCTCGTGATTAATGCAGAACTGTCCCCGCAGGATCTGCTCCAGAACTCATCCAGCTCTTGTATGACTCACAACAAAACTCTCTCTAAAATAACATTCCTGGTTTTCAAACTTGAAAACCAATCTTCGTTAGAAGATAATTACAGTTTGGTTTCACTGAGAAGGAAACGTTTTTTCAAGACCTCCCTGAAACTCCTTGTTTTGTTGCCTTACAAAATGCCTAACAAAAGTTAAAATAAATCTAAATGAACTTATTTTCTATTGACTGGATTTCAGTTTTGAGTCACATAATCTTCAAACACCGCAAAAAATTCAGAACACATAAACAAAGTGCTACTTTTTATCCGTGGAAGCCCTTAGCACTGGATTCTCTATACTTGAAGGTGGAATTTGGACTCCAAGTTGGGCAGGTCACAAGTTTAATCACTGTCAGGTGGCTCCCTGAGACCTGCTAGAAAAAACCAGGAGGGGCAAACAGAATCAGGTTCTCCCTGAAAGGAAGCTGAGGGGTACAACTTCCTTTAAGCACAATTATTTTTTCAGACTTTTTTCTTTAACATCTGTTCTCTTTTTCATTCCAGGGCAGCATCTTTTTTTTTTTTTTTTTTTTTTTTTTTTCCCAAAGCACCAAGACAGAAAATAATTGCTTTTGAGACTTGTAATTCTTGCTGTAAAACCCCAACCAACCAGAACACACACTTCAGCTCTGTAACGTGGTGCTTTAATTCCTGTAGTAACTACACTAATTTCTAGATGAAGTTGCACATTTTCCCTGAACCGAACACAATCCTCTTACATTTGTGGGAACTTAATGCCAGAATAACTGAGGACAGGCCAGAACGTCTCCTTTCAAACCACAGAGCACAAAAGGTAAGAACAAGAGCTTCAGTTACAACATCAAATATACATTCTAATTAAATGCTCTCATCTGTTAAATCCACTCATCATTGTGGGTATTTCAACAGCAGAATTCATCGTGGTGTAACAAGAACCCCCAGTGCCCTGGGCACCCCATGCACAGGAGATCTTCCTCGGGATGAACTCCAGTGGCCCTTCCCTCACACAGCTCACTGCATCCCAGCCTCAAACTAGGGCTTCTTTTATACTCCTCCATTATAAATACTGCGGAAACGCATCAATATTAATTTTCCCTGGACAAAGCATAATTATCCTAGTTTATTAGGCAAGGGGAATTAACTTTCCAGAAATATATATCCTGAAAACCAATGCCAATCCAACAGAGCTCCGAGTTTTAAAACTTGGAACTTCTAAAAAATACTTTCTCTCATCTTAAGGGAAAGCTGTAACACAACCATTCCTCTCATTCATCAACTGTTCTTCAAAACTGAGGAGCTAATTATGTATCTAAAATATTTCAAAACAGCCTCATATAAATAACAGAAAAAAAAATAAACTGTCAAAATTCAACTTCCTTTATTACACAACTACGGTCTGTTCAGGGGCTCACAGCAGCAACACAATGACTAAAAGGACATGAGATATTTGATACCACAACCCGGCCTCAGAGTTTACCACCTGCTTCTTAGACTTATTTTATTCCAGAGCCTGTAACAACAGTTCAGACATCCCTGACAACAGCAAACACATGTATTCTTAGGAACTTTTTGTCACCCATTTTGGACACAAGAATGTTGTTGATACCAAACAGAAAATATCTTTAACTTGCTGCCAACCACTCACTTAAGGTGAAAGGTAAGGCTAAGTGGGCATTAATTTTCTCCCTAACCTATGTCACCTGTGCATTCCCTCTATGCCCTCAGGTCATGAACTGATAATTGAATTACAGCGTCTAGACTCTCCATATTGTTCTGTAAAAGAAATGACACCGTGCTGAAAAGCACCAACACAACAACAAATTAAACACGCTAAACCGAAAATTCCCTCCCTTGAGAATTAAGCAAAACATTCCCAATTTCTGCACCAAAACCATCAGTCTCCACTTCTATGGACAAGCTGCCATCGGTATCTTCCCTCTCCATACCTTAGTACATCTCATAGGAGCAAAATGCGTTGCAACTTCTCTGCTGTTGCTTTTCGCTTTAAGGGTGTTTAGTTACCTGCTAAGGATTTCACCTGCTGCTCCTGACACGCCTGTGCAAGCTGGGTGTGCTACCAAAGCCGCAGAACGACAGGAGAGCGGCGGGAGGGATTTATTTTTAATCATTTTAACTGAAACTCCCTCTTTACACCCACCTCAAAACAAGCAGAGCTCTTCCGGGACGGCACAACAGCCCCGGGCACGCCGCGAAGCCTCAGGGGAACGATCTGGGCTCGGGCCCCCCGGGAGCCCCCGGTGTGCCCCTCACAGGCCGGGCCCCGGGCCCCGCCCGGCTGCTGACTCAGCGCGGGGGCCCTCAGCTCG
>VZTN01014908.1:113469-132147 GCA_013400515.1 Erpornis zantholeuca
AGGACACGGCGGGGCCGGGGGGGCGCGGATATGGCCCGAGCGGGGCCGGGACACGCGGGGGGCACCGAGAGGTGGCAGCGATGGTGTCACCCGTAGAGCACCGGTGGTGTCACCAGTGCAGTCATTGAGAGTGGTGCCGATGGTGGCTCCCAGGTGATCCTGCCCCTCCACTCGGCCCTGGGACATCTGGAGTGCTGAGTGCAGTTCCGGGCTTCTCAGGACAAGAGGGAAGGAGCTCCTGGAGAGGGTCCAGCACAAGGCACGGACACAATGAAGGCTCTGGAGCCTCTCTTTTACGAGAAGAGACTGCTGGAGCTGTCTACAGAAGAGAAGACTCAGAGGGGATCTCATCAATCCATACAAATATCTCCAAGGGCTGCCAGGAGGATGGTGCCAGACTCTTTTTGGTGGTGCCCAGTGATAGGATAAGGAGGAATGGCCATAAACTAAAACACGAGAAGTTTCACCTCAAAAGGAAAAAGAACTTTCTATTAAGGGTGACAGAGCACTGGAACTGCCTGGAGAGGTCATGGTTTCTCTCTGTGGAGCCCATCCAGTCCCACTCCCTGGCCTTGGACACTTCCAGGGACAGAGCAGCCACAGCTTCTCTGGGCAACCTGTGTCGGGGCCTCACCACCTTCTGGGTAAAGAATTTCCCCCTAACACCTAACCCAAATCCACCCCCTTCAGTTTTATTCTACCAAGCCCTTTGGTGAGAATCAATAAATTTGATAAAAGATTTATTATTTAAAAATCCACTTCCAGCGAGCTCCTAGATGCCATTATTATCTTCTCTAGGCTGTGAGTGGGATATATCTATAAAATAATAATCATAGGTTGCAAGAACGGAAAGCTTTTAACCAGAAGATTGCGCTAAAGAAACCCCAGCAGTACAAACCTGACCAAGGCTTCAGGAAAGATTTACATAAGAGGACACAGGGCCAAGAACAAGGCAGGCCTTTGCCAAAAAGAGGAACAGACAAAACTGGCTGAAAATAAACAGGGAGCACAAATCAAATGTACCCCTACAAAGGGTTGGATGCAATCTGCTAATTTCTGCAGGAAGGATCTATTTTTGGAGCAAATCAGATACAAGAACTGGGTAAAAAAAAATGGTGTGTAATTGGCACGTGAATGGCACAGTCCTGGCACCTTCAGGAGTAAGAGCAGATACTTCACCCAGCCCAACTCCTGGATTTGCATTGACACCATATTTTAATTCAAAATCAGGTCACCTTTTTTCAGAAATGCTTATGCTCCTTGACAAGCTTTAGACATGCTCTGAACTTGTACACGACTTTATATAAATGCCTTTTTTCCCCCCCAATAATAGCTTGCCATTTTAGTCAAAGCAACTGAAAAAATAGAAAAGCCTTGTGAATACAACATTGGAGCTTGCAATGGCACATTCCTCACATTTCTCATGCAAGAGATTGCTTTAAGGCATCTTAAAAATATCAGCACAGTTTGGTTTTTAAGTTCTATGTCATCTAAACTCTGTTGATTCAGAGTTTCCCTTGAAGTACCAAGTTATACACATATTTTTGTTAATAAAATTACATTAAAACATGAGAACTCCCCATGCAATCACCGTACTGGGGTAAAAGCTGTCCCAAACCAAGCAAAACCCAACATTTTCCCTTTTTCTCTGTTAAGGATTTGCTAACAAGAAATCCTCCCAAACACAGATGTTTCAGGGAGTAATGTGGGCCTGACAGAGCTGAGATCTGGTGACAGTACTGGCAGCTGCACTTGCCACTCCTGCCTTAATTTGGGCAGATCTGGATGAATCACGTCCTTAACATGTGATTTGAGATGACTTTTACAGCATCAGTGTGCCCAGACTGTAACCACGCCGAGGGTTTTAAATGAGGATCTTTAACTCTGCCAGCTACTCCGTGGGTGAAAAGGAGCATTTCAAGAGGTTCTATTAATAAAAGACTTGCCCTCGCTGAGCTTTCTGGACTGTGCCAAAGCAGCATTAAAAGATTTAAATCTATTACTGCGAGATGTCCCATTTCCTTCTGCCACCAAATAACAAGTGACAACGACTCACTGCAGCTCCCTAATCCCCCAAGGTTTTACACAGCGCCACAGACAGAGGGAGAGAAGTGATTCTCCCCAGGAATATTAACTTGGTTTTAATTTAACAATCTGCAAAATTTAATAGTAAAGTTTAAAAAGACAAACTTAATCGCTGGGATTTATCTGGGGGTTGCAGGTTGGATGTTAATGCCTGCAGGACGTATCAGGGAATCACAGGATTGGAATGGTTTGGGTTGGAAGGCACCCTATAGATCACTTATTTCCAACCCCCTGCCATGGGCAGGGACACCTTCCACTGTCCCAGGTTGCTCCAAGCCCTCAACCTGGCCTTGAACACTTCCAGGGATGAGGCAGGCACAGCTGCTCAGGGAACCCTGTGTGAGGGCCACCCCTCCCTAAGGGAGGAATTCCTTCCCACTATCCCATCTATCTCTGCCCTCTGGCAGTGTAAAGCCATTCCCCCTCATCCTGTCACTCTATCCCTTGTAAATAGTTTCTCTCTGTATTTTTGTTGAGCCTTTCAGGCACTGCAAGGCCACAATTAGATCACCCCAAAACTTCTCTTTTCCAGGCTGAACAATCCCAGTTCTCTCAGCCTTTCCTCACAGGAGAAGTCCTCCATCCCTCTGATCATCCTGGTGCCCCCTCTGGCCTCGCTGCTGGGTACAGCCTATTACAGGCAAGATAAAATATGACTTTTTCAACTGTGTTACCTAATCTCGGATTTAATACAATCAAAGTCAGCTCTCACTGCTTTTTTGGAGGGCTGCTTTTGAGGCGTGAGAGTTGATTTAAATATACTTTAAAAGTGTATTCTAAATGTTCTCTCTGCACCACGCACTGAGATATTGTCAGCAGAGTTCACACTTCGGCTTCAGAGTGTTGCACAGAAACATCAGAACCAGATGTTTGTCATTTCCTTTCCCTCCCAGCCCTGCACAGGCCCTGCAGCCTTTATCTCATCCCCCTCCCCTCCCTGCCCTGCCACGCCACCAGTTCCGTGTTTCCGCCCAGGCCACAGTGCTTTATTTTCAGGAAATGTCAGCGAATTGACCTTTAGAACATAATAGCTGCTGTTACTTCCTGCGTTTTGTGTTCAGATACATCTCAATGAGTTCATTGAGGGCGAGGAAACGATCATTAATTACTCCAGCAGCAGCAAGCTACAATGTTAAGTTTCTTAAATGTAAATGTATCCTAGAAAATTACTCCCCGCTTGATTTGCCTCCTCCTCCTCCTCTCACCACCCCCAGGCATGAATCAGGAGCAGCGCAGTGGAAATCCCCGGGGACATGCAGATGTATAATAATATTGAGTTTTGTTTTGCTCTCACGTACAAAAATGAGAACTATTATAATAATTGGAGTATTTTCTTTGGGAATATGATGCCTTAATGAAGTACTTTAACAAGTTATTGAGAAAATAAAAACTTACATGTGGAAACATCTTTACGGCATCACAATTAACTTGCAGGAAATCCAGGGAGGACTGAATTCACTCTGTGGTGTTCTCTGTAACATGGAAATGCTCGTGTCAGAGCACAGAGAAAATGTATTAGATTGGTGGGTTCATCTAAATTTTACTGTATAAAAGATATAACTTTTTACCCCTTGGGGTGTTTGACTTGGGGAAACCTCCACTTTGCAGCCTGTGCAGAATAAACAACGTCTCCATTTTAAACCAGACTCTGTCTGTGGTTAGAGAGCTCCTAAAATCGGCAACCCTACCAAGACACTGCCCATGGTCATCTGTACCTCACCTGGTACAAGTGTGGCCATCTCTGTTAATCCCAGGATCATTCAAGTTGGAAAAGACTTCCAAAATCATCGAGTCCAACCCGCGACCAATCACCAAACCCTAATCCAAAGTGCCATGTCTACTTGGTTTTTGCACACTTCAAGGGATGATGACTCCACCACTTCACTGGGCAACCCTTTCCAATGCTTCACCACTCTTTCGGTAAAGAAATTTTTCCTAAAATGTTCACCCTGAGCGTCCCCTGGCCCAGCCTGAGGCCGTTCCCTCTCCTCCTGTCCCTGTTCCCTGGGAGCAGAGCCTGACGCCCCCGGCTGCTCCCTCCTGTCAGGGAGTTGTGCAGAGCCACAAGGTCCCCCCTGAGCCTCCTTTTCTCCAGGCCCAGCTCCTTTCCCAGCTCCCTCAGCCGCTCCTGGTTCTCCAGACCCTTCACCAGCTCCGTTCCCTGCCCTGGACACGCTCCAGCCCCTCAATGTCTTTCTTGGCCTGAGGGGCCCAGAACTGACCCCAAGATTTGCGGTGCCTCAGCAGTGCTAGCACAGAGGGAAAATGTCTGTTCCCTTATCTAGCAGATAACTCCTCAGGGATGCAGCTGCCCAAGAGCAGCCCAACCCCTCGCTGTCCCCAGCCGCGGCCTGGCTGCAGAGCGGGACAGTTCGGGGGCAGCAGCCCTACCCCCGTGAGGACCCTTCTCTCCCCGGAACGTCTCTCTCGCGCCCGGCGCGCCGGGCAGCCCCTCCGTGTCGGCGCACAGTCCCTCCTCTGATTGGTTGCGGCACGGCNAGATGGCCCTGCTCGTGTTGCTCAGCGAGCTGGGCCGCGCTGGCGCGCAGCTCGGCCTGCTGGAGCGGCGGCGGCTCAACCGGCTGCTGCTGCCGCTGCTGCAGGTCGGGGCCCGGGCTGGGGCGGGGGGAGGGTGACCCCGTTGTGTCGCGGCCTGTCGCGACATGTCGCTCTCCTCCGCAGGGTCCGGATATGGCGCTGTCGCGGCTGCGCAAGGCCATCGAGGAGTGCTGTCCGCACCTGGCCGGCTCCGTCCACATCAGGTGCGGGGAGCGCTCGAGCGGATCCGTGCGGGCGGGGCGGGGGGAGAGGGCCGCCGAAGCCGCTGTGCCAATCCTCTGCGCTGCTTGCGTCCGCTCTGAGCGCTGAAAAGTGCTCTAAAACGTGTAAATGTCAGGTTTTGGAAGCATACATTGGGGCCATAAAAAACTCTGTTTCGACAGATCTCTTACTTGTCCTAAGTAAGTTCTGAAAGCCTCGAACGTCGAAGCCATCAAAGTTTCAGTGGGACAGAAGATCTGTTATCATATCAGATAAATCACTGAACAGCAACAGTTCCAAAAATCTAATCAATCAAAACTTTTATATTTTAAAAATAAAATTAAAAAAGGGTTCCTATTTGTTTTAAGAATAACCATTTTGTCTAATTATTCTCTTTTAATACAGATCTGTTTAAAAAGAAAAAAAGCCCAAACCTGATTATTATTTGGCTTATTATCAATATTTCATATGATCTTATTTATCTCAGTATGCAAACCTCCTGGACCCAAGAAATTAGTTATCACTTGGTTCTGTTTGTTTTTACTCATTTGTACAGGAAGCAGGAGAATATTTTATTTGATGTCTATATTAATACCTAAAAAATATAATTTTCATCCCTTCTTCAGGTTAAAACTTATGGCAGAAGGAGAACTGAAAGATATGGAACAATTTTTTGATGACCTTTCAGATTCATTCTCAGGAACAGAGCCAGAAGTTCATAAAACAAGTGTAGTAGGTAAATAGTCCTTATCCATGAGATGGCTTTGCTGTGATATCTGTCACTGATGTGACTCCCTCAGGACACAGCTTTATTTTTCTGGGGAGGTGTAAAACTGCAGAATGTAATTTCTCTCTTGCTCAGATGTTGCACATTAAGTGATAGTTTTGCATGTTGTGAGGTTGTTGCTGATTTTAACAATTTATCTGTGAGATTTGCTGCTAAGGTATGACCAGGTTTACATCCTGCAACACTGAGTTGTATCATTTGGTAGGCTGCGATGAGACTCAGTAATTTCTATTCCATTTCTCGTTAATTTCTGTTTAATGAGGAACTAAATGATGTTGTTTAAGCTGCTGGCCATGATTTTAGTCTCCTGTGTGAAGCAGCACCTGACAGACTGTGCTCACAGAGGTGTTTCCCTCTGCAGGTCTGTTCCTGCGCCACATGATCCTGGCATACAACAAACTTTCCTTTAGCCAGGTCTATAAACTTTACACAGCACTGCAGCAGTACTTCCAAAAGGATGAGAAAAAGAATGGAGCTGATGAGAATGAGATGGAGCTGACAAATCCAGAGGAGCTGGATGGGAAAATGGAGAAAGAAGAACTCGATGGGCCTTTAAGGTGATACATTCGTGTTGAAGTCTTTCCCACCTCTTAAGAAAATTAATCTTTTATTTTGTTAAAGCCTCCTACGGCCGGGCTGAGCTTTGTGGCCGCCGTTTCCTTGGTGCCACCGTGTGGTAGCAGTTGTCAGTGGCTCGTGAAGGTGGCACTGCCCCATCCTCATCCTCTCTGGTTGTCACGTGCTAAAACTGTTGGAGAGGTCACTTCTGCTTCCAACAGGGAAAGATTGCTCAATAAGGAGAAGTTGAGTTGAATGGTTTTGTTTTGCTTTTCACCCTTCTCCAAATAAAAGAACTCATGTCTATTTACCTCAAAAAGGAGAAGCAAATACTGAGAGTTTTCACCTGCTGAACAGGTGCTCCACTGTAAGAATAATCCTGAAAGTATTTTATGTATCCAGATATTTAAAAAGTACTTTGCAAACTGGATTTGTATGAACTTTTGCAGGATGTTGCAGCATGAGTCAGACAGCAGCTTTTGGGGTCTGGCTGTGTGCTGGACTTGCTGTTTTTCCACAGAATAAATGTCTTGCATAACAGCTGTTTTCAGCAGTGATGGATGTGGCCAAAGTGCCAGCTCATCTCCTTGGGACTTTCTTAAGCAGACAGAAAGAAGGGAGCAAAGCCATATGAATATGTCAGCCCCAAATCTTCTCTTTGCTGTTTTCTTTAGAGGTTTTAGGGTGTATTTAGGGTAACGTTGCTCTCGACTATGAGAGCAAAGTTGAACCTGAACTGTGTGAAATAATTTGGATTGCCTACTTTGATATAATAAATTTTATTCTTTATTAAGTTTTCTCAGTGTTCTTTCATGCTTTGAGCTATAATATCTCAGAAAACTTTACGAAGCAGAAGTGTGGGGTGTCTGATAAAATGTGTTTCCGTGTTGTCTTTCCTTGCCCCTGTTTTTAACTTGAGTGTTCCTTACCAGGGAAGAAGAGCTAGCCTGCAGTGGGCCTCTTTCCCAGAAGCAAGCAGAGTATTTTCTTTCTCAGCAGGTATGTTAATCCTCATTAAAGTGGAGGAAATGTTCCATAACATGAATTTCACCTTGAATTTTATCCACAGTGTCAGCTGTGATGTTTTCTCTGATCTGGTAGACTTGTTGATATCTTGCATGTTGTTGCTCAGTGTGAGCACTTGGGGCTACGAGTGTTTTATCCAGACATGTCACCATATGCTGATATTTGGTTCTGAGAAGGTCCTTCTGCTCTGCTTGCCTCTCATTTCTGTGAAATGTGCAGTTTTGTTGGTTATTCCAGCTGGTAAATAAAAAAGGGAACGGAAATACACACGGACACAAATGTCAGGAATTCAATAGTCAGTAATGCTAATTTTAGTAATTACATTTTTGTGATTTTTTATTAATTGAACTGCTTGCCAAAGCAAAGTGTGGATTTTTGGTATTTGTTTTCCTGTGGGGTTTTTTTGTATGAGAAGGTACATGTAATTCCAGTGAGCAATGTGTGGCTTTAGTTCTTCAGAGAGAAACTTAACCAGGATTCTTTAAGTGGTTTTAAACAGTCATTAGAATAAGGTTTTATTTGACTTGGTCTCTCTGATTTCTGGAAAGTGAACACTATAATATAATATAGAATCCAACTGTCACTGTCATAGTAGACAGAGCTGCTGCAAAATCTTCTTTAATGTCCTCTCCAAGCAGATAACAACCTGACAATGCTGTACCACAATATATATTTTATAACCTTCTTTGTGGAGTTACATATCTTACTTGTACTGTTCCAATTTTATTCCAGGCTTCTTTACTAAAGAATGATGAGACAAAGGCTCTTGCTCCAGCATCTTTACAAAAGGAGTTGAACAACTTGTTAAAATTTAATCCAGACTTTGCTGAAGCAGTAAGTATCTTTTTCTTCGTCCAGAATGGTTGTAAAGGGATTTCTTATCTCTAGGATAGGATTATTTGGAAGTAATTTATTCTCTATTGAAATATAAGTAGATGATAAAAGTGTGAGCAAGCTGCATGTAAATGATTAGTAATTCAGATTAAAATTCCTGAAAGTACAGAAGCCTTAATTAAGCAAAGTACGTCCCCTTCATACACAGATATAAGCCTCTTAATTTTGGTGGGACTGAGTGCATTCTTGTTCAACTAAATCTAAAACTTACTTCTTTTCCTAAGGAATTTCACGCCTCATAGTTTAAAAATCAGTATTAAGTGCAATATCTGTTAATTTTATTGGTTGTTGTTCACTTTGCTTCTGGTCCTTAATAGCAATTTATACTGAAAGCCATAGACAACTCCCGCTGAGGGGAGTTTCCAGACCTGTGGTGTGTTTGTCCCTCAACAGCTCATTCCTGAACAACTTCCATAATTTCAACTCTTCCTTGCCTTGCTTTCTACCTCTTCCTCCCAGCAGCCCTGGGCTGAGCTCAGCAGACAGGATTTTCCTTGCTGCTCTTTGGAAGTAGCCTTGAAAGGGCTGCCTTAGTGCCTGGCTGGACTTCACAGCATAAAGGATTATCCTGCCCAATGCCAAAAAGAAAATACATAATTTTATCATCTCATTTCTCTCTGCACAGCATATGGAAGCAGTGCTGATGTTTCTTAGTGTCTTTCTGAGTGCAGACACTGTGGGAGTCCTGCCTCCATTCCCACTCTCAGTTCACACACAGATACAGGGATTCCACCTCTGGAGAGATCTCAGACTGACAGGGATCATTCTGCCAGCCAGATCTTGTAATCTTTACCATTTGGCAGATCCTGTTCCAAGAAATTACCCAATTTTATCCAGAAATTCTGCACAGGTAGTGTCAGTATGGGTTCAACTTCCAGTCCAGCATGCACTTCCCTGGCTGTGCAGTATTTCATGGTTCCACACCTTGGGCTAAAATACATACAGTTATCAACAAAACTCCGGTTTAATATCTGTACAATTCAAGCTGATTTTGCTTCTCTTTTCAGCATTATTTAAGCTACTTAAACAGCCTCAGAGTGCAAGATGTCTTCAGTTCCACACACAGCCTCCTGCATTACTTCGACCGGCTGATCCTCACGGGGGCAGAGAGCAAAAGCAACGGGGACGAGGGCTACGGGCGGAGCCTGCGCTACGCCGCGCTCAACCTGGCGGCCCTGCACTGCCGCTTCGGCCACTAGTAAGGAATTCACCCCGGGGCAGCTCAAAGTGCTGACAAAGAGACCTTCCCTTCCTGCTGAAAATCCCTTTGGGGGCTTGCTTTAACTTGACAGAAGCTGTGGTTGGGTTGGGATCGCCTTGTTTGGGTTCGTTTTTGTTTTGACATTTATTTGGTTTCCATAATAACTGAGCCATCTAAGAGCTGACATTTGTCTGTGTCCTGGGTATTTTAAGTGTTCAATTACATTTCCATGACCTCAGAAGGGTGAGTGGGCATGAATGCTTGTTTTCATCCATATTCTCAAGAAAGTGTGGTTGGTTTTGTGCAAGTCAACGTAGAGCTGATGATCTGGCAAAAGAATAATTAAACAAAAAAAGCCATCTGAGCTTTTAAAATTTAAAATCCCATACGGGAGGGATTTATTTTGTTGGTAAAGCTGGCCTACCCATCTTCACTTATGGTTTGCATTTATTGATTGCTGCCTGGAGGCATCATGTGAAAGGACCAGAGAGGGGAAGGATGCAGCAAAGTTGAGAGCAACAATTTCTACACAGTCAGATTCTAAATGTTGCCCCTGTTAAACAAAAACTTGGCACCATGGCACGTGCAGGGTTTGAAAGCTCATGTAGGGGTTACAGCTGCATTCTGGTTTGCAGATTATTGCAAAGGCTTATTGTCCTCAAAGCCAGAATGCACTGCTGAGTGCTGGGAGGAAAACACAGGCTGTTAAATCAGAGATCTGAGTGCATGATACATAATTCAGATCAATATTCCTCTGGATCAGGATGCTGTATCTTAAGCACTGTGGGAGTACTAATTGTTCTCCCTCTGTCTGCTCATAGCCAGCAGGCTGAACTTGCACTTCAGGAAGCCATCAGGATTGCCCAGGAGTCCAATGACCACGTCTGCCTGCAGCACTGCCTGGTAAGAGCTCTGTTCAAATGGGGCTTGGGTCGTTTACCTCAAGGGAACTGTTGCAGAACTTCTCTTACAGCAGCATCTCACCCAGGGCATTTGACTGCCCAGCAGTGGGGTGACATTGTTCCTGGCACACAGGGCAACAAACTGGAGGATTATGGGAGGTTTTGTTGCAGCTTAGGTTATTAGGTTTAATATCCTAAGCAGGAATTGTTATCCCAAAGATCTCAGTAGTAAGCTCAAAGTTTAGTCTTAGATGTTGTAAAAAGAAGTATTTCATAAGCTTCCTTCCTATCTGTTGAATTCTCAAAGTGTAACCAGCCACCTTTGGAGCAAGCAAAATGGGAGGGAAAGACTTGGATTTCTCTCTATTTTTTCCCTGTAATTAACATTATAATGAATTTACATCAGTGGTATCAAACTCCTGAGGTGCTGCATTCCTCAGTTCCCTGTATTTCTGTGCATCACTGAACCCCCCAGTGTTGGCTGGTGCCACACCAGCATCCCAGCCTAGCTGCACTTCTGGTATGTTTTGCTGTGCAGCATTTAGTAGAAGTTTCCTCAGAATCAATCCTCAAGTGGTTTGTATTTCCAGTGAGTTTTTGTGCATTCTCTAACAGCAAGCCAAGTTAAAAGTGCTGCAGCCATCAGTGATTTGCAATGAGATTTGGATCTTTTTCCTTGCTAGAGCTGGTTGTACATCCTGGAGCAGAAGATGTTCGATAGCTGTGTTCTGCTGGAGCACTCTGTGAACAAATCCTTACATTTTGGGTTGCCGGTGAGTCCATTTCATCAATCCTTAACTTTATTCTGGGACAAACCCATGTGGTGATGGGAGTTTGGGGTTTTGTGGCTGTTCAGAATATGTGACTGGACTTAAGCAAACATATTTTAACACTCCAAAATCCATCTGTTTCTATGACTTTTATTCTTCATATTAACAAGCCAGAGTTCAGTTGCGTTAATGCCAGAGTGTTATTGAAAGGTTCACTGGTTTTCCTTCTAACTTGTTTGATTTTCAGGCAGAAAAACTCTCAGTGGTTAATGGCCCAGGCACCATTTTGGTACAATCTGGTTCTCAGGGGAGGTTCTTAGGCCTCCACCTTCCCTAAAGCTCAGTGCTGATACCTCTGGCAGGGCTTTGAACACCTTTACCTGTACAGCTCTGTGAAATCCTGCAGGGCAGCCCTCCCCTTTGGCAATTTCTGCCCTGGATCTGTTGTCTGTTAATGTTTAGTTCTGTCTTCCCCAAATCCACAATTCCTTTCTTAAGAGAATTGTTCTAAAATGGACTAAACTGCTGTTGTTGGGAGACAGGAGCAGACATGGCCCCTTTGTGGGGCAGGGAAGGAAAGCAAAGGCCCTGTTTTTACAGCAGTTCTGGAGAAATCCAGGTACTGGTCCTGTCCTCCTCCATAAGATTTCTGTGTGGGGGAGTGGAAATTACCTTTCACATCCAACAAAATGACATTCACATATGTGTGGGTGTGCATAAGTGAGTATTTAAAGAAATGCCTGGAGCAGTGTTCCTTTGTCTGTGCTGTCTTTTTGGGATTCTTTTTTAGTAGTTTAGAACTCTGCTCTGGTGTAATTTGCAAGCCTGGGGTACTCTGTTGTCTTCCAAAACTGTAGGTAATTTTTTTTTCCTTCTTCCCAGTATCTTGCTTCCTTGGGAATACAGTCCTTGGTTCAGCAAAGAGCTTTTGCAGGAAAGGCTGCCAACAAACTAATGGATGCCTTGAAAGATTCCGATCTGTTGCATTGGAAGCACAGCCTGTCAGAGCTCATTGACATCAGCATAGCACAGAAAACAGCCATTTGGAGATTATACGGCCGCAGGTATTTGCTTTGTTTGGAACTCCTGGATTAGCTATAGCACTTGTTAGCACATAATGCATTTAGATAGGTGTAACAAGTGACTGTGTCTCTCCAGTGCACTAAAATAAAGCAATCAGTCTGTGATTGAGTATGGGCTGAGTGCAATTATTTCCATTCTCTTGTGTTCCTTTAAAACTCGTACTGAAGAGATAGAGTTTCCATTTAGTACTGGCAAATAGATCATAAATTGTTCCTGTGCCTCCACTTTCAGCATCTCTGTTCTTTGGCTGTGTGCAGCTTTCAGTCTGTAGTACTTGCTGTGCCTGCACAGTCCAGAGTCCTTGGATAGCAGTTGTTTTACAAGTTTTCCTTTTCCCCAGGCCCCTGGCTTAACCAGACAATGCAGACTATTGTCATAACAAGACCATAGATTAAAAATGGTTGTTGTTTGCTGCTTGCAAACTAAAAGATATTTCTCTTGCACAAGCACCATGGCACTTCAACAAGCCCAGACCTTGCTGAGCATGAACAGTCTGGAGGCTGTGAACGTGGGCGTTCAGCAGAACAACACCGAGTCCTTTGCCGTGGTGCTGTGTCACCTGGCAGAGCTGCACGCCGAGCAGGTGAGCTCTAGGGCTACTTGCACGAAGTGGCATTTGGTGAGAGGACGTGTGGGTGTTACTGACAGAGGGTGCAAGACTTCACTTGTGGTTTTTTCTGCCTTTAACGCCTGCTCTGGGGGCAGAGACAATGCAGGGTGTTTGCCTGGCAAATCCTTTCCCTGAGGGTTGTGCCGAAAGGGAGGGGAGCAGGGCCTGCCCTGGTGCATTAATCAGTGATGTTCTGTGTTCCAGGGGTACTTTGCAGCTGCTTCTGAAATACTGAAACACCTAAAGGAGAGATTCCCTCCCAACAGTCAGCATGCACAGGTAGAATACTTAGCATTCAGCCTGTAAAGTTATGTAACTATTACACTGTAGGATCCCACTGCTCCTGAATTTTCCTCTGTATGCCTTGGGCTATACATTTTCTCATTTCCCTTGGCTCCTGGGAAGTCCTCATGGGAAGCTGTGCAGCATCAGCTTTTTTACAAAAGCATGGAAAAGCAGCCTGTGTTGTTTTCAGACCGGTGAGACATCTCTCTCACCACAGCCTCCTAAGATGAAACTGTTTAAGTAGAAATTTCATTAACAGAGGAATATACATCTGCTTCATGAGCACACAGAGCAATTAAATGCTCTGCATTGATTTAAAGCTTCAAAGTTCTCTTTAATTAGTCCTGCTTATTTTGATATATTACAATCCAGAAATAACTGAGATAATAGGCTAATAACCTGGTTTTTGTGTGACTCTGGGAAACATTACCACAGGAGTCTATAAGGTAGTATTTACATTGAAGTGGTCGAGATCCCATTAAATTCAGTGTGATCCTCTTTTCACTACAGAACAAGTCTACTTCTCTACAAATCTCACATCATTAGTAATGATTTAAAAGAACCTTTTTACTGAAAATGCAGTCAAGTAGGTGAGCTTTGATACTAAAACATTAATCCAGACCTGAGCATTTCTGTTGAGGACAGTAATTCAGTAAATCCAATAATTGGACAGTGGAGTTAGTGTGTCTAGACATAAATACCCACAGGGGAAAATAAAAAGTAAATTCTAACTTGAGATTAGAAAATGAGCAGGTACAACTTCTAAAACTTGTTCCTGGATGTTCTTTGTTTAGCTTTGGATGCTGTTTGATCAGAAAATACAGTTTGAGCGAGCCATGAATGACGGCAGATACCATGTAGCAGATTCTCTTGTGGCAGGAATTACAGCACTTAATAGCATTGAAGGTGTATACAGGTAAGAAATCATGGATCTTCATGCACTTGCAGGTGTGTTCCATGAAGATAAAAATTTAGCAAAATGATCACGGGCAGTCACATGTGCTTACATATTTTTCCCTTTTCAGAACTAGTTATGGTCATAACTAGGTTGTCTAACCTGTAATAATGTCCTGCAATAATAATGTGTAGTAATTTCTCTGGACATTTTAAGAACTGGAGTAGATGAAGTTGGTGTTATTCTAGAGCTGTGAATCCATTGTGGTAACTTCTTCAAAATCTGCTGTACTCCAACCTGAGCACAAAGCAGATTTTTATGTCAAATAGCTGGGGAGGGAGCTCAGGCGTTGAGCAAATTCCTCTGTGGCCCGCTTTCTACATCTCCAAAATGGAACAATGTGATTTTTTTTCACTCACCTTAATGGGTTCTTGTTTCTAAATGAGAATGATGTGTTAAAAATAGTTACTGTTAGAACTTCTTACTTGGTGAGTATGACAACAAACCTAGTGTTAAAAGAATTTCTTGTCAATTTTCAATGAGGCAAAACACCTAAAAGCAGCCAATGCCAGTCAGCCAGAAGATCAGTATTCAAGCTGTGGGACCTGTCCTTCTGGAATTGGACTGACCATGAATTCCCTGATCTTTAAATATTCTGCTCAGTGTCTGGTTCAGGAGTTTGTACCCATCCCCTGCTGCTGTGCATTTGCTCCTGACTTCCCTGTTCTCCATTTTCCTGTTGCTCTGTATCCTTGTTAGCACAGGCCAATTTTAGCTGCTTTACCTCATACCTGTTTTTCTCACAGATAATTAGTTGTGCTTTCTAGCTTGCATGGCCTCCCACTTCTGCTGCCTGTTTGGCCTTTGGTTTTGGCAATCCCTGGTTTCTATCTAAAGCTGTTTTATGAGTATGATCCTTTCTGCCTGGGAGTTGTCCAGTTGGCACCAGGGAGATCTGTTTTTCCTCCTGTCTGTGTGTACAGCATGTGTACACTTTGTCAGGGTGCCAGTCTGCAGCTACAAGAAACACAGGTCACAAAGTAGAGACCTGTTTTACTGTGTTCTGAAGAGCTGAATTCTATCTAAAACACAAAAATGCAGTGATGTTTTCTTTCTACCACAACAGAAAAGCCATTGTATTGAAAGCCCAAAATCAAATGTCAGAGGCACACAAACTTCTGCAGAAATTGTTGATTCACTGCCAGAAAATCAAGAACACCGAGATGGTGATTAGGTAAGAATGTTTCATTTTCAGAGTATTAAAGTCACTTTGCAGTGATTAGAATCAGCCATTTCAATTTGTCTGTGTTCAGACTTCACTAGTCTTCAGATTACCTGCTGTGATTCAGAGATTACAGAGTCATTTCAATTATTAATCACAGTATGGAGGAATCCTCAAAATATTGTGGCATTGAAACCTAGTTATTTTTAATATGTAAACTAAAAGGTGATAAACTTAACAGTTCCATGAAGGTTCATGGAAAAAGGAAACACTGCATCTAAAATAAATAGAGAATGGGAATGTGTGTGTGTGCATAGTTCTACCTTGGTGTAAATCTTCAGAGAGCTACAATGTTATTTAATCTTTTGTATGTCTGTGGCGTCTCCCCTTAAGGGCGTAATTTAAATTTATTGTACATGCAGCAGCGTAATTCATAATAAAACCAATACCATCATGGCATAATTCCTTGGGAAACAAGTGGACATTTTTCATGCAGAGTAAAGGTTTGTACCTGTGTTCCCCTGTTTGGGCAGTGTGCTGCTGTCCATAGCTGAGCTCTACTGGAGATCCTCGTGTCACACCATCGCGCTGCCGGTGCTGCTCCAGGCCCTGGCCCTCGCTCGGGAATACAGCCTGCAGTACTTGGCTTCTGAAACTCTGCTCAACTTGGCTTTCTCCCAGGTAGGGCTGATTTGTGTTTTCACAGGGCTGCAGGGCAACATTAATTCTGGGGATCTGGATGCTGTTTTTACTCCTGTGAGGTTTAAGAATGAAACCTTGTTGGAATTAAATTATTGATTCTGAAGAAGCATAGTCTGAATGTAAAAGCTTTTGAGGAAGTTAATAAAAGTTGAGTTTCATGTGTATCACTAAAATGTATAGTTACTGAATATAATTAAGTTATTGAATATATTCCTTAATATAATTAAGGAATATAATTAATGTATTCAGTTATTTTTTAATGCTGTTATTTTGGCTTCCTAGTAGCACAGGTTGGTTTGTGTATTAAAAATAATGCTGCTAATGAGTTCAGTTATATTGTTTATTGTGAGAGACGTGGCTGTCAGCACTGACTGAGTGGAGAAGCCATTCCCAATCATTTTGGAGAGCAGCTCATTTCTGCTGACAAGTTTTGATTTAAAAGAAGATTATGGGGAAAAAGTTGAAAAACAAAATTGTGTCTGTTACATTGCATTATTAGAAACAGACAGGCCTTGTGTTGGTGTTCCCTGAAGAAGCTGCTCATACCAGTGGATTCCAGTATGAAACCAGCAAGTGTTTCTCTTTCAGCTGATCCTTGGCATTCCTGAACAAGCCCTGAATATCCTGCACATGGCAATAGAACCTGTCTTGGCCCATGGAGCTGTCCTGGACAAAGGCTGTGCCATGTTCTTGGTGGCCAAATGTCAGGTGGCTTCTGCAGCTTCCTACACTCCACAAAAGAAGATTGAAGGTAGTGTGAAGGGTAATTCTCTCTGAAACTGTGCTCAGAAGTGCAAACCAGTGTCTTTACTGAAGTCCTGCTACACCAGAGTGTGTTACCTGGTTGCTGGATATAAAATTAATTTGGAATTAGTTGTTCAAAGGATTATAATGGAACGTTGTTTATCTGCATACTTTCACACACATATTTTGCAGCAAAGGCTGAATAATGGAAATTAGCTGAGAGACCATGTTGCTAAGACAAAAATGGTTTTGAAAACCCGAGGAGTTTATAATTGGGCTCCTTAGACTTGAGCTGCCTTGCTTGGAGTTGTTACTGTGATATTTTCATAAATATGACTGTCCCCCTTTTCCCACAGCTTTGGAATCTGCTATCTTGAATCTAAATGAAGCCAAGACTTACTTTGCCAAAGTGGACTGCAAAGAGCAGCTCAGAGACGTTCTCTACTTCCAAGCCCGGCTGTTCCACACCCTCGGCAAGACCCAGGAAAGGAACAAATGTGCCATGTTGTTCCGTCAGTTGCACCAGGAGCTGCCAGCACACGGCGTCCCTTTAATCAACTCCTTCAAGTGATGCATTTAAAGATGAGATTTGTTTGTTTTCCTGGTTTTGTTTTGTTCTGTTTTTTACGAACATCTTTTTATTGTATCCAGTCATCCGTGTTTCAGAATAACTGCCAATAAATCATGGTCTGCTCTTGAACAAACTTGTTTTGTAACACAAGCTTTGTTTTCCACACTTTTTACTTTTATTCTGTACTTGAAATTAAGAAATGAATGGGGAAAAAAGAGAAAAGACTCTCTTGACTGTGTTACAAGCACACTGAGGGGAGTGGTGCAGTCATGAAGAAGTAGCGTTCTGTTCTTAGTAGTGACATTTCCCCAATCAATGCAGGCTTTATGAACACAGGGGTACAAAAAATAGTGGAAAATGTAGGCAAAGCTCCTTTGTGCTCTTTTTAAGTGGTATGGAAGGGGGATTCTCACTTAAAACATGTCATTGCTTTTAACCTGTCTGCAGTTGCTGTTCACGCTGTAGAAATGGATGGTGCTGGCAGATGGGAAAAAGACCGAGTTCAGTCAGAGAGGTGTAACAATGCAAAGTCCTGGCTTGTTTCTTCTTCTTAACATCATTAAACATCAGGAGATATCCTGCCTGGAAGCAGTAGATTTAACTGTGGCATTGTCAGCCAGAAGAAAGCCAGACCAGACCTAAACCTGGTTCTGCTGGAGCCTGGCCAGATAAGGAGGAAGAGAGAAGCACGAAGGGTGTGGTTGAGACAAGCATAGTCCGGTATTAGTTTACACATTCCATTAATTAGTGGTGCATCAAGGCTGTTGGCAGATCATCAGGGCCTTGATTTTATAACGACGTTCCCAACAGCAAAAGGGAACCCAGCTTTGTGGAACCCAGCTGGTGGTGGCTCATTCCCTCTCAGCCGTGTTTTAACATCGAGGAGTTCAATCCTTAAAATGTTTGGAGCACCCACCACGTTAGGGTAAGTGCATAAACCTGATTTTTAGAGTGGCTTTCAAGATTCTGGTCAGAAATACAGTGTTTATCTACAGAGCTGGTATGGAGGGAGGCCTGGCTCCTCTGGGGAGCTCTACAGTGTCAAAGTGGTGCCCACAAACGACTCTTAAAGCAAATCGAGGAAGAGGGTTTGGCCGGCTGTGGCATTTGCATCTGCTCAAGGCTGAAGCTGTTGCTTCACGAAAAGAAAACCGCGGGAGAGCTTGGTGCAAAAATGGTGCTGGATGGAAATAACGAACTCCAAAAAATGGACTGAGGGCTGGTGCCAACCGGGGTGTTAAAGGCCGTGCCCGTGAGCTCTGTCTCAGCGCTACAGAGCTGCAACTTGTGTGGGAACTGTTTGGTGGTGGCCTCTGTGACATTTCTAAACAAATAGTTTCCAAACCTGCCCTTTAGGTGATGGTTTGGGCAATCGCTCAGTCCGGGGGAACTGGCGCAGGTAACTCGGGTTGCCCCCAGCCGACCTGACGCTGGAAGCCCAGTGTTTGCACGGGGGCAGGGGGAGAAAGCGGCGGACGGGGGACGCCGGGGCTCGTGTCCCTCCGAGGCGGACGCGGGGAGCCCGCAGCGGGGCTCGGCGGCAGCGGGACCGACCGAGGCTCCGCGCTGCATCCCGCGGGGAG
>VZTN01014908.1:132592-156798 GCA_013400515.1 Erpornis zantholeuca
GCACCCCGAGAGCGGCGATGGGACAGGGTGGCCACACCGCGTGTCCCACAGACCCCACGGGGCTCCTGCTTGGGGGTAGAGGGCCGGCACCAGGGCTGCCAGGGAAAGATAGGCCGTGGGGCTGGGAAAAGAGGGGATTTTTAAGGTCAAGAGGCAAGTGAGAGTCCGGGAGAAGATGAAGGGGATGGAACTGGTGGAGCGACTGTGTACAGGGGACAGGTCTCATTAGAAGCCACAGGTTGGGTTGCTGCGAGTGACAGAGCGTGGTTAGGAAGTGGGATGCAGCCCTGCAGCCACGTGCACGGCACAGAGCATCAGGAGCGTGAAGGTAACAGTCAAGACCAAGAGCAGAAGTAAGATGACCACGGGAAGCTGGTGCGATGGGATCTGTGGGCTGACTGCAATGCTGCAGGGGAAGAAACCAACCCTGGGGACAGGACCAAGTTGTCCTCAGGGCCACGGGGACTGCGCTGGGGAGAGGATGTGTAGTGGCCGTGGGCACCAGAGTTGCCCTCCATGGCCCACAACCAGAGAGACAGCCCCTCTCCTGGGAGAAGGAGCCCCGTCCTTCTCCTGCCCCCTCATGAGTGCTTTCTCTTGGGAAACACAGCCAAGAAACCCTGAAAGGCCATACCTGAGGGTGCTGTGAAGAGTGTCTGATGGACCAGCACTGTTCTGGAGAAAGCTGTTACCAGTTTGGGGAGGTAATCTGGAGGAGCCATTGCTTTCAACTTGGCCTTAATGTATTTTAAAGTGGAGAGCTGCTCTCGTTTCCTCTCTTGTGGGCATCATGGGATGGAGATGATGTTTCCAGGAAAGCTGGGAGTCACTTGGCAGTGCTGGACAAGGTGATCGAGGTGCCCTGAGCTCATCCTGGCCTGTGCTCAACACCACCTCTGGATCTTATGCTCTTTTGGGATGCTCATTATATATTGCTTCAGCAGTATCAGCCAGTATCCTGGAAATTATAAAAAAACCTTGGTAAAGACATTTTTGTGACTCCTATTGAAACCTGCCACTGACTGTTGTGACACTACAATGCTACCAGCCTGGCTTTTCATTTTTTCTCCAGTTCTTTCTACCCTGTGTTGGCTGGGCCAGGCAGTGCAGGAGGCTCTTCCATTCACCCTGGGGGTGATGAAAAGCTTTGCTGCTTGGGCACAGGGACCTGTCCTAGATGGGGCATGGGTGCCTGTTTCCAGCATTTCATAAATTTGGGTGTCCTCTGACTTCTAGAGAAGCTGCTGAGAGATTTTTTTCCCATTAAGGTCAGGTGGGGGATGCATATGGTCTTTGTATACTACAGTGACTAATATATTTCTGGCAAGGTCTGTGCTCACCCGTAGGAAGGGAAACTGTGATCGATGCCCCTGTTGCTGCAGATGACACCGCTCTTGGCACGGGCACTTCCACTGCTGACCGTGACCAGGGAAAGCAAAATAGCCACTGGACTCTGCCCAAGGGAGACCAATAACTGCCCCAGGCTGGCCTTGCTTGGCTTCTAACCAACCTTCAGCAATATCAGGGGAGAATCTCTGCGAGTAAAATCAGCCCTGGTTTTGGTGTTTTGAGTTCAGTTTTGTTATAAACAACTTGAGTTGCAGTTTACAAGCTGACCCCCACGGAAGGATGGATGGAGGGGTCACTGCCAAGCTGCCACCAAGTCTTACCCCCTTGGGAGGGTCTGATCCTGACACTGTGTCTGCCTTGGCACAGGGAAACACATGTGGGGAAGGCAAGCGTGTGGCCCCTGCAGCTGGGGAGAGAAACAGCTCTGGAGAGGGAAGGGCAGGCTGAGGCATCCGTGTGCTCCGATTAAAATCCATGCAGCTGGGGCTGGCTGCGAGGTGTCACCCTCTGCACTCACCCAGAATCGGTCAGGATGTTCCCCTCTGGAGGGGGCCATATCCAGCAGGGCCCACGCGCTCTCAGCAGAGCTGGGGCGGCCTGAGGGGGCTGTGAAAATCCCTCAGCCTCGCGGGGGCTGATTTCACTCCCATTCGCTTCCGCTCAAGCCACGTGGACGCTGAGCGAGAGGGAGAGCTGCTGCCAGGGTTTCACAGACCTCTTTTCATTTTAATATCCCTCTCCTTGCTGAATTAGATGCGAGACTGATTGCTTCGATAATCCTGCTGCAGCCACTATGGGTTATATATGGATTGCAGCCAAAAGCTGTGCCGATAAATCATTCCTATACACCAGGCTGTTATATTTCCTGAGGATTTTGTGGGCATGTGCTGCTCCCTTTTACGTAAGGATCTGCTGGAGTTCATACCAGAATGTGCTGCTTTTCCCCAGGCAAGGGCCTGGATGGGTTGGTGAAGCCAAAGCCCCCAGGCTGTATTTCCTCTCTTTGGGATTTTTGCCCTCGTTTCAGCTATTTTCCTTTTCTCTCTGGCTGGGAATACAGCTGTTCTCCACCTCCTCCTCCTCATGTGCTTATGAAGGGTAACAGGGCTGTGTTCAACTGTGTGACCCCACTTTTGGGTTTCTCTCAGGGGAGGTGTCATCTCAGAGGGCAATTTCTGAAAATCCCCATCCTCTGACCCTTTGCACACACTCAGAGGGAAAACCCTCCGATTTCCCACTCCAGCTGATGTTATGATGGGGCTTGGATGACTTTTAGTTTACAGAGCCTGGGGAAGCCTGCTTGAATTAATCAGACTTGATATGTTTATCCTGGTCAAGCCAATTAACTCCCGCCAGCCAGGACACGCTCAGCTCTCAAGTGTGACTGAGACTTCATAACTCAATTTTGCTCAAGCCCAGCAAAGTTTTATCAGGACCCCTTGGAAACTGGGATGCAGGTGATTCTCTGGGGGCAGGATGGGATGCCCAGCCGTGCTGTGGCACCGCTGGGGACCAGTGTTGCTACCAGCGATGTTCCTGGGGTGGTTTCATCCCAAGGCTGCCCCACTGAGCTGCCTTTTTTGGTGTGGCCGCAGAGCACGGTGAGGGCAGAGGGCACAGCATTCCAGATCGGCTCCGGCTTCGGGGCAGCTATTTATATGTGCCCACTGGAGGGGTGCCCAAAGCAAGCCAGGCAAATGGCTTAAGATGCATCCCTGTGAATTCAGGATGAAGGGTGNTTTGGGAATGCATTAAAACACGCTGCCGTGGGCTGCTAGCAGCACTGCGGGGGGAATTTGGCTTGGCTGGTGTCTCCCAGCTCTCTCATCCAGCAAAGCCCCGTCCAGGAGTGGATTCAGCCCCACGGAACCCAGCGTTTCTGGAATAGTTTGTCCTTGTTGCTGTTCATTGGCTTATTTATAGCCTCCCCATCCCTGCGCTTCTCCGTGCCTCGGAGCAGTGAGCGGTGCCGCGTTGGCTTCAGCTCCACGTCGATCCCACTTGGGCACAAAAGCTCTGGTTTATAGATCAGTGTTGAAAACAGCAATTAGGCCATTGTGAAGCCTCGAGGACAGGGGAGACAATTTGATTTCTGTACTTGACCCATAATTTCTGCTGGGCTGATTCCGAGTGGTTGTGCTGCGGGTGCAACACGGAAACTTCAATGGAGATGAGTGGAGCTAATTTTAACCGTCCGCCTCGCTGAGGTGTGGGAACCAGGCAGAAAAACGCCACAAACCCTGTTCCTGCTTCTGGGCTGGTTGTTTCAGGATATTTTTTTTTGCTTCCTTCTGTGGCAACTTGTTAACCTAGAAATTAAAAACAGCACCAGTGTCGGGGCAGGGGAGAGGAATGGTTTACAGCCAACCAACCACTGAACAGCCCCAGGTGCTGTGGCATGCCTGGAACGTGTGAATTAACATAATTTTCTCCTCTTTTTAAATTGTCACTTAATTACTTGATTTTTTTAAATAATTCTTTGTTGCTAACAGTTTTCTCATTTATGTCAAGGTTTGAGGACCAGAGTTTTGCACAGAAGGCCATAGAGCGAGGAAGAGAAATTTCTGGCAATGATGGGCTGTGGGAGGAAGCAGTGAGCCAGGGGGTTGGTCCTGCACCCCATGCTTGGTAAGTGGGTCCTTGTGCCCCTGAACTGCTTTGTTTGCGGGGGGGTTGGCAAAGATGTGCCCACTTTGAGCAGTAAAGTAGGGAACTCAGTGGTATTTATGTTAGTGTAGTGCAGTTCTGGATATCGCTCCTTTAAAACAACCCCTTTGCAGTATTTCCATAGTGGGAACGATGGAGTTGTTATTCCCTGTAGGTGTTTAGATAAAAAGGGTGGAAGGAGCAGTGGCGGCAGCCTTGAGGTTAAGGCTGGCTCCAGCCTGGAGTCTGTCCCATGGCAGGGTGAATGTGCAACGCTGCCCTTGGCTTTACCATTCCCTATGGAATAAATCAATCAATCTGTAGCACAATGACCAGCAGGAAATCCCGCTTTCCGGAGAGCCTGGCTGACCCACCCTGTGTTTGCAGGCACATCTCCCCGCCACAGCATGGCCAGGATGAGGCCATCAGTCCCTCCACGCCACCACATGTCCCCGGCAGCTTGCCCACCCTGCGGCCCCTCTGCTGCACCAGAGGCTGCGGCCGCCGAGTCCCCGCAGGGCTGCGGGACCCCCCGGCGCTGAGCCCCGGTCACGCCAGCATGGCCTCGCTCATCGTGGTGACAGAGCACGACGCCACGGGGAGCATGAGCGAGGAGGAGATGGACGTGCCCGGCAGCGAGGGCTTCGGGGATGGCCGGAAGCTGCACCTCTCGGGCCGCAAGCTGTCCCTGCAGGAGCGGCCGCAGCCTGCTCGCTCGCCCGGGAACGGCGACGGCGCCAACGAACGCTTCATCTACCCCTCCCTCCCCTACTCCCCGGTGACGTCCCCGCACTCCTCCCCACGGCTGCCACGGCGGCCGACAGTGGAGTCCAACCGCGTGTCCATCACGGGATTGCAGGTGAGGGGGATGAACATTAAAGGTGAGGGGGATGGACGCTGCTCCCGCAGTTCTCCTGCCCCCATCTGCCTGGATTTCCCCGCCATGGCATTTCTTCTCACTTGTGTTTTTTTGGGATAAACCCCTATGGCATATTTGCATGTGTGTGGCAGAGGGCAGTGGGACATCCTGGGCCGTGGGGACAGCCCTCAGGGAGGTGAGATCCCAACTCACCAGTTCTCATGCCTTTTGCTGATGCCACCAGCTCTCACGGCTGTTTGGTGGAAGCCAGGAGTGTACCGCAAGTTTCTTTATTCCTCAAAAATAAGAAACAGAGAAGTTCACTGAGATCTAAAGATAAAACAGCCCTGCCTGCCCTGAGCCTGACAGAAAACAGGCAGCAAGTGGCTGCTTTGCCCAGAAGAAATGAAATTACTCGGCGCCAGGTCGCCAGCATTAAACCCCTCAGGGCTCTCCTGGTCCATCGCTCTCATTCCACGTGAGTGGACAGGACAGGATCGCCTGCCCTGCCATTAACATCTGCAATTAGCCATCTATAAACACACCAACGTGTGGCTTGGTGGGTGGCTTTTGTGGCTCATGAATCAAAGCTGCCCAGCCCCACGCAGGTGCTTGGGCAGAGCAGGACAGGCTGTGAGTCTGCAGAGAAAGTTTTGATGGAGATTTAAAAGGAGAAGAAACATGAGCGGTTTTGTGGCTCGTGCCAAACTTCCCCACTCTCTCCCCACAGGACTGCGTGCAGCTCAACCAGTACAAGCTGAAGGACGAGATTGGGAAGGTGAATATTGGGTTTGGGGTGGGATGAGGGGTTTTGGGGTGGGAGGGTGCCTGGCTCGCTTTCACTTTCCAGTCATGGGAATGCTGCAGAACGGGAGCAAGTCCAGCCACTCGCCATGGCAGTTCTTTGTTGCTTGCTGTTCTGTTCTGAGTGGTGCCAATTGAATTGTATATTTTTTAAATTATTGTTAATTTTCCCCCTTCACTCTCCCTCCCACGCAATGGGCATGTGAAGCTTTTCTTTGCTGTCAGTGTGATGTCAGACTGTACACCCCCTGCTCCTCCCAGCATCGCCCACCAGCTCTGTGATCCCAGTGGGGGTGGGTTTGTGGAGGAGCACAGAGCCCGGTCTGGTGATGTGGGGTTTTTGGATTGTCCCTAACTGGTGCCCCATGGCTGTGCCCCTCTCCAGGGCTCCTATGGGGTGGTGAAGCTGGCCTACAATGAAGACGATAACACCTACTATGTGAGTAGCACACAGCCCCAGAGCCCGCAGCGGGGCAGGTGGGAAGGGGATGGATCCCCTATGCTGACCCCTGCCCCATCCCACCAGCCACATTTTATCCTTGACTAGTCCCAAATTCCACATTTGTTCCCCTCTTGCAGGCAATGAAGGTTCTCTCAAAAAAGAAGCTGATGAGACAAGCAGGCTTCCCCCGTAAGTGGGACAACACCTTTTGGTTGGGAGATGTTTTGGGGATCCTGGGGGATTGTTCCCTACTGGACACATCTTTGCCTTTCCCACAGGCCGCCCGCCGCCCCGTGGGGCCAAAGCTGCTTCTGAGGGCTGCCTGCAGCCCAGAGGGCCCATCGAACAGGTCTACCAGGAGATTGCCATCCTGAAGAAGCTGGACCACCCCAATGTGGTGAAGCTGGTGGAGGTAAGCGCTGGCTTCTTTCCAAAACTCATCCTCGAGCGTGACGGAGCCTGGATGCTGCAGGGATGGGCTGGGTGAAGGGGAGTGACCACAGAAAGGGGCAAGGGCAGGTCCTGCCTTTAGGGAGAATTGTGTTTTCCTTGGTGTAGAAGGTTTTTTATTCTCACCTCCCAAAAGATTTTTTCTTCCTGCCCAGAAATGAAAATGCAGGAAAATGTTGCTTCTGTGGAAGAAACAAATGCTGAGACAGGTTTTGGGGAAGAACTGGTGTTTCTGTGGGTTCAACGGTGCAGCTGCCTTGCCCTCCACCCACTGCCTATATGAGACAGTCCAAAAATCAAGAATTAAGGATGTGCAGGCTGGAGTTTATTTGGCTCATGAGTCAGATGATGCTTCCTGTGTATTTTAAATATTTGCTTCCTTGAAGTACAGCTACATCTCTGTCCTTTTTTTTCATACTCTTGTGGGTAGAAGCTTGGAGATGAGCAAACCATGCTGATGGTGCAGATGGTGCAGAACTGAGATGGCTGCTAAATAAAATACCACAATTTTTAATTTGCAAGGCTTTCTTGGCACTGTTTAATTGCCTTTTTGCTTCCTTTGGCAGGTCCTGGATGACCCCAGTGAGGATCACCTGTACATGGGTAAGTGCCCACTGCCCTGGGGTGTCAGAGGGACGGGGCAAAAGGTTCCCACTGTGTTTTGGAGCAGCTCTGTGTGTGGGTCTCTCCTTCACTGTGGGTATAGAATGGATGTGCTGGAGGAGCAAATGGGATGAGGTTTGGGTTGTGAACAGAGACAAGAGTGCTTTATAGCATTTCACTGGCATTAATTTGGCACCAGGACATGTTTTGCCATGAGAGCACCAGCAGTGATGTTGTCAGCTTTGAAGCCAGGCTGATAGAAAGTAGTTTTATTTCTTTGACTTTGGGAAAAAGGCACGAGGTAATGATCCAAGGTACAAATGAGCCACATCCCAACCTGCCTGGCAGACTGCAGTTTTTTGCTTGATGTAAATACAAAACTCTTGGAGAAGGCATTTCTTTTCCATCATTTATGCTCAGCCTGTTCCAATGGAAGAGTGTATGATGCCTTCATGGCCAAGTACAGAGGTTTGCTCAGGGCATGGGCTCAGCTTTTTTGGTGGCAAACTGGGGGGTTTTGTGTGCCATGGAGGGCACTTCATGGTGCTGAAGCTGCAGCACTGAGAAGCTAGTTGGCAGCATCCCTGAACTGAAAATGGGAGCAACCCAAATGCCACATGCCTTGCATAAGACGGCATCTCCTTTTTAAAAATAACGTATTATTTTTAGAATTTTTGTCATTAAAATAATTGCTTTTGTTCTGAGACTGTGCTCACAGGAGCCATACCCTGTAAGCGATCCATAATCACCTTTTCTTTTGTGTTGCAGTGTTTGAACTGGTGAAGCAGGGGTGAGTACTGAATTCCAGATTTAATCCTACCAACACTTGAACATGAGATGGGTTTGTGGGTGGCAGAGCTTGGCCACCCAAGGTGGGAATGGGGTACAGACGTGATGGGAAGGTTCATGGTGGGGCTTGAGGTTTGAGGAGTGTCTCCCCAGCCTCGTTACAGCTGAGTACACCCTGCAGGTGCCTGTGTTTGGGGTCATGTGCTGTGACCAGCTGGTGACAAAGCCTTTGGGCCCTGTTTTGGCACATCCAGGTGGGGAATGAACTCCATTCTCTGTTGCCTTTGCAGCCCTGTGATGGAAATCCCAACCTTGAAACCCCTCAGCGAGGACCAGGCTCGGTTCTACTTCCAGGATCTGATCAAGGGCATTGAATACTGTAAGTGTCTCTGCAAAAATGATGGGATTTCTTATTTTTGTTTTTTTCTAAACACCTGGAGCTGGCCTTTCTGCCGGTGTGCAGTCCTGGTGGTTCATGCTGCGCAGAGCCTTTTAAAGCTGGGGCTGGTTGTGGCGTTAGCAGAAAGGCTTAGGCCACACGGAGCCCTCGTGGCTCCTTTGCTGCAGAGCAGCAGACCCGTGCTGCTGTGCCACTCATTGTCCCTCTGGCTGCAGTGCACTATCAGAAGATAATCCATCGGGATATTAAACCTTCCAACCTCCTCGTGGGGGAAGACGGGCACGTCAAGATCGCCGACTTCGGAGTGAGCAACGAATTCAAGGGAGCTGATGCCCTCTTAACCAACACAGTGGGCACTCCTGCCTTCATGGCCCCCGAGACGCTCTCAGAAACCAGGAAAATCTTCTCTGGGAAGGTATTTAATGGCAATTTGAAGGGTCCTGGACTAACCTTGTACACACTGTCTGTTGTAGATTTAACTATGCTTTCTTCACTCCGCAGGCTTTGGATGTCTGGGCCATGGGCATCACGCTGTACTGCTTTGTGTTTGGGCAGGTAATGAGATGGTTTTTCAGTTCTGTTGGTGTTTGGGGGGGTTGGTTTGTGCCTCCCATGTTCCAGGTAAGCAGTGGGACTGGCACCTTGTGTCCCTGTTAGAGCTGAGATGAGGATGTGTGGATGGAAATGGGAAACCTTTGCCTGTCCCTGGGATGGGTGCAGCCAAAAGGGTTGTTTCTCTTCTTCTCCAGTGGAAAAAATCCTGTGCCTGGGCAGATTTTTTAAGAAAGGAGTTCTGATAGTAGTTGGTAATTTTTGGTTAAACGTTTTTTTCATCGTGTCCTATAACAGGAAATCTTCTGTAATTTCCCTGTAACTGGATCTTTGCTCTCCTTCATACCCTGTGAGATCCTGATGCTCCTCTGACTGCCCCACTGCTGCCTCTTAACAGAGACTGTTGCTTTCCTCATTGCTTTTTTTCTTTGTGGCAGTGCCCTTTTATGGATGAAAGGATCTTGAGTTTACACAATAAAATCAAGACCCAAACATTGGAGTTCCCAGACCAGTAAGTAGTCAAAAACAAAAACAACCCATCAATCCTTATTTTACAGCTCATTTGAGTTGTTTCTCAAGAAGTGCCTGGGTAGGGCTGGCCCTGCTCTTCTGTGGTTTTGCAGAACTCAGGCTTTGAGTTGGCCTCTCCCTGCCCTGCTCTGCCCTGCCCTGTGGGATCACACTTCACATTGCCTCATAAGGGGTTATTTTGCTTCTTCTGGGAGTTTGGAGAGGAGGGGGTGTATGAGGACCCAGAGTTGCCTCCTTGTTGGGGCTGGGGTCCAGCCCCTCTGCCCGGGAAGGCTCACAGTGGCTGGCTCTGAGGTGAAGAACAAAGACAGCATTCATCCCTTTCCCCATCTCATCTCTCCCTTCTTCCTTCCACAGGCCAGAAGTTACAGACTTCTTGAAGGATTTGATTACACGGATGCTGGATAAAAACCCTGAATCTAGGATTTCGGTCCCAGAAATCAAGGTACTGACTCACCTTCCTGGTGCTGGCTGTGGCTTCAATTCTGTTGGGTTCTCCTTGCTCAGCTTTTTTTGGGAGTCAGTTTGATCATGCCAGGCTAGGTCCTCCCCCTGTGCCCAGGGCCCCTAGGCAGGTAAGTCCCAGCTCCTTCCCCTGCTCCGGGACCTGCTCAGCTTTGGGACCTTTGGTGCCTATAGAAGTCACAGGCAAAAGGAAATCCCCTGAGTACAGTATTTCCTCTGCTACCAGGAAAGTACTGTGCAACAGCCTTTCGCAGGAGATTTCTGGTCCTTCGCCCCTGCGGGAGCCTGGAAGGGGCGAGAAGCTGAGAGAATGGAGACCAAGGTAGGGGGAAAGGATTGCGGGGGAATTGCGGAACCGTTTTGTGCTCCTCCTGCAGCCGACCAAGTCACCAGGTGTGTGGGCAAGGAGAAATAGGGGTTCTGCCTTCAGTCATGGATTAAACCAGGTTCAGGACAAGGGCTCGGTGGGTCTCCCCATCACTGCTGCTTATACGTATGGACTGGAATAAATCTCTCCTGCCTCTTGGTGCTGCCTCATCCATAAGATGAGAGCGAAGATAGGTCTCCTTCCCTAAAGCCCAGAGATGCCTGTGCTGTAGGTCACCAAGGTTATGGCTTGGTTGTGTAGGTGGGGCCAGTGCTGGCTCTGAACGAGCCACACCATGGCATTTTCTGCTCTGGACTGTGCAGTTCCTGGCAGCACCGGGGTGAGCTGGCTCACCAGTGAGATGCCACATCCCTGCCCTGCTCCCTGCATTTCAGGAGCGTGTAGGGGCCATGGCTTGGACAAGGAGATGCGTTTGCCAGGCTTGTGTTGTTTGAGTTATGAAATAGAGGAAATCGTTCCTGACAGGCTGTGTTATTAATTGAAGTTGCACCCTTGGGTCACCAAGAACGGAGCGGAGCTGCTGCCCACAGAGGATGAGAACTGTACCCTCGTCGAGGTGACGGAGGAGGAGGTGGAGAATTCAGTCAAGCACATCCCCAGCCTGGCCACCGTGGTGAGTACAAAGGAGTTGATGGTCTGTGGATGCACAGTGGGGTCCACACTGCCTGCTGGGGTGGCCCTGAGCTGCTGGAGTTTGCCACTGAAGGACAAAAGCATAGGGCAGGATTAGAGCAAAGACCTTCCCTCTCTTGGAAACAAGTGCTGCAAGACCCTTGAGTGTCTCACAGTCTCAGCAGCTTACTGGACGTGGCCATACCCCACAGTGCAGGGGAATATTTTAGAGCAGTTCCAAAGGTAACTGTCAGTGGGTTGCTGGTCTTCACGCTTCAGCTGGCTGCCCAAATATCACTGTATTTGCTCAAGGCAAAAGAGCATCTGGTCCAGAACCTGCCCATGGCCAGGAGCAGGTGTTTTGGCCAGGCATAAGGAGCTCCTGCCCTGTTCTGCCTGTCCAGCCGTAGGGGCTGTGGGAGCTTCCCAAGATGGAGATTTTATCTGGGGCACGACGCGCATCAGCCCCCGCCTGGAGCTATTCTTGGTGACTTCATCTAATCTCTTTTCAAGCTCATATTTTTATTCTCTGCAACCCACTGTGGTGCTGAGAACCACATTGTAACCCTGTCCTGTGTGGAAAGTGAAATCCTTTGTGGTTTTGAACCTAACGATTTCTTTGGGTGCCGCCAGCCCTTGTGTTAGTGAGCGACCATTCACAGTCCCCTGGCGTGGTGTTATCTGTCTGTAGGCACCCAGGCTGTGATGTTTTTGAAGAACAGTTTCCCTTTGAAGCCCCTTTTCCATCTCATAGCTGTGCCCACACCTGGCCTCGTTTCTCTCTTCCTTTTGGGTACCCTGCAGAAGTCTCACTGACCGCAGATGTGAATATGTAAATGTGCTTTGTGCTGCTCAGGCTGAAAAAGCAGAAGTTGCTTTAAAGAGAGCACTGTTGATGAGGGGTTTACCCCCTTTTTCCTGCTCTGAGGGGACTTGATCAGTGGGCTCAGTGCTCCCAGCCCTGTTGAAATCCAGGTGTGTTCAGCACAGCTCAAGGCAAATGAGATTTTACTGCACCTCTTTGACTCTTAAATAACACAGTGCCTCCAGGCAGAGGTGGTATTTTCACATTTGCATTTGATCTTCAAAATTACCCTCTGGTGCCTGATCTTTGTGCAGCCAAGTGCAGGCATTGACGCTCCAGTGCGAGATTCACTCACGTGGCTTTGACTCTTGCATAAAACACCCTCCCCTTTGGACACAGAAGGGCTCTCTGTGTGCTCTGGTGAGTGATACATGAGGCACAGAGGGATGAGAACAATGTCAAATGAAGCCAGGGGATTCCAGGGAAGAACCCTGACACATCTCTCTTCTCACCAGTCTCTGGTAACTTTGTGTTTGTCAGCCAAAGCTGGACAAATGGCCAGCTTTTCAGTTTGGGTTCAGCTGAATATTAAGGTAAAATTGTGCTAGCTCCTTCCCCTCTCCCTTTCCAGTGAATTTTTCTGCCAGGTAATCATGGAGAACTGGGAATTTGAAGGTATTAGATGTAGTAATCAGTAAAACTTACTTCTGGGAAGGACGGAAACCTCCCAGACTTGTCTTTGCTCTCCAGCCTCTTACACCTAGTGTGGCTCTCACCTGCAAGAGTTTTAGATGAGGATACAGCGCCTGTATTAAGCAACTGGAGACTTGCAAAGATGCTTCCCTCTGATTTCTATTCTTCTAATGGAGAACTTTAACTTATTTTCAATTACTTAGACATGAAAGTTGGATGTTCCTGTTGCTCTTGAATGAAGGAAAAGCAAGTCTGATGAACTACATTCTGGTTTTGCAGATCTTGGTTAAAACAATGATCCGGAAGCGATCCTTTGGGAACCCATTCGAGGGGAGCAAGAGGGAGGAGAGGTCATTGTCTTCCTCTGGGAACCTGCTGCCGTAAGTGTCATCACCTCACCTCAGCCCCAAAAGACATTTGTAGCTTTTCCCAGTGCTCTGGAGGAGAAATTCAATAGTTGGGCTTTGAATCTTTCATGCAGGTCATGACTGCAACATTCACACACCCTCTGTCTGATCTGTAACTGCTTTATGGGATTTTTGTGACATGGAATATCCTGCTGTTCTGATGGGATGAAAAACATCTTTTTATGGCACTTCCAGCCTATTATGTGGGGAGAGATGACACATGCTCAGCATCCCAAAGATCCCATGGCAGGGAAGTGGCAGAAACTGGTGTCTCGTGGCCTGCTTTGCCTTTTTCTGAGTCACTCAGCAGCTGTTTTATTTCCTTTGAAAACAGGAAACGAGGCAGTGAAGATAATCTGAAATGCAACGACTTGCCCAACGTGGGAGAGGAGGAACTCCTTTCGTGAACACGGACTTCATGGTTCTGTTGAGCAACTCAATCCAGGGCACGTCGCAAAGTGTGCGCTGGGGACGAGGTGACCAGAGCCCACAGCAAACACAGCATGACATGGCGCTATCTCAGTACAATGCTGGATGTAGAGCTCACATAGCAGCATGTTATCCCATGTTATCAGACCTCCGACTATTTGCCATAAACATGGAACATCTCCGATCACTTGGACTGCTGACTTCTGGTGGGAGAGGCGCTGGCGGAGAGGTGAGCGGTCGTGGTGAGCAGTACCAGGGCTTTGCAAAACAAACCCCACAGCAGCCAAAGGAAAATGTGTTTGGAGCTTCTTTGAGCTGGTTTTAACACCAAATAATTTGCAGGGACTGACGCCAGCGTCCCAGGGGCGTGATGCCCATCGCGTGGCTGTGGGCACGCGCAGAAGGGTGAAGCTTTTGCCAAGTGGGATACACAGCAGTAAAACCAACCACACGTGTGCACTTTGAGAGTTCACAACCTACCAGGAATGTTGTTGCATCTATTTCTTGTCGTTCTGGTTTGTTTTTAATTGACACCTTTTTAGCTGCATGGGAACAAAGCGAAAACCCCACCTTTTCAGCTTTTTAAAGAATGCCTACCTTTGTGAGCCAAGTTGTATGAAACAGCATCTTCAGGACGTTCAGAAAGTGAGGTTAATTACTTCCTCAGGTAATTAACACCTTTCCAGAGGCCTTGGTGTGACCAGGACTTGGTAAGTTAGGTATTCAGTGTATGAAAGGAAAAAGGTATTTAAGGGCTTAAGTTCAGTTTGAACTATTTTTGCTGCAGATATACGAGTGAAAGGTGGTGTTTAGCTGAATGTTTTAAACAACAGAAAAAGCACTAACATTTTGTTTCTAAATCTTTTACTTGATCTAGGTAGATATATTATAAAATATAAAATTCAGGGTAAAATCCTTCACTTCCATGTACATTACATGGTTTACTACAATTAAAAAAAATACAACTTATGCTGTTTTTTAAGTATAGACTTAGGGCTTGCTTAGAATTTAAGATCTTAATGATTAGCTAGTAATTTTCAAAGAAACGTTTGTTTTCCAAACTCTTAATCTGGATTCTGGGGCCAATGCTATGTATTTTTTGCAAGTTTGTTACCAGTAATTTGTGAATGCCTGTGGATCAGAGGCTTGTTAGTAAATTAAGTGTATATCTAGTTCCTGGATTGTTTCTTATGAAAAGCTCTTTCACCTTCAGTCAGATTACTCTGATTATTTGTGGTGCTTGTACAAAATAATAATCTATCATGTGGTGGGAGAGACTCTGGCGTCCAGACTCACTTTCCCAAGTTCTCTGTGCTTTGAACAAAGCTGGAGAATGAGGAGCCAGGGTTTGCCTGAGGAAAGGGGTCACGGTAAGTACAGTTGTTTTGTGGATGGAGTGTGGGACTAGAGGGGGAAAGGTCTGATTTTTATCCCTTCTCAGTCTGATGTGGTTGTGTGACCTTGAACGAGGCGTTTGATGTACCTGACAGAGAAGGAGGATTTCAGTCTCCCAAGCTTGTGAGGGACTGATAAGATGTAATTTTTTGCCCTCAGGAAGAAGGCACTAGGAGACTGCCAAGTATTTTGATTAATGGTAGGATCTCTGCCTGTTAATCCTGGCCATGGATGCCCTGCCTTTAGAAAGTGACCGTTCCCTTGTCTTCCTTTATCCTGGACAGCACAAGCAGCAGCATACCAGGATCCTTGGCACTGCAGTCAGACCTGGCCTGGTAATTCCTGGTTAGGACTGGTTTTTGTTAAAACCAGGACAGCATTAGCAAGGGTGCAGATGCCTACCCAAACTGTCCCTTACACCTTTTGATCACTTGAAGCAATGTTCCCCCTAAATTGCAATTTATTATGGAAGCATTGTGCTGCTGACTTCTCTCCAAAGTCAGTGAGGACAGTTGGTGGTTTCGGAGCAATACTATGGAGTTTGGAGCCATAAGACACGCACTGTTTTCCTCCCATTTTAGTCCGAGGCTATGCCAAAGCCCTGCAGCTTCAGCTTTGGGAAAACCAAACAGGTAACTTGGGGGCCAGTAGTACTACAGCTGCCTGCTCCCCCTTTACTACACAGGACTTTTCATTGTGGAAATGTGTGTGAGTGGGCAGCCTGGTTCTCTAACCCTGCAAATGGACTTGATCTGCCAAAAAAAAAATTGTAAAAAGCTAGGGGATCTGATTCTTTATAGCTAGTGCATAGTAATGTGTGTGGTGTGTTTGCTAGAGGTGTGTTGTAGAGAGCTCTGTGCTGCCCATCCCTGGTTGTGATTTGTTGGGTGAGACAGTTTACATTGACCAAACAGGTCTGCCAGGTGTAACACAGCTTCTCAACAGCTGTACCAGCTCCCTGCTGCCCAGCCAGTTTCTGGGCCTCAGATACTCCCACAGATCAGTGTCTGACTGCCTGCACGGGCTTGGTTCTCAAGGATGCTAAAGCTCAGCACTTCCCCAAGGTGCTCTCCAAGCCGAGTGTCCCTCAGTGCAGGCTCTGGTGGGGCTGCAGCCAAATGAACGTTTCAGAAAGAAACGCAATGTGGATTTTTCTGGTTGGTCAGCTCTGTTGAAAGCATAAAGCATGGCCATGTGAGGGAGATCTCTCTAAGTGCATGACCTGTTAGAGAAGCTGTACTGTGTATATAAACCTGCTCAGTTCCCCAGCTGCTGTTCCTTTGTAGTAACGCTGGCTTTCTCCTTATAGTGAAGTGAACATTTTGCTTGTGCCTTGGAACTGGGCGATAGCTTGATTTCCCCAACTCCCTTCCTTCCAAGCAAGCCCGGTGCTGACTGTGGGCTTATTGCTGGGTACTAAGCCTTTTTGGCTCTGAAAGCACAAAGGAAAGTGCTAAGGGGAAACCAGGCCTCTTGTCTGAGTAGTTTTCCATGGTGGTCCCCTCTTACCTATCAGGCAATTGATCTGTTTCTTTTCTAAGGTCCTGAACTATTCCTGATTTTTATACTGTTTGTTTAATGACCAAGGCTTGTGTTTCATTCCTACCCCTTTATTATGCATTTAACTTTATCAGGTGTATCAAGTTTAAATACTGTGTATTTACCACTTTTAAATTATATTACCTAAGAAGAAAGAATAAACCAACAACTAAGTGTTTTTCCACACAGCTGTTCAAGCTTCACTGTACAAGTTGAAATAAATGACATGCAACCAAACCCAGAGTTAGTTGATCAAGTGGAACCATTATTCTGTTTGAGTGGTCATTATCAAGCTGTGAGAGTTTGGTTGTTGGAAGAGGAATCTGAAAGCACTCTCCTATGTTAGTGAAGTCTGGTGTGCTACCATTATTGGGATCTTGGGCTAGGATAAGACCACAGCATCTCAAGCACTGTATAATCCAAACTGAGCCTTCACATGCACAGACTGGAACGCTGAGTCTTGGAAGGGCACTCTTTGAGTTGGGACACAACTTAGTTCTCAGCAGCAGCAGGCACATAGAGAATAAAACAAATTGATAACGCTGTGGTTTACCCACTGTGCTGCTGGAGAAAGGCAGCCAGGATGGTAGAGGTATGGAATAGACCCTAGGGCTCTGTAACACCAGAAAAGGTTCAGAGAAAGGGAAGACCTGGACTTTGTGAGTCAATTCGATCACTAGAGGTGCTCAAGGCCATGTGAATATGAAAGCCAACAAATCCACTTCAATCAAATTGTGTAAACCCATTAAATGCAGCAGCCCAGACACAGGGTTGGTGTGGTGGCAAAAAGCATGGGAGGCGTGCCAGGGAATAACAGATCTGTTCTTCCAAGCAGTTGGTACCAGCACTCAGATAAAGACCCTAAGACCTTGGCCTCTGACTGAGAAGTTTTTTCCCTTGGAGAGAGTTTAGGGCAACAGACATGGCCAGGGTGTCAGGAGGACCAAGGCAGAGCAGCTGTAGTTACAGCAGCGCTTCTGAGAGAATGAAGAGGCAAAGCCCACAGAGCCCTGGCTTTGATAGTCCTCCACTAACACTTGGTATGTGGGGAGAAATGAACAATCAAAACCCAGCTTGCAGAACTTCAAGAAGGAAGGTGGTATTTTATTAAGGTAAATTTTAAAGTAATGGCATAAAAATTAGACAAAAGAAAAGAAGTTCCATAACCAGTAAGCCATTTATCACAGCACAATGGAGCCAGGCATTGCTTTATCTTTGTGGCCACTGGAGTTTGGAGACCAAATTAAACAGTAGGTACAGGCTCAGCTAAGCTTCACAATCCTTCAGGGAAAGAAAAATCCCAACAGCAAGGAGCTGTGTCCCAAGGTTAGGCACCTCCTGGCCGTGGCCATGTTCACTCTAAGGAAGAATCTGTGCCTGTTGTCCTGTGCCCTCTGCTATCAGTGAGCTTGGGGATAGGAGGACTGGCAAAATGATGATGCCAGAGCTGTCCCTGTCCCAGGCTCAGCCAGTGCAGAGGTCTGGCCTAAAGCACAATTTTCCCTCTGTGCTTAGTGCAATTAACCTGGAAAGACCAGACAAGGAGCAGACCCAGCTTTCCCTGGTACTGGCTCCCAAGTAGTAAGGAGTAGTGAAGATGGTCCCTTTCTCAGTTTCATTCCCCCCCTTCCTTCCAGCAAAGAGGGGCTGGTCTCATGGCAGGGTCAAGAAATGTTCCAGCAGCAGTTTAGAGCAGCAGTTGGTCCTGCAGTACCAGGAACTCAGGAGTCTGTTCCATATGTCTCACCAACTCCCTGCAAGGATCAGACATTACAGTTCTCTGCCAGAAACTCTTCTTTCTCTCCCTTCCAATCACATAAAATCCCCTGCACAGGCAAGCTACTTCCGTTTACTCAGACTTTACTTTTCCAGTGGCACAAGGTGTTTTTGATTGAGAAATCTGCCCTCTGCAGCCACACTTCCCAGCAAGCACAGGGCTGTAGGGCTGAGTTCTGCCCTCAGCACCAGTCAAGCAATCAACATTTTAAATCCTACTGACCAAACAGATCATTTAGACCCTGAAGGGAGCTGTAACTGTGGCTGTCAGCACACTGGTCTCAGAAAATACCAACCCATTGAATGGGTTTTTTCAAAACTGCAGGAACCCCAAAAGCCAGGAAGGAAGGATTTGATGGGAACAGGGCTGATCCCTACAGCTCTTACAAGGCAAGTGCCAATGACTGCAACCCAAAAAGGAGGTGCAGTAGGTGCATGACAAGTTCTTGAACATGTATTTTCCTCTCCAAGAGTGGTTGCCCAGGAAACATGACAATATTTGCTTCTAGTGCTCTTCCCTGCAACAGCTTTGAGGTAAAAATTAGCTTCTCTGATGAAGACAAAGTTTCCTTAGAACTGTGGTTCAAAATCCCCATTTGATGTGGACTTTCTACATCCTGTTTCAGAACCTCTGTGGAGTCAGAGGAGGAAGCAATTTTGCCTTTACCCTGCCTTCGTTGATGCTTACCAGTTCATGATCCTCCACATATTTGTATTTCTTCTCCCGATAGTAGTATCTCTTCTTCATGCAATACAGAACAACAATGTCACACAGCACTGTTGCCTAGTGGAGATTGAAAGAGTTTAAGACAGTGATCCTCAGAACTAAGGCACTAATCCAGAATCAAGTCCAAGTGTCACTTACCACACCAAACAGTGCTAAGCCAGAGCCGATGTTAATCATGGTAGGAATTACATCAAATTTTCCTGCCTAGAAGACAGTTGCACTGCTGAGAATGCTTTTCAGCATCTCTGAAAGCCCTCATTACAAGACATCCAGGAACTGTCACCCTACCTTTCCAAACACTATGATATCAAAGCGGATGCCATAAGCTTTGACAAGTGTGCGTGATTCAGTGCCATCGCTATTCTTGTAGTATTTTGCAAACCTGCAGAAAAGATAGGTCAGAGCTTAGCTGGAAATTCTGGGGTTGCTTATGTGATCGTGCAACATCCAGGTCCCTATCCCAAGAGGATGGGCTGAACATTGGTACTTCCAGACACAAGCCCCAAGTGATGGAGATTTCATGCAGTCAAGTTCATACAGGAGGAAAGCCCAAACCAGGTGAATTCAAGGCAACAGTGAGCACCATAAAATCAGGAAACTTGCAAGGCATAGGAAGGGGAGAAAGCAGTTTTAGCAGGGGAGCAGAAGGACAAACAGGAAGGAATTCAGCTCCGCGAGAGAGGCGGGCAGGCAGCTGCAGGGGACCAGGCAGCCGCGAGAGGGCAGGGCCGGGAGCACCCACGCGGCTTGGGCGGGCACACAAAGGCTGCTCGCTGTCCCGCAGGCAATCAGCAGGGAAAAGGGATGAGAACAAATAAGTGAAATCAGACTTACTCTGCCACGTGGTTGACTAAGCCAGGAGGAAGCAGAGAAGAGGATGGAAGAGAAGAGGAAGGATTGGTAAGGGGCGGTACCATGGTCTGGAATTAGCAAGAGCACTTCAGATCCAGCTGTGATATCCTCCAGATGATCCTGACACACCAATACTTCCCAAACACACATTAGTGCTCTGCACAGCTCCACAGCAAATTCATCCAAAAGATGGGATGGGATCTTTCTCCAAAAGATCCCCTGTGCTAAGCAAGATTTTGTGATTCTAAGAACAAAACAACCCTGAGCTGTGTTGCCTCGCGAGCAGGAATCCTGCAAGGACCTTGGCAAGGTGGCCAATCTGTATTACTACAGTCTGAGTCTGGATGCAGCCAGTTGCTGGCTCTGTGCTGGTGTTTTACTGGAAGTGCTGCACTTAGCTGTACCGGCCAGAATGTGTATGTGGTGGTGTATGATGCCAGGATACTCCTGGTACAGATATGGTCTTCAACTGACAGAGCCCCTTTTACAAGTTAGTTTCTCCCCCAAGCAGAGTGCAGGAGATGTTTCAGTCTCCCAACCCCACCTCAGTACCCTCAAATTCTGCCCTACCAGCACGCCCTGAGACAGTCAATTGTCCCATTGCGACCCCATTGCCCAAAGAGCCACCCAAAAGCTGATGGAAACATGACTCAGGCACTCTGGTGCAATCAGTGGAGCTTCGCTGACCTCCCCACCCTGCTGTGGTTTGTGCACAGTGAGGATCCCCCCTGCTCTGTCTTACAGCATCTCTCCAAGCACCATCGAAAGCCCAAAACTACCACGAGTGCCAGTGGCAGACGGAGCTGCAGGGATACCAGGTGCCCTCCATAGCCACATTACCTGAAGTTGTAGCCAGGTGAAACGGTGTGGGCAGAGTCCTTGTTGTCAAGGCGCCGGAAGGAATATTTTGGCACACAGTGGGAAGCAGCTCTGTCCAGGTTGCAGTCCCAGTTGATCTGCAGTGCCATGACTCCACCCTGCCAAGCAGAGGAGAGGTGATGGGCCAGCCCAGCACTAGGCTCTCTGCTGACCAGGAGCCTGATTTACTGGCTGTAATCCCATGATCAGTCCAACACTCTTTTCCGCTGTTACAGAACCTTGCACATAACCCCACCCAAACAAAGCAAGGCCAATTATTTGTTATGTAGAATTGACTCCAGTCCCTTTGGCCAGAGCACTCCCCATCCTGCAGCTGATCTGTGTTGTGTGGCTTATGCCATGAGGCAGAGGGGGCAAACACCAACCACTCCTCTTCTAAAAACAGCTGAAGCCCAAGAGAAGGGTCTGCTAAATACCTCCACAGCCATTTCCTGGAAGTCCTGCCCTGCAGCTTCAGCTATTTTCCCTAAACGGAAGATAGGGCAGAAGGGATCTGTCTGGGCATCATAGATGCAGTTCTTGAGGTAGGTGGAGTTGATGGTGGGGAGGATGTTTCGCCTACAGGAGAACAGAAAGAGAAGAGTTGTTGCATCCCCTTTACTGCCCATGAGACCAGACAGTGCAATGACCCTCTCATTATTTACTTGCTGAAGTTGAACTTGCGGTACCAAATGTTGTTCTTCACCAGAAGGGTGAAGTTCTCAGCTTCTCGCAGGAACGCTGGCCTATAAAACAATAGGGAAAGTAAGTAAATACATGTTTTCACAAACAGGACTCTGCAGAGTCCTTGGTGCTCACCTCTTCAGCTCTTCCCAACAGCACCTCACTGGGAGAAGCATCAGCTGTGTACCACCAGCCTGCTCTCAGGAGGGGCACCGTGGAGTAGGAAGACAGAGCACTCACTTGGGTATGTGACTGTCATCTTCTATGGGGCACCATGCAAAGACTTCACAGGTGTTAATGCTGCTGTTGTATGGAACACACTCCCCAGTCTGGATGCCTGGAAAGACATGTGCATGGAGGTACTACTGAGCAAAACCAGGCAGTATTTGACCTGTGACATCCGTTCATTCCATATGGTGAAAGCAATTTTCCCAGAGGTGAAGTGCCACTACCAAAACGTACATTATCTTCTATTGCAAGTGCAATTTCAGAGAAAGAAGAATCAGGTGCTTTTTCTGAGTCAAATCCTCATCCATGTGAAATACTGCTTCAGGGACTGAAGGCCATGAAAAAGCCTCACACTGTTTGCTAACTCACCAAAGCCCACCTCTACTCAGCATCCACCCAACACAGTCTAAGTCCATCTGGTCTAAGTCCACCAGAAGAAAGGTCTGAGCTTCCCTTTCAGTTCTCTTACATGTGAGAGAATGAGAATAAGGAGACTGAAGTGAAATGTTGCTTCCTTCACAGCAGGGAAGGCACAGCACAGAGGTACCACAACCCAGACTGAAAGGAGTCTTTGCAGCGAGTTCTTACCACTGCTGTGGGTGCTGACATATCCTGGAACACAGTTGTTCTTCACCGTGCACTCTGTTTGATCATCTGGCAGCTGGAGAGGAACAACATTACATAAAACTCTGCAAACCCTCTCCCCCACACTCCCACCCACACAAGGCAGCATTAAAGCAGATCCTGCACCTACCTCTGGGCAGTGGCCTTGGCTCTGGTTCAGTGTGAGTATCACATTGGTCATGACAAACACGGTGTTCTCACCCTGAGCATGCAAAACAAGAAGGAAACTTAAGAGGGACAGTCTACAAAGAGCATCCAAGGCACTGCACCAAACATCTTTGTTGACAGAGCCCAGGTGGCCCAGAAGAGGGGACTTGCTCTGGACAGTGCTGGTGCAGCACTAAAGAAGCAGATTCCTGAGGGTATTGCCTGGTGCTGCTGTGTTTAGCCAGAGGAAGGACTCTGGGACTGGCAACTCTTTCTGTCCTCCCACTCTGTCCAAGGTTCCTCATTCACATTATGAAAACAGATCACACAGCTCCTCAGGGGAGTTGTAAGGCAGGAGCAGAAATAGAGCTCCAGCTGCAAGTCCAAGCACAACTCCCACTTCTTCTTTTTGAAATATATCAGTCAGGAATTTGCCTGGTCCTGTTTCTTCAGGGAGAACTATTTTCATTACTTTACTTTCACTACTTTCAGTTCTGTATGATTCCAGATCTGTCATTTGCTTCCGCTCCACTGATAAGCAAACGACCACTCAGCCAAAATCTGGCTAAATCTGTCTTTTTTTCTGCACCACACGTGATGCAGACAGAGTGACCCATGACCAGCAGCTTGGCTGTGCTTGCCCAGCCAGAAGGCTACCACATATGGCCCACACAGCACAGATTCCCACATATACAGTATATATAAGTAACTACAGCAATGCTTCCTGTTCAGTTCTGGATCAGGTGACTTGCAGGCTATTCCTCTGGCTTCTGACTACAACTTAACTTGGGGTTGTTTGCTTTAGAAAGCAGTAAGAAAGATGACATGTGGTTGTTGTTGCAGCTTCTTCCTGACACCTGCAAAGTTCTTCTTCCTCTGCCAGGACTGGGGCTGTTGTAAGTCTTTGTGGGCACCTTGGACAGTGGGATCAGAAAAGCAAAGGCTCCAAGGAGACCTTAAAGCCCATTTCAGTACCCAAAGGGGGCTTATAAAAAGGAGGGAGGGGGATTTCTTACACAGGCAGATAGTGATACAATAAGGGGGAACAGTTTTAAACTAAAAGAGGAGAGATTTAGATTAGATATTAGGAATTCTTGACTCTGAGTGGAGAGGCTCTGGCCCAGGTTGCCCAGAGAAGCTGTGGCTGCCTCATCCCTGGAAGGGTTCAAGACCAGGTTGGGCAGGCTTCGGAGTAACCTGGGATAATGGAAGGTGTCCCTGCCCACAGCAGGAAGGTGGAACAAGATCTTGGTTGCTTCCAAGCCCAAACTATCCTATGATTCTACACAAGCACACACACAGATACACTTTTCTTGAAAAAAGAGGGTAGGTGCTCAGCATGCTCCGCATGATTGCAACAAAACAGAGCTGCTTCATTCTCTCATATCATGGCCACACTGGAGCCAAATCAGCTTCAGCCCTCAGTGGACTTTAGCAAAGCAGTAGCTGTTTTTAGGAAACCTCCTCTCTGCATGTGAAAGTGATTGATACCTGAGGAGGGATGACATAGTCAGCTACATCCCAGATCCTGGCTCCCAAGGCAGATGTGTTTGTCAGTGTTACTCCTTTCACCTTCGTGGTTACAGAACTGACCACAGAGTCTGTTTCCTGGTAGCCTTTTTCCCACAGAAAAACCCACCTGAAAGAGAAGGATTGCAAGAAACAACAGATAAACACCACAAACAAGCTCAGGTGGTTGGAATTTCTCCTTGCATATGTCACCTGAAAAGGCCAGTCCAGATAGTTTCTCAGTGTTTCCTTACAAAAGGGTCGCTGGACTGGCAATCTCCTGTCTGATTTTTGGGGGGATATTTTTATTTTCAGACTGGAGTGCAAGGCCTAATTTGCATTTACGCCAAGCCCTGCTGGGGGAGCGTCAATCACCTCCTGAGATGGTCCCGCTCCTGAGGGGCCCTTGGGCCATTCGCTTAAAAGCTGGACTTGATCCTTGTCGGGGCCTTTCCAACTCAGAATATTCTGCGATTCTGTCCTGTCTGCAGCCCCACAATCCCCGGTAAGACTGCCCAGTTAAGCAGTGACACCACGTCCGTGTCACCGTTCGGTGAGCTCCGGGCTCCCCTCAGCCCGCGCCGCCCCAGCCCGGCCCGCGCCGCCCTGAGGGCCCCTGAAGGAGGGGCGGCCCCCGCCCTC
>VZTN01014908.1:156925-178529 GCA_013400515.1 Erpornis zantholeuca
AGCCGCTCGCCGCGCGCTCCCGCAGCCCCGGGGCGCGGAGCGGGAGCCCTTGCCCGAGGCCAACGGAGGCAGCGGCTCCGCCAGCAAAGGACTTTGCACGGCTGTTTTCACAGAACCCATTAAGGTGGAAAACACTTCTGCGATCATCGAGGCCAACCTGTGACTAAACACCACGTTGTCAACTAGATCAGGGCACTGAGTGCCACGCAAGTCTTAAACACCTCCAGGCTCGGTGACTCCAACACCTACCTGGGCAGCCCGTTGTAATGTCCAATTACTCTTAGTGTCCAACCTAAACCTACCCTGGCACAGCTTAAGTCAGTTCAAGGACCAGGCGGTCTCATCTTCCCATCCACAATGACCAAATTCTTTATTTATCCTCTTTCAGAATTAATCTTTGCTATAAAAAGCAGGGATCTGCCACCTAGTTCACGTACCCTCCACCTCGTCCGAGATAACCAACAGTCCTTATTGTAGAAACATCACCATAACCCTCATAAGAGAGGGTAAATCATCAGGAAGAGATGAAGAGAACTAACAAAATGGCAGTGCGAATTTCAGATAGTACAAAAATATTAAGACCCTTTAGTTCAGCTATATATTAGTAAAATGCTTTATTTTTTATAAAAACAGCCAAACCAGAAAGGACCCAAAGAAGTGGGGAAAGGATAGGAATAAGAGTGAATATTCAGTGTAATTTTCAAAAGGAGAATTGGTTCATATGCTAGAACAGAAATGCATAAATGCCTATGGTAATATTTTCCCACTCTAGGTATATAAGATGCTGCAATATGAATATTAACAAAATTAATGCATTTTTCAATTGAAGATATAAATATAAGTGGCATAATCTTCCAGCAATATATCTGAAAATGCATGTGGGAAATGGAAATGGCAAACTGCTGGGATAGCTCAGAAAGAACAAAGCTTCATTGAAAGGAGTGCAGAACATACCTGTTAAAATCCTTCTCACCTTGTTTCTACAAAAATAGAACGTGTCTAAATATAACAAAAATGGAGAACAGAAAAGGTGTTGGAGCACAGATTGATTTACCCTGAATTTGCTGCTCCTTGGCTGTACTCTGGCCTTACACATCACAGCACAAAGCTGCGCACACAAGCTCAGGGGGAGGTGTAGGAGGCAAGGCCTGCTTGAAGCTAAGAGCAAACAGGAGGCCAAAGTCCCACATTAGAATTCCAATAAATATGAATGAAATGCCTGAAAATATTACACAAAAATGGTAAAAGTACTTTTCCTTGTAATTCCTTGGTTCAAGCTAAAAAGAACAATACAAAGAGAACCAGCTGGGCTTTTCAGAAAATGCTTGGTGTCACTGGAATTGTCTAAAATGAGCATGTTTGATGTGGTCAGACCATGAGGCCTCCAATGGTGAGTTATGAAACTTGTTCAGTGGCCTCTTTCTAGAGGGCTGCAGAAAGCTGACAAGGCTGGGGCAGAAGAATGCTTAGCACCACATTTTAAAGTGATAAATCTTTTGGGCTTCCTTCCTTCAGGATCATGCTTTGGGGTGACTCCTGGTTTTCTTCAGGGTGCGATCAGACAGCACCAGGTGCTTGAAACCAGTTCAGGTTGTGATGTGCTGCCCTTTTTTCTTTCAGCAAGAGCTGTTCATGGTGCTTCTGAGTTGTCTGGCATTTGTCACAGCAGCACCACTTTTGGCAGTCTGGGGAAGAGGCTCCTTGTCTAAGGGTTAGCCCCAGCTCATATTCTTCATTATGATGGTTCTCATTGGACTCACCAGCACACATAATCTCAGATTCTTCATTTTCATGGTTCTCATTCGACTGGCTGGTGCAGCAGCTTGCCAGCAGCACAAAATTTCACAGGGTGGCTCTGTAACAATTCCCAACAAAAATCAAAGAAAACGGCATTTGCTGCTCCATCCAACCACTGAGAGCATTTTCAACAGGGATCCTCACCATTGGGTTCTGCACTTGACACAGCACAATGGGGATAATGATGATGGATCAGCAGATCTGGAGGAGGATTGTTTTTCTGTGTTGCCATCGCCCACCCCAGTGAAACTGAATCGACACCTCACGAGTTGATTCAACACCGACGCACTCCTGTGGGCACGTGCCCACCATGAAAGCAGCAATTTTTAGTTGACTCAAGAAAATACATCCTCTGGTCACAGAGTGCCCATGCTTTAAAATCATGTTATTCTAGACCAACTCTGAACTCCTGAGCACATTTCAACATTCTGGATATCAGCATTTTCCATTTTCCGATCAGTAGAGAGTGGCAAGAGTCACAGGAGCCTTAACCAACTTCCAGTGTCTTATTCTATCAAAAACCTGACCTTCCTGATGAACAGCTCACATCAACTTATGGATCAATAAGCAGTCACAGAGCATGGAACAAAGAGATCCTTTAAATGTGACAATGAAAAGCTGGCAGTGCAGACAGAAATCATTATATTAATCTGAAAGACCTACTACACCACACAATAGTAACTAATATCTGATCACAACACCCATATGCCTTCTGTCTCAGACATGTTGTCGGGACTCAGAGTGCTGCATTGTTCTTCCCCGTTTACTTGAGTGATCTCTAAGCCCTGTTCTCCTTCATTTAAATAAATAATTTGAATAGGAATTTGCTTAGCTGAAGGGTCAGTTCCAGGAATGGCAGATACTGCAGATCCTTCTGTCATTGCTATTCAAAATTTTTTCTACAGTTGGTTGCCTGCTCAAGTACCAAAAGAGGAAACTGTTTAAGAGGATATGCCTGGTGTAAAAGCCAGCAGCTCAGCCCTCTGCTTGCTACCAGCTCCTGAAGGTATTCTGAAGATAGAGACATCTAAAGAAAAATTCATTTTCCTCGTTTCTCTTTGGATTCAGTCCCTGTTGCTCTGCTTTGCCATCTTGATGCCAACAAACCAGTCCAGAGCAAGCTTTTAATTGATTCCACTCTCTCCTGCACATCCTACTGCAAGCTAAGTTTGGGAGACTCTGAGTGGTTTAATGAGAGCTCCTGAGATCACGCGACCATTTGCTTCCCATTCACCATTATGTGCCTTGTATTCTCTGCAGGCAGTGAGTCACTCCACACACCACATTGTGATACGTTCTTCTATCTCCTTGCTTGCACAGACATGAAATGCCTATTTTTCTGTGTTGAATGGTTCCAGAGATACATTTTTTGGGCCAGCTTTTAGCCTGTAGGTCAGTCAGATTTTATTTGAGAGTTTTCCTAACTCTTTCCAGAGGTTTCCAGAGGACCAGAGATTTATTCTACCTCTCAGGGTAGAGGTTATTTCCCATCTGCTCTTGGTGGTACAGAAGCCTTCTCTGTGGCAGCTTTGTGCTCAGAGCTGACCTCTTCCGAGACATCTTATCTCTGTCTGGAACAGGTTCCTGGAGGACTAATAAGACTAAAAAATTATAGAAACTTTCTGTTTGTCACTCAGGCAGATACAGTCCTGAGCACACAGCCTTTTTGAGTAAATAATGCCAATTTACAGAATTTTTCAGAGCACTGCTACTTACTCTTCAGAAAGCATCGAGGAATGTTTGCACATCCATGGTGTAATTAAATTTTGGGAAGTGAATGTTGTGCTTATTGTCATAGTGCAATCTTCAGAACTCCTCAGAACCACAGGCCAAAAAAGAAACATCAAATTAACTAACTTCTTTTACTTAAATACATCAGTTAATGTTATGCCACTGTACTATTACCTGGAAAGCTGTCAGTGGGAGGAATATGTTGCTAAGAATAACAGGGAGTTAGGTGGCTCAGGAGAGCAAGAAAGATATGGGTGGTTTTACTTAGTTTTGGGTATCAATTGTTCTCTCTCTATTATACTTGTTTGTGTGGGCCAGGCCTAACCTGGATCTCTAATTACAGCTGAAATATGAACTCGGGAGACTTCTGATATAAATCTTGCTATAGAATAGTAGTAAGAATTTACACCATTGTACAGCTGCTGATTTCTACCCCATGAATTGGCAGTTTCACTGCTGGTCCCCACAGACACGTGGTCATTTACACCAGAGGCTACACAGATACTAAAAGGATAAGGATGAGCTATAAGCTTGATCAGGAGTATTTGAATTTCCATCAAGACAGCCATTCCAAGGGGGAAACCCAGTCTTCCAAGCAGTCATCCTTGTAAAGGACAGTGCTCCTAAGTAGGAAATATTTTTCCTATCATTGTATTTTGAGCAGTGCTTCTGCACCAGAGGTCTGTGATGACAAGCAGCACATTAGCTGGATGATGTGCAGCTTCCATGAGGGACTTCTCGTGTCTTCTAAACCAAGTTAATGAATGAGACTTAATTGCAAACCAAATCAACCTTTGTGGATGCTACTTGGGCATAAAAGGCACTGATTAGTTTCACTGTATAATGGTCAAGACATTAACTATGTGGATTAATATTTAAAGAACTAAAAATTAATGAACCTATAATGGGAAACTGTTGATCATCATCCACTGGGGAGCATCTGGAACCTGATCCAAAGCTCTTCTGAAAAAGGTGTTATAAACACCAGTCCTTCAGCCAGCTAATCCAACAACAGTGCCCAGCCTCAGGCAGAAATGAACAATGCAAAATAAAAGAACCTTCTTGCCAACATAGTGGCTTTGTTCAGCTGCTGCCATAACTAACAGGAAGGAAAAGGAGGCCTCCTGTGTAGTTCATGAGATCTACCTTTCAAAGGAATTTGGTCAATAAAGACAATCATGGGTGTAACCAAAGCCCCACATTGCTACCTCAGTATCTCAACCACATGGCAGAGCTTCCTCGGCTCTGACCTTGGTATTGTTCTGGTAGAAAATAAACACTCAGCTTTGCTTTTTAGTGATTCCTCCATTTTTTTTTCCCCCTTGCCAATGGAACTTGTGAGGGAACTTTATACATCAGAGGTTTGGACCAAACCTCTCATCCATTATTTTTGGTGCCTGTAGTGACCGACTCCTGGTGTGTTAGAGGAAGGTTAGGGAACAAGACAAATGTGTCAACTGTGCAATGTGATTGAAAGCAAATCTCCCTCTGCAACATCCCAGCAGGAGCCTACACAGGGTGACATTTCAAAATGACTGGCAGTCACTGAAACTTTATAACAAACCCTTAGGATTTCATTAATTCAGGAAGCTCATGCATATCTTTCCCGGATACTGTATGAACAATTACAGCCTTCCTGTTGTTGGACAAAGCCTTTTTCAGATCATAACTCTGTCCACATGAGAAGGGAATGGATTTTGCTCCTAAGTGCTGAAAAACCTCAGCAGAAGGAGCTGTAGGAGGCATTGTGGGCTCTGGAGGGGACCTGGCAGTGGAAAAACGGCTCCGTTTCTGCAGAAACCCCCAAATTAGGGAGAAGATGAGATGTAAATGTAGAAACTTATATGTATCTTATATTTTATATGTATGGGCTTGTAAATGAGCTAATGAAAGTGCTAATTGACCTAGTTTCTTATGCATATATTTCAAAGCTGGTTGAGAGGAGCTAAAATTCATTCCAATTTGCTTTCTTGGAGTATCAATTCCATGATTTCAGTTGAAATAAAATATTTTATAATTTTTTTTTCATGCTTTGGCTGCTACAGTCTAGAAATAGGACATTTTTATCTTGGATATTGTACAGTCATGGGGTTGCAACAAAAGATGGCTACGAGGCCCTTCCATTCTACTCTAGGGCACAGCAGCATTGTTCCATGGAATTTTTTTCCTAGAGTTTTCATATCTCACTGTTCGAGATTGCCAGCACTGAGGTTTTCATCATCTCTGCAGGGAGGATGAAGAGATTGTTCTTTGGTCTGAGGAGGATCCCCAAACACCAGCCTCCAGCACAAAGCACAGACAACCAATCTACCCATGGGGAAGTGGAAGGAACCTCACTGTGATAAATGAGTCCATGGAGATCTTCCACACCACAGAGTCTTGCAAAAGAAAACCCCACGTTAGGAAACTTTTATTTCAGTCCTTGATTAAAGCTCTCTTACGTTGATGCATTTTCCTTGACATTTGAATTAATGAGCCAAATGTCTCCAGTGAATTCAAGATGAGCCTGCAACACCTAAAGCTGTTTCTATGGCAGCTGCATGATGATACAAACTGGAGGCTATGACTTCACTGCAGAATCATACAGCAGGGCAGGTTGGTAGAAGTCAGTTATTCAGGTATTATAATGAGTGTTAACAGTATGGCTGTGAAGGAAGTAGCTGATTTACATACAGGAGATCTATAAGTGCCTAGGCAGAGGGATTATCTTAAAATTTCATGACGTTGTCAATGTATCTTTCCTTCAACATAAAAAAATTGTAGGTATGTCTTTCACTTTCTTAGGGAGGTTTTCCATGGATTCCACAAGGTCCCTCTGACCTCACAGGTTTTTAACAGTTGCATTATAATTCCCACATCATCCTGTTTGAATTCTTATAAAGAAACAAGCTCTTCCTCAAGGGTTTTTTGCCACTTTGGGACAGTTTCAACCTGTCCTCCTCAAATGTAAGCTAGGGAGCTTGACATTTCAAGATTGTTGCAGCTTTCTATAGGAGGAAGCTGCAGAAGGAACTACCCAAACCATGGTCCTGCCACACCTCATCAATCCTTATTTAGCCCTTTGCTTGGGTCAACAGTGCTTGTCATTGTTTGGGCTGAGGGTGAAGTAATTTCCTTCACAATTTTATATGAGGTTTCATATCTGGGTCTGGTGATAGATTGAGAAATCAAGTGTTTCAGCTAGAAGTTTAATTCAACAACATGAGCAAAATAAGCGAGGATGTAAAAGTGGGCAGAAAATCTGAATTCTGAATATTGAACTGACATTACCTGAAGGTGAATTGCCTGCATTGGTGTATTCTGCTGTATCTCAGATGTTGTTGCTTTTGTGGGCCACTTCCTTCACATTGGTACTTACTGAGCTGTTAACTTCATCCTCTCTTGTCACAGTCTGTGAGCAATGGCTATACAACTGTCAGGACAAAACAGAAAGGACAAATAAACCCATAAGAACAAAATGTGTCAACTTCTTTGTATTATTCTTGAACAAAATGCACTCCAAGATAAAAGTCAGATGGACATTTTCATTGAGAGAATTTTTGAGTGAGAAACATCAGCTGGACCAAATTCTGCCTTGGTTTCACTTTCATAACTTTTTGCTTTGTCAGAAGTGACTTGATGTACACAAGAGAATTTCTATTTTCCCATCCTAAATGACACAGACCATATGAGCTGACTTCCTGACCCTTCAGATGCCGTTTGGGAAACAGCAAATATCTGCAACAGGCCTTGATGTCATCCAAAAACGTTCCCCCATGCTGTGTTGCTGTGGACTTTGACTTTGACTTTTTCTGTCACAAATGGTAATGTCCTGTCCACATTGTTTTTCTTTAAAAGAGCTTAAAATACATAGACTTTAACTTTTGAGAGTGACTATTTTTGTGCCTCATACTGCCTCAAAAACCTTTGGCTAACATTTTTACTTTCTCATGAATTGCATGTGTTAAGGAGGAAGGACACCTCTGTTCTAAAGCTGACAGGAATGTCACCCAGCTCATCTAACTCATAAAAGCACTGTCAAGTTTGAAAAACTATTGTATGTTCAGAAGATACTTTCTACATTACATAAAAGTGATATAAAAGGTTTGCTTTGAAAAACAAGCCACAAGCACTTGCACCAATTCAGGTTAACAACAGACTTTTCTGGATGAGGATAAAATAGAATCTGAAGAACAGAAATACAAAGCAACTGATCAATGGTCCTTTATTTATATCCTCTATTTTGACAGCTTTTCAGCCTTTTCCTTCTGGAGAGCAGTGCTTTGGGATAATGATGTCGTTGGAAAGTGGCAGTGGGAACCCAGCTCTGAGCAGCAGAAGGTGGGCATAGAACCTCAGTAAGCCAACTTGGATTTCCTGCAGACTCGATTCTTGGGGCGATTGGGATCAGTGTGCGCAATGTCCTGGCCTGCTGCCCTCCCAGGAGAATGAAATCAACTCCATGAACCTCGGCAAACTTTGTTCAGCACACACTTATCACTCAGAACAGCCCTTGCTTGGCAGCACGGAGCAAAATTTGCCCTTTAGAGGCAATCAATTATGGCATATTCCTAAAACATCTTATTGTTCTTGGAATCTGCTGCAAGGGGTGACTTGCCATTTCATCTGACCTTGAACAGGAGACTCTAAGAGCAGGCTCTAATCTCAGAAACACTGGTGTAAACCTGAGACTAATCAGTGGAGTTATTTTGGATTTTTCGGACAAGAAACAAAACCAGACAGCATGGCAAGAAACAAAACTGTGAGTGCTTTCTAGAGGAAGCTGAGTTAACTCTGTCCAACCAACCCCACCTTGTTAGATAACATCCTATGCCACACTCCTGCCTCAGAGTTCCCACAGCCACATCCACCTTCAAGGTGGTCTAACCCCAGATCAATGGTCTTGTTTGCTGCCATGGCATCATCTCTCCTCTGTATTAGCATTCTTTGCCAGTCTGAAGTAATGCTGGGACAATTGAGGCTAAATGGATGGAAGCCAGTGTCAGGCCAACCTCCTTCTGGGCCTCTCCACCCCCAACACTTCTTCTCACCAGTGTAAAGAAGGTGTAATGCTCTTCTGGGCTGGGCAGACGCACACAACACCCACTCCACAGGGCTGGCAATGCCATGCAAGATGCAAGGCAGTGGTAAAGCAGGCTCTGGGGTCATCAGAGATCTTCAGCTCCTTATCTCACCTTGCTTGGGACACCATTCTACCTGGTCTTAGATGGATTTTGCATCAGGTTCTGGGATCAAAAAGTAATGATGAAGTCAGTCCTCCTCTCAGCAGAGCCAATACGTGGCACATACCTTGGCTGTGTCTCTCCTGCTGCACAGAGCTACACAAAGCTGCAGCTGCTCAGTGTGTTCTGAGCCAACCATGTGCATCTGGGGCAAGGAGAGGTGTGAGGCCACCACTGACACTGTACACACAGGTGAAGCTGGAAAGATGCAGAGCTGTCAAGGTCAGATCTGTAAATCCCAGACTGCCTGAAAGACACAAGTTTGGATCAGAATCCATTAGACCCAGATTTAAAGGACCAGGGTCCTCTCTCTTGCAACAGAAGATTCACATAAAGGCACAAAATATACAAACTCTTCAACACAGATCTAACAATTTTCTTACAATCCTTTAGTACTTTTAAATCACAACTGTGGACATGACAAAACATTCAAAACCAGACAGACTTCTTGGCTGTCAGTATTGTCTTAAATGCCTCAGCTCACAGGAACAAGCCACATTCTCTACAAATAGGCTTAATTTTTCAAGACATTCGTGATCACTCCTTAGGCTTTAGCTGACCACAGTACAGCTCCATGTGGGAACCAGAAACAGCCTTGGGATGCATTTAGGTACTAGAATAGCCACAAAGAAATTAATTTTTAATATAACACAGTCAGACCTATGTGTACATACACACAGCATAATATTTGTAATAACAGAAACAAACAAACAGGAGGGGTCGGATTGCTTCAGCAAAGCAGAAGTATTGTCTCCTCTTCCTGAATGCTCTTGTTTTCACACTAACATCTTCCATCTGTTTGGGATCTGACCTCAGCAGCCCAGTCGGACGTGTTCATCCTCTTGTCCGTGATGTTCCCATATAAGGTGATCTCTCTTCGCCCAGGGAGCAGGATTCTCATTTGCTCAGGTTTCGTCCCACTCGGATTTGCTGCTCTCTCTGGTCGAGCTCTCTCACAACTTTGCTCAGCAGCATCTGCACAGCAGTGGCTGTAAAAGGAGGAGAAAGTCAGGAGGGAGCAGTGAAGCTGTGCCTGCAGATCCAGAGAGCTCTGGATTGTTTATTTCCGTTCTCTGTCTTCCACAAGTTACCTCTGCAGGATGTCTTTGCAATAAGCAGCTTCCACAAGCCTTTCCCAAGCTAAATAAAAGACAAATTCTATCCAGAGAATTGGATGGAACTGTAGGGCTGAACTCTTATAACAATTCTCACGTCAAACTTTCCTCCAAAATCCGTATCACTCTCCATGCAAACTAATTTGGGGATGTGGAAAATGTCCCCAGAATTATACAACAAATATGCTGGAACACTGGCCCTCAGTTCTGTAAAACTTGGCTCAGATACCACATGACACTAAGATAACTGAACACAAGTTAAGCATAAACAAATCTCAGCTGCTTCCTGTACTATTTACCCAAGGCTGCACTAGAGCTTACAATCTCTTTCATGTCTATGAAGATTCTCTTGTGATAAAGAGGTCAAGGCACTGAGCTAAGCCTTGATTTTTGTCTCTAGGCAGTAATTTTGAGTATTCAGACACCACTGCAGACTGTAAATACCAAGCAGCAGGGGGGCAGCATGGGGCTGCATGTGTGAAGAGCACAAAACTGATGGAAGAAAGGATCATGATAACATAAAACTTTGAGGATGACACAGGATCTCTCACACTTTCCCCACGTTGGGAAGTCCCACAAAACTGGGCTCCAACGTATGATTTTGCTTCTGCTTCCAATCACTTGAGCTTTCAAACACGTCAACAAGTTCAGCCAGTCCAGTTCTAACAATGTCTGGTCATGGAGGTCTCCTTTCCCAGAGTGAGAACAATCAGACTTCAAGGGTTTCCATCTCACCATCTCTTTTTCTTCTTATCTTGGCATTTCCTAAAGTTTTCATTCTTCCTCTTCTTTATGTTTAATGTTACAGGGACATGACAAGGGGTGAACAGTCCTTTCCTTCTTGGAAGGTGTGGGGACCGAAATAGTCTCATGAAAAGGAAAATCTCAGAACAGTAGCCTTGCACTGTACCCAGCACAGATCCCTCTCCACCTTCACCACAAGTGCCCTCCCCTCAGCACTGAGGAAGAAAGGATGTGTATCAGTATTTACAGAAACAGTCTTTCTCTAGCATTAAGTGATGGGGAACTCACAAGCACCTCCATCAGAAATACCATTCTCATCTCTCTGTGTTCTACACACTCAAAATACTCATCAGAGAAAACTGTAACTGATACCAGGAAAACATGACAAAGGAAAGCAGATCTCTTCTGGGAACTTGTAGGTAAATATGATTCCTAAAGGTCAGTATATAGACTGAAAGCACAAAGGAAACATGAGCTGGTTTTAAAGTTCAAATCCAGGAGTCAGGAGACTTGGATTATGTTTCTGGCTCTACCACAGCTTTCATGCCCAACCACAAGGCACCCGTCCATCCCCTTTGTTACTTCATTTGACCAGTTAAAAGCTGGGACACCAATCAGCATCACTTCTCAGCCTTCCTCTGAAGACCAATAAATTTTATGAAATTATTTTATGAAGCATTTTCTGTTTCTCAGAGGGGAAAGAGGAGCTAATCTAAGATAGTCGCAGTGCTTAGAATTGCAAAGTATTACATTTATGGTTGCTACTTACTGAGTCAAATTCTGCAGTGATTTACAACCTGTGCATTTCAATTGGCACCAATTTAACATGACTCACTGCATATTTTAATCCATCATCTGGGGACTCACATGGGATTCTAAGACTATCCAAGAACCTAATTGAAATAGCAGAGAGGCTCCAAAATCCAACTATTTCAGGCCTAAGCATGGCTTTTGAAGGATCTGCGAGAACAAACTTGCAGACTGAGAGATTTCATGAGCAAGTTTGACTTTAATTTATAGTCTGGTTCAGATTGTTTGGTGTTTTTGAAGCTGCTGTCCTTGTTTCAGATTTATGCACTACATATTTATTGCTACTTTGAGGCACGCTGTCAACTGCTGATCAGCCTCGAGGACATAAATTTGCCATTTGCCCCAGATGAAGCCTGGGCCTAGGACTGGCTGTTCCCGTTCCACACGGATCCTCTGTGCACCTTTCCATTTCAAAGGAATTAAGTAACCATTCACCTGACACGTACATCAGCCACACTTGACATCCCTTTGTGCTGTCAAAGGCTGCCAGAAATCTTAATTGGGTAACTGCAGCAATCTGTTTGTACATCTCCTACACATGCGACAACAACCTCCCTCAGAAGGAGCCGCAGAGCCAAGTTTATCCTCCAGAGGCTGAATGTCGGACTTATTTCTGCCGCTCCTCGCACTTGTGCTGGGAAGGAGCCCCACGAGAGACTTGCCCTGTGCCGTGTCCACCCCAGCACCCCGTCAGCGGCCTCAGCCGCAATTCCCGGGCTATTCACGTCGGGAAGAGAACGGGACGGGACTGCCAGGCGCAGCGGGAAGGACTGCCCGGGGCATGCTGTGGGGAAACCGGGAGGGCTCCCGGTGCGGCTGACTCCGCGCTGTTGCAGGTGGTTGTGAGGGCAGCGATCCACGATTCGCCGGAAGAGCCCGGTCCCGGGCCCGGTCCCGGTNGGACCACGCCCCCTCACCGCCGGGCCAGGTTCGCGCCGCTCGGCTGTAACGGCGGAAGTGACGTCACGGCCATGTCCTGGCAACCGTCCCCGCNTCGGTCTCGGTCTCCGTTCCGGTCCCTCACAGTTCGGCCGCGCCCCCTCACGACCAGACCACGCCCCCTCATTGCTCGACCCCGCCCCGTCCCACACGACCCCGCCCCCTCCACANCGCTATCCCCCCTTCCCCCTAGCATCTGCTCTGTCTTCTCTGCAGAGGTTTTCCCGGGACACAGTTATGGGTGACCAAATCCAGTTCATTGTTGAGAAGCTCAATCAGGAGCCCTTCAGGAAGAACTACAATCTGATCTCGTTTGACTCCCTGGAGTCGCTGCAGCTGCTGCAGCTGCTCAGTGATGTTCTGGGGGAGATTGACCCGAAGGTAAGGAGGGCACTCAGAGGTGCTCAGACCTCCTGAGGTGGTGGCTTGACACCGGAATTTGCTTTTATTTAAGTCTGGCTCAGTATAATCCTGCGGCGTGTTTGTTTCACCAAAACAGCTTGTATGAATCGTCCAGGAAATAAATGTGCCTGGCAAGAATCCTTCCTGCCTATACATCTGAGTGCTCTTGGCAAACCAGCAAATGTTTCTTGGGACGGGGAGGCAGCATCCCTGTCCCCTAGAGGCTGATGACTCTATTTTTCCTGTGAAATTAAGGATACAGATCTTGGTTCATACTGACAATTGTGTTAAGTCAAAGTCAGGCTGTGTCTTGCACACACCCAGGGCAGGAGCTGAGCAAGAACTGAACCTCACGACTGTGCTGTTGCAATGGAAATTAAATCCCTCTCCTTGGAGGCTGCCAAAAGCGTGTGTGAGATCAGAAGGGACCATTGACACACCTGGGGTGTGGATACCTGTGCCTTGGAGTGCCAGGATGTCTGACTTCCCGGGGGGTTGTGGTCAGTGTGACTGCACAGATGAGATCCTGTGAGCAGGGAGAAGGTATTCCTGGAATAAATAAACCTGAATACTCATGTTGCAGGAAAATCCATTGGAAGAGACTTGAAGTTTGGTGATTTAAGGAATGTTCTGTATGGAACATCTCACTATCATCTGGTAAATTAATAAAGTCAGTTCTTTCAGTGTTGCCAGTTAATTAACATCACTTGGACAAACAAGTTTATAAAAATAATAATAACATAATTGATTATGGTAAAAAATACAGTGTTATCCTAATAATTAATTATTAAATCGATTGTTTTCTAATAGTTACAATAACTTTTACTGTATTGATAATAACTAATAACGAACACTTACATATTTAATTTTAAAAACCTTTTAGCATGCCGTCGACATTAGAGAGGAGCCGCCCGAACAAACAGCTAAAAGAATGCTGAACCTCCTGGGAATCCTCAAATACAAACCTCCAGGGACCGTGTCGGACCTGTGAGTACATTTCCGCCTGCATAATCGTGCAACAAAGGACCTTTAGCTGGGGTGAGCGCTGCTGCCACGTCCCCCTGGGCGCTGGGATGGGATCCCGGCTGTGGCTGCAGGTGGGCGCTGCCCTCACCTGCGCAGGTGCAGGGGCGGCTCCGGCCGGCAGAGGGCGCCGCCCGCCCGGCAGGGTCGGCCCGGCCCCGGTCCCGGTCCCGGCCCCGTCTCACCTGCGCCAGGTGATCCCAAATCCCGCGCTCCCCTGCCCGCTCTGTCGGCATCCCGCAAGGCTGTCACAGGAAACGAAGAGTTGTTGCTGCTGGCTTTGTCCTTTCAGTGTGTTACAGGGTTTTTATCTGACTCGAGGTAGAGGAATTGGCACCCTAAATTGCAGACTTCCAGCTCAGAGTGGTTTGGGTTGGAAGGGACCTTCATGATCGTCTGTTGAGCCAGTAGTCTGTCTTGCTCAGAGCTCCATCCAACCTGGCCTAGAACACTTCCAGGCATGGGGCAGACACAGCTTCTCTGGGCAACCTGTGGCAGGGCCTCACCGCCCTCACAGGCAAGAATTAGTTCCTAATATCCAATCCAGCCCTGCCCTCTGTCACTGTGAGGCCATTCCCCCTTGTCCTGGCACTCAAGGTCCTGGTAAAAAAATTCTCTCCATCTTTATTTTGTGCTCCCTTCAGGTTCTGGAAATCTCTCAGCCTTCTCTTTTCCAGGCTGATCAAACCAAATTCTCAGCCTCATCAAGAGCATTTTCTCTTCTAACAGCATCACAAAAATCATTAGGCAAGTGGAGAAGGAATTCTAAATATTGCAGATTTTTTGTTCCAAGCCAGCATTCTTTTGTTTGAGATTTATTGGCATTTTCTCTCGGTTGGTTCCATACAGGAGTGCTTTTCGCCAAGGGCTGGTTACTGGAAGCAAACCTGTAATTCATCCTGTCTTACATTGGCTTCTTCAGAGGACCAATGAACTCAAGAAAAGAGCTTACCTGGCACGTTTCTTAGTGAAATTGGAAGTGCCAGCAGAGTTCCTACAGGATGATACTGTGGCTGACTTCAACAAACAGGTACCATTTCTCATGAATGCCAACATTTTACGTTAATTAAAGTGCCAATGGGAGGAGGGATAAATGAATCAGGGAGTTAATGCTGGGATACATGATCAAGTGAGTTATGTTAAGAGCTTGTTGGAATCAAGGATAAGCAAAGATTCATAATAAAAAGTAGATGTCTTGACCACTTTTCTTCCAATAACCCTGAAATTATGTATTAATAAGTAGCACTGAATTAAAAGGCCTTAAGCCCATTAAGTGCTGGGTGCCAAATAATGTTCAGAGCTGTGTTGGCTTAGACAGACTTTTAGTTCTTAATTTTTAAACAGGTTTTTTTTTTTTTTCCTATGAAATATGACCTGGATATTTTTAATTTTATAAATTACCACTTCAAACAAGTCCAGAAAATGTTATGATCAGAAGTCGATGTCTCCTAATTGTCCATTGATTGTATTTGGTAGTCATGATAGTCAATTCATAGTATTTGATGCCTAATATTTGTATTAGGCTTATTCCACTTTTGCTTGAACCATTTATTTTTTTGTGACTAAGGAAAAGATTTTCATTCCTACTTGTTATGTTCCCGCTTCTTTTGTGAGCATTAAATGTTGATTTTAGATAGTCAGACTGGGTGGGTTTGAAATGTAAAACTTGAAGTGAACCAAAGTTTTGGGTTTATAATCTGAGGTACATATTTACTTAATTTTTTTCCAGCTTTCTGTGCCTTTTGTTCTGTAAAACCACAGTGGTTTTGAGTGTTTGTAAGAGGTAACTTGATCTATTAACTGTGCACAAGCAAAGCTGAACAGTCTGACTGAGGCTTGACTAAGCCTTTTATTTTTTTGTTACCTCTAACAATATTGGATTTATACCTTGAAATAACTCAGCAGAAGTAGCAGAGAGAGAAAGGAATGCAGATTGTATGTTTTGTTCGGTATGTCACAGTCTTAATGTGTATAAATATCCACCTCCATAATTTCCATTACATAAGATGTGCTCCTTTTTGGGATTACAGTAATAGAATCATCTTATTAAACTAATACCCTGCTGATTAATTCAAAACAGAAGCTGGGGTAATAGAATGCCTTACTGCAATATAACATGACAGAGCAAATATTTAGATACTAATCAATTAAACAATTAGCCTAAATTATTTAGACACAGTCTTGCAATTGTGTCTTTTAAGGGAAATTTCAAAAATGAGAGTTCGGGCACCTTATAACATGGTCAGGTTTCATGGGTGTGTAGAATTAAGCTCAAATGTAATTTTCTACATTACTTATAGAAGATACTCAGCAACCTTCCACCTTCCCAGCTGTGTTATGATTTAGACATTGGATTGCCTGCAATATATAATTTGAGAAATAAGCAACTTCAGGCATTAATCCAGTTGTTCAGGCTGCAGTGAGTTGCTCCCAGGTGCCAGATATCTCTCTTTCCATATTGGAACCTGGGTGGTTTCTTTGGTTATTTGAGCATGTCCCTTATTACAGGTGCAGGTGGGGCACCCACAGTGAAAAGTGAGAACCTTTTTTTCATTATGTTCCATCAAACTGTGCTCTGCCCTTGTCTGAATCCTGCCATTGGCCTCGAAATTTCACATTCCAATGAGGAAAAGACTTACAGAACTCCTCTTTTGACAGAGGTAGAGACACACAAAGGAAGACTCTTGGACCCAGCAGTGGGAATGCAGGTGCTCACAGACCATCTGCTCTTTCATTTTTGTTAAAGGATTTCCAGAGTCCATAAGGGGTATCATGGAAGCCAGCTGGGTTTTACTCGTGCATTTTGTAACTCATTCCTCCTTGTCCAGCCTGTGCATTCCTTGTCACACCTTTATTTGCCACTTAATCCAGCTTTTTTGATTTTATCTTCTTCCCCTTAGCCATTTTATTGCTATTTTTTAAAATTCCTTCCAGCTCTTCAGTCTGTGCTTGATACTGAAACAACCAGAACTGAGCAGAACTCTCTGGATGCTGCTTCCCCAGGGTTTTATAGAATGGAATTGCTGCTTCACTGCTCAGGGCTCTGATGCCTTTGTTTGAACTCGCCTTTGCTGTTGCCATTTGGTATTCACCTTTCATATCAAGTGCTCTTTCCAGGAAGTAAAAAATGACTTGATACTCTCCTTTTAGATTTTTCCTTCTCATTGAAGGGCTGTTTCTGTGGAGATTATCTTTCCTTATACCTCAGCTCGCGTTTCTCCGAGTTGAATCTAAATTTATTTCCTCTCCATATTTCTAAACTCTTGCTGTCCCCTGTTATTTCTCTGCCCACACAGACTTTCACACTGCCTCTCAGTTTAAGATTCCTGGTGGGCAAAGTACTGGTGTGGAAGTAGCACACTGTCTCCTTGTCTCTGAGTGCTGAGCTGCATCTATCAATCTCTGGGATGTTCTGAGGGTTATGCAACGTGTCCCAGCCATTTCTCACGTGTTAACTCAGCTGTGCTCTTGGGCCACTCTGGGAGCTCAAGCCCTATTGCTTCCATCAAGAATGTTGTTAGAGCAAACTCTTCCTTTTGGGGCTGATAAATTTATCTATGTGGTATACACAGATGGATAGTAAGAGAGAGTCATTTGTTAATTTGTCCCTCTCGGGTGACATCTTCTCTTCCTGTTTTGGAAATGCACTGTGTATTACAAGAGATGAAAATACTGAGGAAATTCGGAAGTTCTGATTGTCCCTTCAAAAGGAAGATAATGCACTATGATTTTTTTTATTTCTCCTTTATAAGTTGACAGACTTTTGCAATGAGAAAATGCCTTTTTATCTTATTCTCACCATATTTCTATGTCTACATTTACTGTCTGAGTAGTAACAGAGTGTGTTGATCTGAAAATCCTTAGACACAGAGCTCATTCTGCACAATTTCCATTTCATTTTACAGTATGAAGAACTCATGGAAGCATTTAAAAACCTACATAAGGAGCACGAGCAGCTCAAAATATCCGGTTTATCTACTGCAGAAATAAGAAGGGTAAAAAAAATCTGTTTAAATTTAGTTGGTTTTTTGAATGCCAGTTCCATGTTTGTTGGCTTTGTGGACAGTGTGAGAGGCCAGAGCTAGTGGGCACTGCAGCTGCCTCTTGACACTGCTCTCTGTTGGCAAACAGAAAGGCTTCACTTGTGTTTAGAGCTGAGCTTTCTGAAGCAGATTGGGGAAAGAGGCTGCCAAGGCTGTGTGCAGCATGATTTCCAAATATTAGAACTCCATTTCCTCTGAATGCAAACTGATACGAAGCCTTTTGCTTTCCTGATAGCAGCTAATAATTCCAGAGGGTGTTGAATGAATTAAGAGCTTAAGTCCACAGAAATGATGAACCCACGTGGCTCAAGTGTTAAGTAGAGATATTTGCTCTGTTTCAGCAAAATAATGAAGCTTGTGTACAGCTTTCCAGACAAACCAAGCAAATGTTGAGATAAGGTCTACATTTGGAGAACTCATTTTCCTTTCTCTCATAACTATCAATCTGTGGAGCCCTGCTGCTGTAAAATAGGACTAAAGGAGATTAGTAATCAGATACATGTTTCAGCACTAGAAAGTGTTTCCTTTAAGACAGTTTTAATACAAAAAGTGGCAGCAGACATTGCTCATAAGCAACTTCATGCAAATTGGTCTGCCAGGAAGTGGGTAATGCTGGTGACATTAAGAACATATGTCAGACTGCTTCAGATGTTGAATTCATGCTGATTTTTCCTTGGTGGTTTCTGTTTGTTTGTTTTTATTTTAGAGAAATCCACCTGCTTTTATTTTAAATGTTCACATTAATACGCAAGGATCCAGATGAAGAATGTTAGCATAAAGAGAGTGGGAACTGTGGGGGAAGTAAGAGAGAAGAAAGATTGGAATCCTAGATGTTTGATCATAGATCAATAAAATTATAACCGCCTCCATGTATTCAGGGAAGAATTCTGATTTTCATATTAATTTGAAGAGAATTTAGTCCAATATACATGGAGAACAAATTAATATTTCTTTCTCTGTTTTTCCTGCTTTTTAGGACATCAGTGCAATGGAAGAGGAGAAAGATCAACTGGCCAAAAGAGTAGAGCGTCTTAAGAAGAGGGTAATAAGAGAAGTAACACTCCTACATTTCAGTGTCATAATCCTTGGCCTGCAACTCCGATTTTGGAATGCAAACAAGGATTAAGATAAACACACTGTATGTCTAGGAAGGAATCAAGTAACTAATTGACCTACAGGGAATCTCCCCAGGCGTTGATCCAGAGCTTTTAAGAATCTCGAGTCCAGTACTTTGCTGTCATTTCTGAGTAGTAACGTGTATGGAAGGGAAGTGCTAAGTGGGCTTGTGAGACATATGATCTCTATAATGTATTTCTCAACTATCTGACAGCAACATGCACTATTTATCCACTTGCTGTAGGTGGAGACAGTACAAAATCATCAACGGATGCTTGAAATAGCAAGACAGCTTCGCTTGGAGAAAGAGAGAGCAGAATCTCTGGCTCAACAGGAACAAGAACAAAAAAGTCAGGTACTGGCATAACAACATACCTGTTAAAATAACGAGTTCTTGATGTTTGTTTGGGAATTGTGCATTTTAAAAATACATCAGGAACAACAGGAGAGAGTTTCTCCCAACTCCAGAAAATTAAATCCCATTTAAAAGATCTGTGTACATGTTAAGAGAAGAGGCTTGACCCTGCAAGTTTTGAACACCACGGTGAAGGTACTTGGCTTCCTCAGCTCCCACTGACATCATCCTTTAGCATTCCCAGGAAACGTTCCATGACTTACTGCTGGAGCACCCAAAGGGAACTCTTCATATTTATGGTAGTGAGCAAATGTTTCCTTGGTTTGATTGCTATCTCTGTGATCTGTATGAAGATTTCAGGGGCTAAGCAACACAGCAAGTACCTCATCTTTTTCCTGGGTGGGGACAATATGTATTCAGGAGCAGCCTTGGGATTTAGGCCCCTAAATATGGGAAAAATGATGTCCTGAGAAGCCCTGGGAGCAGTTGACATCAAAGTGTAAGGGTGGGTTTTGTTCCTGACACATGTAAAATCCAGTGCCATTTTGTTACACCATCTCACCAAATTCTGTAGCCTGAACTTCAACAGTTAAAATGGGAAAAGCCCTCAGGTTTCTCATATTGCAGCCTGTGTCTGGGTGTGGGATCAATGGCAATCAGTGGCCTCTCAAACTGTTGGGTCTTGGCTTGAGCCTGAGTGAGATCACAACTAAAATGAATGTGATGTCCAGCTGATTCCAGTTCTTACTACACATCTAAGTCACAAAAATGCAAATCAGCTGGGTCTTGTGTGGCAGGAAGCTTTCCAGTCTGCTCTGGAGATGGACAGTGGATTGCTGTGACAGCTCAGCTGCATTGCAGGATAAGGAGAGTTGCCTGCTGCAATCCTGATTCCTGCTGCCTTTTGTTGTTGTTGTAATGTTCAAGCCACTCATTTTGTTTGAAAGTTGTTGGATGAATTTCTGCCATCAGAGAAAATATCACTTGGGAGAACAAGAACACTCTTCTCAATGAACAGGAAGGAATATCAAATAAACCCAGGCCAAGTATTGAAAATTACGTCTGGCACATTCTCTTGTGGACCAGAGAATCAGCAGACATTAGATCTGCCATGTTTTGTGTTTGGGGTTCTTTTGGGGCTCTGTTGCTTTAGTTGTTTGCACATGGATTTCCAAGGAATGAGCCTGTGTGTGTCCATTTGTCTCTCCAAAGTCGTTCCACGCAGAGCAGAAGCTGCAGAGAGCCCAGGTCCAGCTGAAGGAGATGCAGCATGTGGTGGCAGATTCAAAACCAGAAAGTAAGTGGAGCTTTTCCTGATGCATCCTAGGTTAGTGTGGTGCAAAACATGCCATGGAATGGTTTGTAAATGACTTCCAAAATGATAGAATCTGACTAGTTCTCAATTTAAATTTAGTAAACCAAGTCATTGTCCTATTCTTTCAAGAATTTTCATTTCCTATTTCAGTTGCATCACACAACTGCTTTGGCAGCTCTTCTGAGTTAAAGGATTTTTTTTTAGTCACCACCTCGTAGCATTGTTATTACTTTGTAATTTTACTTTGTTTTTTTTAATGATTTTCATCTGCCACTGAAGCACAAGTGGAACTAAAGGAGTGTCTGAACCATCTTCTGTGCTCACAGGGACTTGCAGTGGTTTTATAACAGTTCCTTTTTTGCAGTAGCTATCAGGGAGTTTATACAGCAAAGCTGTGTCAACATTTCTGTTTCAGTTCTTGGGTTTTTTAAGGCCAATGGAAACTCGATGGGTTCAGTTCACAGAAGCAAAGGTAACATAATAAAAAGCCAGTAAATATGTCATTTAATCATCGAGATGAAAATAAAGTTAACATATTTAATTTATCTCGAGTCCTGCTTGCAGGGGAAAAAAACAAAAAGTATTTAGATGTTCCCAATCAAAGCTTGGAGTCATTACTTAAGAAAACTTGTGTTGAAATTTTGCCCAAACAAAGACCTCAGGACTCAGCTTTGTAATTGCCTTCCCCAGTTACAAAGGCACTGCCTGTAGCAGCAATTACAGAATGCCAACTGTGGGGTTGTTTTAATAATTGAAATTAGGTGACCACAGTGCACTGAATAGGTTCCATTTATTCTGAAAGCTTTGTTGGTCTACAAGGTAGCACAATTTATTTCATTTTGAAATGTCCCTTTGGCTGCAGTTTGGTACCTCAGCTGCCTCCTGGTATCAGTGTAGCCTTGTGTGCTGACAGTGCAACAGCTGGATTTGCACTGCAAGTCAGATCCTTCCCTTTGAAAGAAACTTCTTGCATTTTTAATGCTTCAGGTGCT
>VZTN01014908.1:178553-238338 GCA_013400515.1 Erpornis zantholeuca
GTTCGAAGTTGCTGCTAATGAGCAGAAGCTTTGTTGTTTGTCTGATGGATTTGATTACTTCAATTTATAATTAATTTTCCATTTAAAGAAATGTAAAGGAATCTCTGGAAGGAATGCAACTAGCACATATTCATGAGTATGATTAGCATGCAATTAGCATCAGCCTGCTTGAGCTATGCCAGGAGAACATGCCTTGTGGTTGGTAGAGTTTTAACTCTTAGAAACAGAATATTTGGAAGACTTTGTGTTGTGTCATTAATTGTTATGAGCTGCTACAAAACAGCTGAAAGTGATGGTGCTGGTTCACAGAACACTCCTTCTCTGTTTTTTAATTCCAGTCCTTCCCTGGTTATTTACTTCAATCTTTCCCTGTTTAATAACTTCAGTAGTGCTCAGGACATTGTTTAACTAGAGAGGGATTTGCTGCTGATAGCACTAAGTAACATAAAATTTCATATTCTGGAGGGTTTTTTTGTGGTCTTTGTTGTATGGAATATGAGCAGTGTTTTTCCTAACACTGATTTGAATAACCACAACCCAGCTCACACTTCCTCTGCAAGATTGACATCATTTTGCTTTGAGTCCCTCTGCTGCACAAACAGAAATTGGTAACATAAAGAAACAAACCAAATCACTGAATTCCTGATCTCTGTCCACTTTACAGGACATTACTGGTTACTTTATTGGCAGAAATATGGAGATGTGAATGAGTAGCTTGAAAATATTGATTAAAAGAATGTGTTAAAATGATTCGTTGATGAGCAGTAAAATGTGTAATTTATGAACTTCATTGAGTTAATATGTAGAATTTCAAAGATACTTGTCAAAGAGGAATTGCTTTGTACAGATGCCTATTTTATTTCAGTCTTGATGAAAACCAGAAATTTAGGAACCTATTACTTAAATATTCCCTCCGGTATAAAGAATTAATATTTTTCTCTTCCACACAGTGATCTTTTCCTAAAATTCCAAGTTTAAATTATTGCTTCCAACACTGCAGACCACATTAAAATTAAACTTATAGAAGTGTTTGGTAGAGGAAAGTGGCTTAGGTGGAACTTTATTTCATTTTGAAATGATTTAATTTTTTATAAAGTCACTATTCATTGATACAAAGTCATGGTAAAGCACTTTTAAGAGAATTTGATATCTGTGATGAGAGGATAAATCTGGTTGGTAAAATTGATGGTGTTGCTGTGGTTGACTTTTTTAAGGTCATTAACTCTTTTGAACAAACAAGGCAGCAAAAATTCAGTGTGGTCTCCATTAAAAGGAGTTTAGTGGAAGTTGTAGAGAAAGGGATTGGGTGTTTGGCTCTTTTTTGTTTGGTATTTACACCAGATTCCTGAAAGAAAAGAGCAAATGATCACTGATGAAATAAAAATAGGGAAATGACTGAATAATGAGGAGGCTGCTGATTCGAAGGGACCATAATCACTGAGGAAGCCAAGCCCATGCCAACAAGATCTATTTTAGGGAATAGCCAGATTCCACCAGATTCCCCCAGGAATAATGTATATGCAATGTATTTATAGCATGTGGGGCTCTGTCCTGGGAAGTGTCTGAGAAGAATTTGTGGGTCAGGTGTGAGAACGGGGGAGCTGGAGCTCCCACTGTCATAGAGGAGGTGCCTCCCCTGCTTTTATTTCTGGGAGAAAATGCAAGAGGAGAGTTTCTTTGCCTCTGGGTTTGGCTCTGGCACATCCAGCCCTGCAGCCCTGGGCCAGTTCAGCATTCAAGAAGAGCACTGAAAGGTCAGAGAGGTTTCAAAGAGCTCTGATAACAATTCCAAACTCGGAAAGCAGAACTTGGAGTCGCAAATTCAGGAAGCTTTTGGGTTTTTCAAGGATAGGTTGAAAGGATGATTGATCTGCTGGTGTTTGCATGTCCCAGGTCTCTGTTTGAGAGAGGGAAAGTGGAACTGGTGTTATTGGAAGCTGTGGAGGGAATCATTTCAGCCTGTGTGGCTTCAGAAAGGGAAGGATTTGATGCTGGAAGTCTGTTCTAGACTTGATCGTGGCCTTCCCATGTGATATTAAATTATTGGCAGAGAGTCTATGAATTGAGTGTCCCTCTCTTTTTTCCCCCTTTTAAAAACTGAATTCCTGCTGCAAATGGTTCTGGTCCAGGATGCCCAGTTGGCAGCCTGTAGAGGGAAAAGAAGTGGGATTCTGAGCACAAGGTTAATCAAGTTTTAGCTCCATTAACAGAATTATGCACAGAAAATTGCCTCTCTCCTACATGACTGAGCAAGCACGAATAAACTCTTTCTCCCATCCCTCTCTTTATAATAATAATAAAAAAATTTGAATGGAAAACATGAGGAGTTGCTCTGAATAGCTCTCCACATGTAAATACGTGGTTGGCAGAAGCTTGCTAAAATAACCTGAGGGCACAGAGCCAGATTTCTGTGCCACTTACGTGTGTGTAGATTTTGTAACCACAAGTCAATGTTGAAACATTAAAAACAGAATTTATATGTGTAATGGAAAGATCTGAAGTATGCTGGCCTTTCTTCCCCTCTAGCCTGGGAATTTGCAAAGGAATGTTTTTCACTGAAAAAAAAAAAAAAAAACCCCAAACCAGGAGCTGCCCTGTGTTTTGGTTTTTAAGGTTCTGTTAAGCAGCAAAAGTAGCTCTTAGATAGTTACTTCTCCATGTGCCAAGTTGTATAGGAGGAAAAATATAGCCAATGTATTCAGGAAAGAAGTGACATTAGTCATGAGGGATGTTGACATCATGTCTTTCCCCATCAAGATACCAAGTTTTAACTCGTTTTGTTGCTCCATCAGGACTCAGCACAACACAGAACCACTCAGGGGGTAACAGGACTTGGTAGCAGCTCTGAGGTTGTTTGAGAAATGAATCAGATTGTGATCAAGGTTATACCTTGTGAGGTTAAGAGGAACCTGCTCTTATCAAAGTTCTTGAGGTTTTTTTGTTAAGTTTTTTGTCGTATCTACCACAAATCATTTAAGCATGTACATTTTTATCAGAAAACTGGAGTGGCACAAGGAATGAAATATCAGTTATATATGCAGGTTTCTTTGCTGCTAAAAACCACAAGAAATTGATTTAATTAGAATATTAATATTTCATATCAGAATAATTTGATATCACATTGATTTCCACACCAAAGATCTTGGTTATAAATATCAGATTGGGAGTGGTGTTGCAGTCAGTTCTGAGGTGATAATTCAGCTCACAGGGTACGTGGGAAGCAGCTTTGCTGCATTTGCAGAGGTGGGAGATTTCTAGTGAGACATTAAAATGTGCTCCCTCCTGCCCAGCTCTGCTGGGGGCTGAGGAAGATTGGAATCAAGTTCTTCTGGAGGAAAGAAGTGGGAAATCTCTCCCAGTACATCCCAGTGTTTCCCAGGGTGCAGCTGCAGTGCCAAGTGCACCATGGCTGTTCCACGGGCAGAGTAACTGCACTCTCCCACTCCAAAAGCAGTCTGGGGGCTGTTTGTTTTGATAAATGACCCCTCCACAAAGGGGAAAAGGTCCTGTGGTAGTGTTGCTTTCCATAAACAAAGTAATCAACAAACTGGGAAGGAGGAATTCCCACTCATTTTTAGTTTGGGTTGACTCAACTTCATTGGCAGTGCTGCTTTCCCCAGGGCCTGTTTTCTTTCTCCCAGTTCTTGAGGTTTTCTCAAGAGCTGATGGCTTATTTCCCTTCTGGCAGCTTTCCTGTCAGAGTGGGCTGGGAGCAGAGCTCAGGAGGATCTCTCAGGACACTGATTTAGAGGTAAATAGTGGCAGAAAAACAGGGCCCCTTTTCCTGGGCTCTTTCACTTTGTCCTGACCTTTCCCTTTGGCAGTCAGGCTTCTCAGCCTGAGAACCAAAAGCTGTTTTCATCTACATCCTTTCCCATCTCTGTTTCAGCAGCATCAGCTGTACTTTTGTATCTCTGTGCTCGACTTTTCTCTGCTTGTGCAGTAAATGGAAGAGATGGAGATTGTGAACTTCTTGTTTTCCTTGGCATTTCATCCCAATTCCATCTTCTCCCTAATATGGAGAGAACCAAAATCCCAACCCTAGCAAGTGGTTTGAAAATGAAAAAGGACCCTGGATACCTATATTTTAGTTACCTAGATCATGAAAAATACTCTGAAATACCCATTCCCACTCCCATCTGATGGGCAACTTCTAAATCTTGTAGTCCTTGGCACAGTTGTCTCTGAGGAATAACTGCACTGAGCTGCCTGTTGTCAGTGGAGACTGTGCAGTGTAATTTAAATAAATGTTTCCTTTTATTCTGTTGCATTTTTCTATCTGTGAATTGTTCTTATCTGCGTGCACTTTGGGTTTATTTATAAATGATCTGTTAAGGAGCCTGAATTACTCTGCCTAGAAAGAGCCAAGTCCTCCTAAGCCTGGTAAGGTGTAGGTGCATCAGGCTGGTGTCCAGCAAAGCTTATAAATGGAGTTGCTTTTTTTTCTGTTGGATTGTTGTTTACTGCATTCTCAGTCTATAAACTGTCCTGAGATTAATTGTTCTTTCCAGAAGAAATCTTCAAAGGGAGGCAATCTGTGTTCCAGCAATGTAAAGGACCCTTAAAAAGTAGGCATACATTAAACTTTGCCCATTTTAAGGCCTTTTTAGATGCCAGACAGAAAAGAATGGTTATTTTAAGCATGACTCTCTGAGGATATAATAAATCTATCAACAAGCTGGGCCAAATAAAGATCTTTCTACAGATAAAGGTTCAATGGCTGTTTATATCAGCTCTGTGTGTTGAATTTTTTATCTGATTCAGCTAGAGCTTTGTGTGAGATGGGGTTTACTTGTTATTAATGAGAAGAATCTCTCAAGGAGCTGATAGTTATATCTTAGAGGTGCATAATAAATCCTCTTACATTGTTTAACATCCAGATTAAAAATTTAAATCAACTAACTCCCCCTTTCTTTGAGCACTGAAAAGAAGACTCAAATGTTATGCTGTTGTTATTGTAATCAGCTGCTAAATACGTTCATGTGTTGGGGAAATCAAACTTAATTATCTGCTACATTGCTTTTATAGGCACCCACTGATTTAATTTGTTTTTAAGGTTTAATGAAGAAACTAGAAGAGGAGATAAATTTCAATTCCTACCTGGTTACTGAGAAAATACCCAGAGAGATGGAAAGTAAGAAGACTTCTGTGTATTTCCTGCAAAAGGTGGTTACAGAGCCAGCGATGACTCGAGATGATGTCACTGCAGTGGAAGGGGAGGTGAGGAACCAAGGTCACACCTCATTTGTGTTCTCTAGCATGGTCTGAGCTTCCTGGACACTGCAGTGTTCTCATCCCTACTTCATATCCTGGAGAAAATGTTTCATTCTCAGAGGAACATCCCTTCAGCTGTAACACCAAAGGTGTTTCAATCACCAAATGCAAACTCTCTGATAAGGTTTTGTTCAAACACCCACACAAGAAACAAGAACAAACCAACCTCAAACCAAACCCCAAACCCAAATACATCCTTAGGTGCTATTGAGGAAATGGTGTTAATTTAGCACTAAAGAGCTGATTTTTCTTCTCTTCAGATTTGCCTTGTTTGAAACTCTCCTTGCCATTGAGGGGGTTTATACCAACATATGCAGAGCTCATGGAGGGAACAGCATTCCCTGAGGGATGTCTCCTCACAAGATGATGCCTTAATCCACGTGCAGTGGCTCAGAACTCCTCAGTGTTTGGAAGAGCCCTGCATTGTTTGGTTTAGTTTTTAAGACCAAAGAAAATTTGGGCATCAAATACTTGATTTACTTTTCCAGGCTTTTTCATAAGTTAAAAGCAAATAGTCTTAGAAAAACCCTTATTTGTCAGATCCAGAGCATGCAGAGGGATTTGTTGCCACAGAAGTACATTTATAGAGTCACTCAATGAAGTTTTCATATTTGCATAATCCTAAATAAAAGATTAAATATTAAATATAATGTCCTAGAAGAATTTAGGGGAATGCTAAGTATTAGTATTTCTATTGCTGATAGTGGTGAAGATTTACACCAGTGTTAAAGGCAAGAAGAGTAGCCCTACAGCCTAAATGTCTTCTCTTACCAGTTGGTGTTTAATACTCCTGAGATTTTCAACTCAGGCTTTGCCATGAAATAGAGATAATGAGGAAGCAGAGGATCCATCTTAAGGGATGACAGCATTAATAAATGGGCAGATTAGGGCTGAAATAATAAACCAGCCCTGTGATCCAGCCTCTGCTTTCCTAGATTAGTTCCTCTAATGAAAACAATATTTGTTGTGGCTGCAGTTGTGTCTTTCAGGCATGCTTGAAACCCTGTTTTCCACATTTCTTTTTCAAGACTGTTGTTGGGTTTATGGCAATGGTTTAAAAAGCTTTGAGTTTTTTCCTCTTTCTCCATGATGTAACCTTTGATTTGTTATATTTTGGAAGTATCTTCTTCTTGAAAGATAATAAAAACATGTCATACACTTGGCTGTTATCACAGCATGGCCTTAGGCAGCTTTTTTTTTTTTTTAAAGTCAGCCTTTTATTATCTCAGTGCCTTAAAAAGGAGCTGAACTGCACCAAGCATGTTTCCACCATGCATTTTACAATATAAAATCCAGGAATTTATTCACAGAAGGGAATTCTTATGCCATATTCAAATTCAAGCCTGTTCTACCATTAATAGCCTAGAATTCACAGGAGAGTTGGGATTTTTTCCAGGTGCTGGAGTGTTTTTAGTCCTGTTGAGCAGTTTGAGATTCTCAATTTTCCAGGCACGTGGATATTGCTCCCAAAAGTGCCAGGGTGGTGCCCAGCACTGTCCCTGTGTTATGGTCTTGACTCAATGGGGTTGCAGCACATTTACACTTTGCAGCAGAGAATTAAAGGCAGGTTGCTTTCAAGATTAATTTTAAGAATTAAAGGCTGTGTTTTCCATGGCTGGTGAGAGTCCCAGTGCTCTGGGAAAGCTGGAATCTGCACTCTGGTGTGGCTCAGAGCTCCAGCTGCAGTAGCTTTGAAGCTTTGGCTGGAATGAAGTTCAGCAGTTTGGGAATAAAGGCAACCAAGTGCATCTTGTGGCAGGAGGAGGAACACAGACCTGGAATATGATGGTCTGTGACTCTACAAAGTGTTGATGAAATCTTTATCACTTCATCTTTATTTGCTTCCCTTTGAACTTACGTTAAATGGTTGAATGAAAGGGAGTTTCAGTTCATGTCAATAAAATCACATTTTTCACTCAGTATCTGGCAATATCAATCTTTTTTCTACCAACTCACTGCATTTTCTCTCCACCACTTTACTTCGTTTTCAGGGCCAATGTCATGGTTCTGCCTTATCATAAAGGCACAGAACTGGAAATCCAAAACCAGCCTCTTCCTGGCCAATATTTAATGACTCATGGAGCTTTTCGGGTCTGTTTCTCTGTTAAAAAAAAAAAAAAACTGGCTGGATTGTAAATCTGAGTTGCAAAGCATTTAATTGTTGGAGAAGACAAAGACACCAAGCTCTGTTTCCTTAGTTTTCCACTCTGTCTTGCAGATAAATGAACTCAAAGCACAAATGAATCAGCTTATTGAGAAAAGGATGATGAAGTATGAGCCAACTGATAGTAAATTCTCCATGTATCGCCAGCAGGTAAGAAGGAACAAAATATGTTTAAAGCAGAAGCAGGAGAGAAAATCAGTCAGTGATTGGTTTGCATGCTGATTTTTTCCTTTGATTTATCTAGCAGAAATCAGTAGAAATGCATAATAATGGAGGACAAAAGGAAAATAAAGAGCTGTTGAACGTATGTATGTTTAGGGCTGAGTAAAACATTGCTTTCAGTCGTGTCAGTGAATGTTTTGACTGCTGTCCTTGCATCACAGCAGTTCTGGAAGGAGCATTTTGCAGGAGCTATTTTGGTAAAGCTCCAGCTGTGAATGGATTCTTCCAAGGCAGCATGAGGGCTGCCTGCTGCACTTGTGTCCCTTCCTTGTGTCTGACCACATGGCCATTTTTCTCCATTGCATCTCTTAAGAAGGAGTTCTTCCCTTTCTCATCTTGAGGCTGTAAAATAATCTTGCTATAAAAGAGGCTGGCTGGTCCAGGCTTAGTAAATTCCCAAGTTCTAAAAAGGATTTCTGAACTCAGAGATTTTACGTAGGAACCTGAGCGATTCCTTTTGCAGGCAACCTGCAGCACTGCTGATTTTATGGGTGATTTTCAGCATGATGCTCACGGTGATGGGCTTGAAAAGTAAAAAGGCTTAAGGAAAATGTATCAGTGGGAGGGAAAAATGGGTGTGAGATGTGTGCTGCAGTTCAGTCACAAACACGACGTGGAACAGCGTTCTGGTTTGGAAGAGATGCTCTTCCTGATGATGCCTTAAATTGGTTACTTAGAAACAGAGACCAATCAGGAATAAAGGAAAAAAGGTGGTATTTGTTTGAAAGGCCTTCAGATGCACACTTTGGGCTCCAGAGGGTCCTGCCTCAGTGGATCCCAAAATGGATGACAGGTCACGAGTTCTTCACACTTTGATATCAGCATCAATTCACCAACCAGAACTCAGCCAATGATGTGATTTTCTCCAAACTTGCCCCCTTCTTCCCAACACGAAGGTTTACAGTTCTTGTTTTGGGTGTCCTTGGAGAGCAAGTGACAGAGCTTTGTTATGTCTATTTTAGCATAGAGAACAGCACTTAACAAGCTACAGAAAACTTCAGAGCTACAATAGCAGTACAGGATTTGAAAAATATAAAAGTTAAAACCTAAGGCATCATTGAAAGAAAATTCTTCTCTGGAATGTGCTGGTACCAAGGAGGCTCCAGCCCAGGAGCTGAGGTTGCTGCTTGGAGCTCAGAGCTCATGGTGCTCCTTGCTTTCTTCTGCTGGGGCCTGGGTTCTGTTTCACCAAAGAATTGGTTCTGTTGTCCCCTGGTTTGGCACTGCAGACACCTCGTGCAGCAGAGAGCTGAGCTCCCACCCCAGCACAATTCTGCTGGAGATTTATTTAGGGAGAAAGCTGCTCCTCTCAGCTGAGTGTGAGAAAGCTGCTGTGTTTTGGCTTCATTTTTTTCAAAGTTTTCCCTTTCACTTGAAGAAACCAGCCATGCCTCAAATCCTGCACCTGCATCTAATTGAATGTGTTGTGTTATTTTAGAATATTTTTCAACAGGATACTTTGGCAAGAGAAAAATGTGGTTTTTTTTTTTAAATCCTTGAACTAATGTATACTTATGTTCCCAAATCTGTTCTGGTCAAAACTCAGGTGCTGTTAAATATTTAGTCCTGTATAAAATACTATTTTTTAAGTGCTTTATCTTCTAGACTCAGAAAAAAGGAAAGAATAATCTGTAATCTAGACTATTTCTGTACTTTATTGCTTTATTCATCATCTTCCAGCTATTTGCCAAGATTTAGGGGCTCAGTTCTGCTTTAGTGTAACATATTTCTGTAGGTTGGAGTAGGTTGGAGTTATAAAAATCTGTATTATGACATTTGTGAAATCTTGGATAACTTTCCAGTTAAGCCATGTTGGTGTACCTTACATATGCACCAAGAGGCACTAAGCAGAAGAAATGGAGCAGCTAAAATGCCTGCCTTTTTCTTCAATGAAAATGAAAAAATGAGGTGAAGAAATGTAAATCTAAAATTTAAAATATATCAGCTTGAATCTGGGCAAAAAGGCCCAGACTGGAGAAAGTTGGGATGCTGCAGCCAACTTCAGTGAGGTTGTGGTTTAACCTGCTGTACATAATTCATACATTTTATTGAAAAATCATTTTTCTCCTGATGAAACAAGGCAATTTTTACTCTGATGATCTTGCAGGCTTCTATAATTTCCCGGAAGAAGGAAGCCAAGGCAGAAGAGCTCCAGGCTGCCAAGGAAGAGCTGTCCAGCCTGGAGAGGCAGGCACAGCAGAAGAGCAGTCAGGCCCATGAGCTGGAGGGCTCTGAAGTCATGACTGAGGATGAGGTAAGGATTTGTATTTATTTTCAAATGATTAATTCACATTGTGCCTAATCCATTGCAAGGTACACAAGGAGTCAGTGTTGGGCTGCCTTAATATTCCAGCCAAAATAATGGCAACAGCATCCCAGTGGTATGATGGTGAATAACTCACTGTAAAGGTCAATCTGATTATAAATAATAGAAGAAGTCTGTATGATTATAAAGCGTAATACCAGTGATTATCAGAGATGTAATTAGTCCTGTGGTATTTATTACCCACAAAAGTTTTTACTTCAAACCCAAATTTTCCAGACCCTCCCAAAGTTCAGCTGTGACACCAACTTTGACTGGCCCAGGCCAAGTGAGATTTGCAGATGTACTTCTCCAAGCAGCATTTTCTGCTTCAAAAGTTTGCCAAGAATAAGGAAGCTGCAGTTTGGTATTGGTTTGTCAGCAAAATAAATTTGTTTTTCTTCAGCCAATAATTTTTCCCAGGTGGGAAGAATCCTGCTAAGGGAACTTACAGGCAGAGTCACTAAATTAAAGAGAATTTTATCTGCATCATTCTCTCATGCACTGTGTTTGTTTGCACTGCCATCATCTAGCCAGAGGCACACACTCTTTGCTTGCTCTTTGTTTTTGTGCTTTTTTTACATACTACTAAATACAGGGAACGCCCTTTTTAGAAGGAACTCCCTTCCTAATCCCATAGGACGTGCCTGCTCCACGAAATCAGTTACTTTTAAAGGAGTCTGAAAGTGTGGATGCAAAGTACAGGTGGGAGTAATGGCACAGAGATGTGGAAAATGGAGATGTTGGTTTCTCTTCCCATCACACACTGTGCCTTTTCCTTAGGCACCAGTAATAAGGAACCCACTCCATTAGGATTCTCTCCAATCCAAGGTTTTCAGCTCCACTGGGCACATTGCTGGAGTCTTTGACAAGTTTTTAAGCAAAAATAAAAGCAGAAAGCTGACAATTTGTGTTTTGTGACATGTGATGGAAAGAAGAGTTTCATTAATCAACAAGAATGTATTACCAAGACAGCAGCATATGTTTTACATTATCTGCACAGGCACTCTAAGGTAAGAAATAATTGTGCCTATTCTTCAGGGAGACAAGAAACTGATCCTAGAAATTTGACAAGAACAGGGTAGGAAGGAAACCTCATAACCTTGTAAAAGGCTTGGTAATGAACAGCTCAAGTGAATTGTTTGACACAAGGAAGTGGCTCAAAACAGAAGAAGGACATGACCTGTTCTGGACATGACCTGCATTCCTTTTGTTCAAATATGTTCTGCTTTTGATTTTTAAAATATTTTCAAGTCTTTATTTTGCAGAGTGAATGATAAATGACTGAGCAATTTGGAGAAAACCATTGCCTTAAAACCAGAAGTGTTTCTCTCTTCATAAGAAGCATTTCCTGGTTTGTAAAATACTTTCTGCAAGGAAATGTGTATTGGCAAAGAAGCCAATATATAAATCCATGTCCTGTTTGTGTTTATTACTTCCTTAGGTGAAGTACAGTGGTACTGACAGGCACCAGGGTAAAGGGTGTTTCCTGTGCCTAAAAACTGGGGAAGGATTTGAATTCTTGGTGGTTTTTGATCACTTCTGTTTCAAAGGTCAATGGTTTTCTCATCTGGAAAGTGGAGCCAGTGATATTTAATTCTTTGTAAATGTCTGCTGCCAAAATTGCTGCACAGGGCCTTGGTGCTGTAGATTCTGCATCTCCTCAAAGTCCATGGCAAATGCACAGAGCCAGTCCTGCCTCACAGTGGGGGTGTGAGGAGCCAGGACTGAGAGGTGAGGCAGGGTTGGCAGGGAAGAGGTGATGAAGCAAAAGTGGCATGAGCAGGTTCTGCCTCCCCAGTGAAAGTCTCACTTCCTCACTCCCAGCCAACCTCTGCTGGAGCTTTGTTTCTGCTGTGTTCTGCTTTAGGATTTGTATTTTCTGGTTCAGTGCTCTGCTGCTCCAGCTTTGAGCCAATATCAGAGGAAATGTTGATTAATGTGGTGGTGAGTCAGAGCTGCAGTTCATGGGTTCCTGGGGACAGGAGGAGTGCTACATTCAACCTTCACTTCACACTCTACAGCCAAGAGCTTCCTTACCCTTTCCTCTTCCAGTCACACGTTTGATGTTTAGTTCCTCCACTTTTAAAAAGGGAAAAAGAGGGGATTTTAACAAATTGCTTTGCTGTCTTAAATTTAAGTGGATATTTTAATCCTATCAAAGTGCTACAGTTAAATCAAAGCATTCTCTCCTATACCCAGCATTTCTAATCTTTGCCTTACCTCACTTTGCTCTGTCCTCTTATATGCCATGGCACTCTCAAGACTTGGCAATAGAAGAATCAGCACCTTCCCAACTTGTGCTCCCAAACCAGCATTTGGATCTCCAGTTGAGGTAGTCTTACCTTTCATTCACCAAAAGGTTAAGCCTGGCTTAGGTTTTTAGGTGCCAGTGTTTTGCTTTCTTCCATAGTCATGAAAAACATTCCACTGGGTTTGAGAGGTTGTATACCTGGATAGGACTCAGGAGAAACAGCAGGGAATAACCAATTCCTTTACATCAAACAGAAAAAACCTAGGAATAAATTGTCTGCTTCAGGGATTATGAAATCTTTTTAAGTACTTCAAACAAAGTGCAGTGAGCAGGGGGCACAGTTGGCAGCTCCTCGCTGCAGCTGTCAGATCCTGAAAATTAGGGAATCACATGTTGACACTTGGAATGCTGGATGGTTCAGTTACAAGTGATCCTAGGTAAAGCTGGGATATTTTTAGCCCTTTACACAACCCATTGTACTTTCCAGAGTTCAGCACAGGGCCCCAAGAATGTTGAGTTTCCCAACAAGCTGGAGTTGTCTCAGAGCTGTGCTGAGCTGCAGGAGTGGGAATTGCTGTGGTTTTGAGAACATGGCATAGGAAGTCCTCTCATTTTGTTCACAGGTGTGTGAGGTTTGCATGTGCATTTACTTCAGGAGTTTAATCTTTTTTCCATACAAATGCTCCTCCATGCCTACCTGCCCATGGGAAAACAAGACAAATGTTTCCATTTGCAAACAGAGAAAACAGCCCCAGACCAAAGATCTAGTCACTTTTCCTCAAAAACTATTGATCCATGGGAATCTGCCAGATTTTTGCTGTAGGAAGTTCCCTGTCACCTGGGGAACCAAATATGCAGAGATGCAGAGAAATCTCCCAGAGTTGAGCACTCCTTCAGCACCCCCTGCCATGGATAAATCCTGGATCTCACTGATCTGTGCATCTTCCCTGAGCACTGAAAATGGGTTTTCATTATAAAAATATGGATTGATTCAAAATATTAGTAATGTCTGTGATGCCTTAGGTTTTAACTTTTCTGTGTTCCCAACCCTGCCCTGCCCAGTGTCACTCTGCAGTTCCCTGGAGCTCGTTCAGTGCTGTTCTCTCATGCTCACACACACACAACAAAGCCTCTCCAGCTCTCCAAGGACACCCAGACCCTCCTAGGCCCAACAACTGCAAACCACAATCTTGGGGAGAGGGGGACAAGCTTGGGGAAATTCCATCATTAGCTAAAGTTTTAATTGGTGAATTGATGCTCATATGCAAATGGACCAAACCTATAAAGGTGTGAAGAACTCATGACCTGGGGTCCATCTGGGGATCCACTGAGGCAGGGGAGCCTCCAGACCCCCAGGGTGTTACCTTTGAAGGCCTTTCAAATAAATCCCTCCTTTATTCCCTTATTCCTGCCTATTCTCTGTTTTTAGGTAGCCATTTAGGGCATCAGGTGCTTTAATTCTTGCCTTCCCTAGAAAATGCTAAGGAAGAGTTTTCCTGGTTAAGTTGTGCCATAAGCAGGCTGTAGGATATTTTCATTTTATCAGACTGAGGTTCTACTGCTCTTACCCTTTAGAAGCTCATCCTTCTATGCCTGAGTTATTAACTTTGTCCAACATTGGCTGTACCAGCTTAAATTTAGAGCCCATAAAAAAATATGGAAAGCCTGTCATATTCAGGAACTTTTCCTAACTGAATTTTAGTACTTTGGACAGTCTGTATGCCATTAATTAGTCTAGTCAGAAATTAAGACATCTGTTCCTCAATTCTTAATGAAAATAGATATAGTCAGCTAGGATTTTCTGCAATTATTTTGCTTGTGCAAATAATTTTATTAACTAAACTGTTTATTTGGAGCCTTGTTTAGTTATGTGTTTCATAAAGAAACACTTTTTCTTTTTACAAGTAATACTTTATTTTCTGTAGTACTTTCATATGAAGAATATTTTGATTACAATAACACAATGAAATTGCTGCATTAATCCAGAAAACACTATTTTAAAATAAGATTTGACTCAAAAGTGAGCGATTTATCTGGAATTTGTTCTTTTGAGAAAACAACTTATCCATTTCCTCCTTTAATGACAATCTTGGAATAAGAACCCTGTGAAAACTTCTCCTGGGGCAAATGTGAGGTTAAAGGGGATGAGGTGGGGAGCTTGTAGTGAAAGGCCAAGGCTGAGCATAGAGGAGCTGGGCTCTGGTCCCAGTTCTGAGCACAGGGAGCACATGGTCACCAGGCTGATGTCCTTTCCTGGAGGGGGATAACCCACCAGGCTCTGGATGCCCCTGGAGAAGCCATGTCAACATCCCTGGTTTGATTTTTGTTTAGAACTGTTACAACCATTACTTCACGAAGTGTGGAGATCCTGAATCTGGTGATACCAACCTCTTCCACTTTTTTAATAAATGGAGAAGCATAAATTATGCACATTGCTGGATTCTTCCAATAAAAATGGAGCATAATCTGGAAATAATAATCTGGAGCATAATATGGAAACCAGCCCAGGGATGGTGGATACCTGTGTGCTGTGGGACATTATGTGAGAGATTAAAGTCCTGTTTACATTCACTGTGTTCCATAATCTTATTATGTTACAGTCCCCCATAAAAATAGCTGAGTGAAAAGGCAGAATCTTTGCTTCCTTTCCCTTGGATGGTTTTTGTGTCTCCAGGGGCTCTGACTCGGCTGACATGAGCTCCAGGCTGGTTTGCTTCAACTGCTCCCTCAGTGCCAGCACTTGGTTCTTGTCCAGTCATTTAATCTTTGAAGCTGAAATAAGTGCTTGTGTGAAATTGCTTGAGAAAGAAAAGCTACTGGTGGACATGGCCTTGAGTGAACATCAGTGCTGGGGCAGATCCATGGGAATTCCGCAGGATGAGCCTGCTGAGTTTGGGCACAGGGAGAGCTGCCTTGGTCTATGGGAAAATGCTGCTGCTCAGAAGTGGATTCCTTTGGTTATTTAACTTGAAAATGATGTGGCCAAAGAAAGTTATTTCTCTGTGAACTATTGCAGTTATTTTAAAGACCTTTCCCTCCAGCAGAATGCAGTGTTTTGTGGCATTGATTTCTCATTACACATGAGGTGTATAAAGCCTCAGAAGAAATGCTCACACAGATGAAAACATTGGTATTTTAGGTTTTCTTTAAATTTTTGGAAACCTATGGAATGATTCTCAGCTTTTTAGGCTGAAGAAACCTGATTTTGCTGTAAGATCACTACAAGCTGTTGATTTAAGTAGAGTCAAATCTAAGAGCTTGGCCCTGAATACAAAGGAGCCTTCAGTCAGTGAGATTTTGAGGGGCTCATCCGTGCTGCCTGTGGAGTAGATCAGGTCTTTTGAATATTTTTGCCAAATTATTGATTTTCTACACATATGATAATTTTCCTACTGTTGTTTATAACTGTTTTACCTTGTTTGCTGCAATTAGAGCTGTGTGAAAGGTTAAGTTTGCTTTAAAAAGCTGACTGACATCCACCTCCTAGAAGGAACAGATTTCAGTTGTCACTGTGAGCAACTTGTAGTTCATTTTGGATGAAATTTGTATTATACACTCCTAAGTTAATCAACTAATAATAGAACAGTGGTGGAGTTGGTTCATTAATCAACAAGATCCTTTGACTTCCATTGTAAAATACATTATGCTTTGAATATTGAATATGCAAATACTTTACCTCCCACTCGAGCTATTTTCAAGACCTTAAAAGTGAGGAGAAGAATAGTTTGCTTTTCACCCTGGGATACACTGACAGAAGATCGTTCAGATTTGATAGCTCTGTGTGGTCACATATTAAGTTTAATTCTTTACCTGGTTCTTTCTTATATTCCACTGGTCAAAAGAAATGTCCCAAGGATCAAGACAGATGACTGTGCTTGCCTTAGATGTCCTCACTTGAGAGAGATTGTATTTATACTACTGTAATCACTTGGAAATCACAGAAGGCTTGGTATTGTCTAAGCAATTAAAGAAAAAAAAAGTCTTTTGTATTAACTAAGAGGATGTGATTGAATTTGCTCTGAAAAGGAATAAATTTGGTACTGCTGCATTAAATGTGCCAGTAATGTAGCAGAGAGTGTGAGAGGGCTCAGGTGACCTTGTGTATCCTTGTCCTGGGTAGTAGCAGGATGTAGGATGTTATCCCAAAGCCACACAGAGGCCAATCTGCATAGAGCACATTGAGTAATTTGTGGGTTTGTTCTTTCACCAAAAACGTTTATAGCTTTTGGCTTTAAAAATAGTTCTGGAGCGTAGCAAGAGAGAGGCAGCTTTGGCCTAGATATTGCACAGGATGGCAGATGAACAGGGTTGATTTCATTGTGGGCATTTTGCCCAGGACACTTTTTATAGAACATACAGTTACTCTGGGGGTTCTTAGCCTGTGGTCACATTGGGGGTTTGCATTTATTCTGTAGAAGGAGAGGGATCATTTCACAAAAAGAAATATTAATGTGAATTTCAAAATTTCAGCTTTTTTGTGTTTGAATTTCAAACCTGTATCAGTGGGAGTGGGATTCCTTTTCCTCCTGGGGCTGCCTGCTCTGTGCTCCCTGCACACACCAAACCCCTCCTCATCCAGGAGCATTCTGAAGCCTGTTCTTACATCATTTTCTCTCATAAATTTTATTTGATTTCCATCTCTGGATAGGAATGCATTTTTGAGCTGTGACTGGCATTTACCTCTTAGCTGTCATGTAAAATCCAGGCATAAGGGCTGAGACTGCACGATGGATGGAAAACTTTTAAGGCACACAAAAATCTTACCTGTTTGTTTCAACCCCTGGTACTTGTGTTACAAATTGAACACACACAGGTTCAGGTGTAAATCAGCTAAGGCTGTTGGACTGTAAAGGTTTTTATTATTTTACTCAGTCTTTAATAAAAATGTAAATTCTCCATTGCTGTAGATTGTGAGTGAAATAAATACTGCATTTCTCTCTTTCTATGCAAGGACTCTTGCTTTTATTTTCTTGGGTTTGAAAACTTAGCCAGCGATATCATCTAGCTCTGCAGGAGTCAGGGAAAGAGTACAACAGGTTTTAACTACTGAGTGTATTTAGAAAAAAAATAAAATGTTTTCCCATGTCCTCTTCCAGTTTTGCTGCTGTCTGTTACCATGTTTTGGTCTGCAGAGCTGGGGCTCTGTTACAAGTGCAAATTGCTGTTACATTAAGGTTTTATTATCCATGATTCCCATAACGTTTTGCAAGGAGTATTTACTTTTCCAGCTGTCAAATGGTGGCGAGCAGAAGGGAGTGATCTCAGGCCTGCAAACGAGTGAGCTGGGACAGAAAGCAGTGGAGCTGCTTCTCTTGATCTCACTCAGTGAACAAATGCAGAGCTGAAGAATAAATAGACCTTGGGAATCCTGAATTCCAGCCCTCAGTTGTAAACACGGCATCTTCAGTGTGCAGGACAAAGAGGATAATGACATTTTCTGCTGTAAGAGGCTGTGGTAAGGCTGTGCTTTGCTGTAAGTGAAGTGAGTTCCTGCTCTCTCTCCCCCAGTTCAAGCAGTACGTGAGCAAGCTCCGGAGCAAGAACACGTTTTACAAAAAGAAGCGACTGGAAATAGCAGAAATTACAGTGGAGTATGGGATCCTGCAGAGGACCGAGGAGCTCCTGAGGCAGCGCCACGAGGCCATTCAGCAGCAGTTGGTAACATGAGCCCGTGCTGCTCCCCCTGCCCTCCTGCCCCGGGAACAGCCTGAGGATCACAGGGATGCTCTTGGATTATTCTTATGTGTCCCACCCTCAGCTCCTGCTGCCCTTGCTCAGGGAGCCCTTAGGGTATAAAAGGTATTTTTGTCTGTTGACTCTGAGGCTGCTGTACTTTGTGTCCATCAGGACTGGGCTGCAGCTTCTTTTTAGACTGAGGGGCCTGACCCTGCTTTTTAAAGTCGAGGGTAAATCTGCACAAACACTGCTCAGGGCAAGGCTGGCTGCTTAAATTCCTTTTTGGTATCCACAGATGTAGTGAGGGCTTAGAGAATGACCAACAGCAAATAGGATCCAAGTTACTGCTATAAAATATATAGGAATGTATTTAAAGAAAGAGCAGGCAGGAAGGAAACATTCTAACCCCAGAATATTTAGAAGAAAATGCATTTAAATTTAAAACTGGATGAAACTTTCTTAAGCCAGAACAGCAGCAGAAGGATTTCTGCTCTGGATAACTGTAAGCATCCCAAATGCAGGAAGACTCTGTGGTATTTTCTTGCAATCCCTGCATTCTTGTTACCAAAATACTTTACAAAATAATTAGCTGCATCCTCTGATCAAGCAGACAGATTTTCCACTTCTTCAGAGCCTGACCCCCAGCACACTTTACTGTGTGGAAATTCTCTGTTCACTTCATTGAGCACTGGATGACCAAATATTGTATTTACAGAGGGGTTTTATTGTCCTGCTGTTCAGGCACGAGATAAAATCTACTTTTCTGACAGCTGTATTAATTATAACAAATTGATTAATAATAATAAATTGATTAATAAAATAAATTGATGACAGTACTTACCCTTTTCACTTCTTTACAGTATTTGGCTCCAAGGAGGAATTTGCTGTTTCTTGGTTAATAAGCTCACATCCAGCATTTATTGTTTGTGTCTGCAGCAAGCAATTGAGGAGAAGAAAGGAATCTCTGGATACAGTTACACCCAGGAGGAGCTGGAACGAGTCTCTGCAGTGAAGAGTGAGATGGATGAAGTGAAAGGCCACACATTAGATAACATGTCTGAAATGGTGATTTTTGTCTTAAACTATTGTATTTACTCCATTTGAGTAGCTGGTTCCTCACATATAAAACCCAGTTTAATGTTTTTGTTTGGGTTTATAATTTTCCTTTAATCTCTATTTATACATATATATATATATATATAAATATTTCTAACAAATACATCTGCAAAGATAACCGTGACAAAGTTTACTAAAATGTGCATTTCTTGTCTTTAAAATCCTACAAATAAATTCTTCTTTTCTCCCTTTCAGAAACTTTAGAGATATCAAATCTTCTTGTCTTTGACTTCTTACTTTTTTTGTGATTTCAGAAGTGGTTTCATATTTGTTCTTATTTGACACCTTATTTGAAAGAGATGAATGGTTTGAATGTGTAATGGAGGCTTTTTCTAAAATGTTTGCAAATCACTAGAGTTAAGCATTTGTTGAAAAGATATTTAATATGCTTCAAGAGCTAAATAGCTTGTCTTTATAGCCTGATTTTCAAATGCCCTTAACACTGTCATGTTTTAATTTACCTGCCCACATAGCCATAGAAGCAAGAAAGAACTTGAATTTCTATTTAGAAAATATTATAAGAGAGCAAAAAGCAAAATAGGATCTTTTTAACTCACTGGGAAAATAAAATGGTGTAACTAAAATTACTCTCAAACAGAAAGGTGGATGCAATTTGAATTTTCAGTCTAAATATGTCCAAGTGACTCAGTTTTAGCATTTTCAAGCTTTATTTAACCTAGGCAGGTTTATTTGTTTTCTCAAGGATCTCTTCCTTTCTCTGAGCCCCCTCTGTGCATTCCCTTCATCTCCCCAGTTCCTTCAGCCCTTTGGTGTCTGGCATAGGGGCAGTGTCCCAGACTTCTCTGGGATGTTCTCAGTTGGAAATGGGAGCAGAATTTGCCTCATTTGTGGGAATGACCCCACTGCCAGATGGGCTCTTTCCCTTTCTTAATCAGGCCTGAACTTCAGTTATCTAATTAAGGTTTCATCACACATTATTTCTCTCTGTATTTTGGTTGACTTCCCTTTCTTTTCACATTCCTAATTACATAAATGTACAATTAGGGTCGTAGAGTTAATGAATATTATTTTGTCCCTTTTTTTAGGTGAAGAAACTGAATGCCATGGTGGCAGAGAAGAAGGCAAGCCTTGCTCCTGTCATCAAAGAGCTGAGGCAGCTGCGTCAGAACTGCCAGGTTTGGAGAAACACCCCTCTCTTTCTGTGTAAATCGAGTCAAACCCCCCAAAAAATCCAATTTACAGATCTCTGAAGTGCTCTACAAGGACATGATCAACTCTGAGGGAAAGCTGGAAATAGCAGAATGTGTCAACAGCATTTGCAGCAGGCAACGTGCTAAAGGTTGGAATTTGTAAAAGCTGACAGTGCAGGCACAACATTTAGTCCTTTCTAGCAATTTAAAAAATTACTGCATCAGGGGAAAATGTGAAAAGTCATAGTTCAAACCCAAAGCAAAGTTAGTTTCAGATCAGTTGCAAAGCTATTTCTGTATTTCAGCACTGATGATCCCAACCAACACTGTCCTTTCTGAGTGGATTGCAGATAACTTCTCATCCAAATGTTGGATCCATTGCTCTGATTCCTGCATGAGTCTGTGGCACTGACAAATTTGTCCATTTGTTCTCAAAATTTTATAGAGAGCTGGAAAAAAAAAGTCTTTTGGGTCTACAGCTGCCATAAGTTGGCTCATTACCATGGAATTAAATAAACTGATGCATTTATCTGTCAATGAAATTTCCAGAAAACCTACTTTTAATGGTTCCATTCAAAGTGTCAGCAGATGAAATCCAGTGAAGGGTTTGATTGTGCACAACTGGAAATTTGGCTTTTCATAGGGAGCACTTAAACTGATCCTTTCTTAACGTCTATTTTTATAATGATTTGTTCTTTCTTCTTGAAAACACAGCCTTGTTACCCTGGCAGGGTAAAGCCATGGATGTGCTGTACAGAGGCCATTTCCTTCTCTCTGATGCCCTGAATGTGAGGGGCTTGGTGGTTTCCCTGTGTAACCACAACCGTGTGCCAGTGAGGGTCCCACTCCTGAGGGTGGGGCTGCTGTGTGAGGGCCCTGAGGGTCACAAACCAGTCAAAAAATTTTCATTTATGTGCCCTTTTTCCCTTTTCACCAAGGAATTAACTCAAGAACGTGATGAAAAGAAAATCCAGTACGACAGTTGTGCGGCCGGGCTGGAGACCAATCGCTCGGCCCTGGAGCAGGTGAGCTGGGGCTGCCTCCTGCACGTGGGTAAATGCTGAGCTGCAGTGCTTCCCTGCATTTCCCCACGTGGGTAAATGCTGTGCTGCACTGCTTCCCTGCATTTCCCCATGTGGGTAAATGCTGTGCTGCAGTGCTTCCCTGCATTTCCCCACATGGATAAATGCTGTGCTGCAGTGCTTCCCTGCCTTTCCCCACGTGGGTAAATGCTGTGCTGCAGTGCTTCCCTGCATTTCCCCACGTGGGTAAATGCTGAGCTGCAGTGCTTCCCTGCATTTCCCCACGTGGGTAAATGCTGTGCTGCAGTGCTTCCCTGCATTTCCCCACATGGATAAATGCTGTGCTGCAGTGCTTCCCTGCATTTCCCCATGTGGGTAAATGCTGAGCTGCAGTGCTTCCCTGCATTTCCCCATGTGGGTAAATGCTGAGCTGCAGTGCTTCCCTGCATTTCCCCACGTGGGTAAATGCTGTGCTGCAGTGCTTCCCTGCATTTCCCCATGTGGGTGAATGCTGTGCTGCAGTGGTTCTCTGCCTTCCCTTGGGATGGGGAAAGGACAAATCCAGTCAAATCCAGAGTCAGTGTGACCCACAGGTCATGCCTGAAGCTGCTGGGTGGGGTGGCTGCAGTCACACAGGTCCTGAACAGCAGCAGATGGACTCAGGGTGCTTCATCCAGCTCTGATCAGCAAGGACATGCATGTGCCAGAAATCCTGCTGCACTGGACAGTATAGGGAAGAATCTGAACATAAAATAAAGATGAGTTGATCAAGACAAATCTTTATATGCAGTTAGCAGATTCAACAGATAATTAATGACTGAAACTGTTGGTGAGGAGACTTCATCTAATGGGATTGTCTTGTATTCCTGCTTTGTCTCACTCCATCACTCCTGGGAATTTTGACTGGGCTTGGTTTCTCAAGGCCTTGCCCACAAAGGATATACTGCAAGATAAAGAGGGAGTACCTTTAAAGTGTGGGTGGATATATAGACAGTTATTTTCCTGCTCTAAAAGTTCCTTTGTAGGGTCCCTCCCACCAGATGGACCTGGTATGAAATGGACCTTCCAAAGGAACTATTTCACAACAGCAATCAAGGCTTTTTTTCTTGGCAGACAACTCTTAATCATTTTCTGTCACATGGTGACAGTCACATCCACTCACTGAGCTGGACATGAACTGTAGAATTCAGTTTTCCAGCTGATGGTCTGAAAATCCCACAGTGACAGAGCTCTGGAATGGCAAATGTTGTGCAGCCTGGAATGTGGGCAGGAATTCCATTGGGGTCATGAGGTTTTTTAGGAATGGACCATTTAGAGATGGGAGCAACCCACAAGATCTCCATACTCCTCCATATAATTACTGATTGCTGATTAACATACTACTGGCATGTCTGTGGCTTCTAACATGCACTTTGCAGATGTGTTCCAGGAAATGCCTGTTCACAGCTGTGCCTGGCACTTCAGATGTGCTGAGGAATAGGAGTCTTGGCAGCACTGGTGAAGTGTCTGTTAGAAGTCAGGCATTAATAAAAACCTGTTAACAGCCAGTTTGCATCTCTGACTGTGACTGAAACTGCAAATCTAAAACCACTCAGTTGTCTTTCATTTGAAAAGAGACTGCTGAGAAGCTCAAATTAATTTGAGAAGTTATCAATTCAGGATTATTATTATTATAATAAACTCTCGTGGTTTATATGCCAACATAGGGCATCTCCTGGGAACTTGCAGTCACCATGTCCTTTGGAATCTTCCCCTTTTCCAACAGGAAGTGAAAGGGCTTCTTGAGGAGTGTGCCCAGGAAGAGAGCAACTACCGTTACATTAACTGCCTGAAAAGGGTAAGAGCACCAATTATTCACTGTGAAATGACATGGCAATTACAATACAGACACACAGAGATGTATTTAAACTGTGGATTTCTTGACAGGCCCTGGAGATGCAGCTGCAGCGTGCCAAGGAGGAGATGAAGGCCTATGTGTCCCCAGAGGCACAGGAGCGGCGCAAGGCAGTTCGGTGAGCAGGGCAGGCTGCTCCCCTCAGGGGAGACTCCAAGGACATTCACAAACTCAGGCTGAAGTCAGGAATTTTCTCATTGGCATTTGAACCAGAGGAGTTCACCTGATAAATTTAGAAACACTATAATAATCTAAAAATAAGCATCTCGGATTGAAGCCTATACTGCTGTAAACCTGCAAGTTCTCTCAGGCATAGCAGGAGATTTGCCCTTCCTGTTGGAGATTCTCAGGATAGGGCTTGAACTGGCAGGCCCCCACTCTGAGGATGGTTCTGCACCCTCCCATGAACCTCCATCCTTACCCTCAGTTGCACTGACTCCAGTAAAAAGCCACTTCCTTCATCCTATGACTCTTTTCAGGACCCCTCACCTTTGACTGGCAGGGAGAGAAACAGGAAATACTATAAATCGAGTTGCTGATTATTTTTGGTGTAGTTTTCTATTTTAAATAGAAATTTTTCCTGCCAAAGATGGGAATGTTTTCTGAGAATGAGATACTTCGGATTCATTATCTGTGCTAGGAAGTCTAAATGTTACCATGTCACAGAGATTTTTTACACTTAACTAAGTGTAACTTAACTAAATATTTTTGTATCCTGTTGAAAATTTTGTGTATGTTCAATCTTCTAATACAACGTAAAAGCTGAAACAAAATTCAGGCAACAGTCAACAAACTGTTTCAAAATTAAGCATCAGAAAACATTTATAATTTCCAGCTGGTAAAAGTGTCAAAATACCCAGGACTTATTCTTCATAATTAGTTTTCCAAAATTTCAGAATATTGCATGAAATAGAAATTCTGTTTTCCAGAAAAGGAAATCTTAGATCCTTGTTGTCAACAAAATAATCCAGTTGGTGTCAGGAGCTTTACAAGGTGGTCTTTGCTTTCCCACCACAGTATTTCTCAGTCACAAAAACATTTCTCAAAACAGTTCTAAAATTTGTGTTTGTTCAGTTTTATGGCCATTGACAGGGAAATTGTCAAACAGTGAGAAAACTCCAGGGATTCTCTCAGGAGAATCCATCAGCCCCTTCCTGAAGCCCCTTGCACTGGTACCCGTGGAGCTGCATCTCCATGTTCAGGAGGCAGAGATCACCAGGAAGTGAAGGAGCAGAGTAACATCCATGACAGAGATCTTCTGCAAGGATGAGAGGCTTGGGAATGTTCAAACACGGGGTAGGAAATAGTGTAGGAAAGTAAGAGTAAGGAAAGAATCAAAACTACAAACTTTGGGGAGGGAGAAGGATGAGGAGACAAAAGGTGATGGAGGCTGAGAGGCCTCTTGCTCCTTCTCACAAAGTAATGGAAGGCTGTAGGAAGTAAACATTTATCTAATGAAGGAATGATGAAACAGCAAAAGGAAGCAGAAGGCTGAACAGGTAAAACAGATAAAACAGGTAAAACAGGTAAAACAGATAATACCTTAATGATCATGTGAATATTCATGAGGATAAGGAGCAGCTGAGGCAGCAGGGTCAGACAGTGGGGAGTGGGAGCTCAGGTTGGTTCACTCCAACCCAAATACTTGGGAATTGAACATCCAGGATGTGGGAATTCACACGGAGCAGCCATCAGAGGCCAGGGCTGGAATGGAGCACAAGCCCAGCTATGTAATCCCAGGTATGGTGAGGGAATGTGAACAGGCTGTTACCCCTCTGTGCTGTCCCCGTTTCACTTCCCAACTGTGGAAATTATCCTCCCCCAGGGAGCAGCCACAGTCCTGACCTTTCTAAGAGGTCACAGAGCTGTCTCTTTTCAATGAGTTACAGCAAAGTTCAATAGAGACATCTTAGCAAAATATAAAATGAGACGATTACATTTTTCTCCAGACATTTCTTTAGAACCTGAATGTATTTTTCAGCAAGCATTGGAATGTAAACGGAGTAAAAATGAACCATAAATAGAATTGCACTTTCCTAACAACGTATTGAACAAAAATGTCTTAATTCAGACCCTCTTTATTGAATATAAACTCTCTGTTCCGTGGAGTCACTTGTTAGGAATGTGAAAAGTTAATTTTCTTTTCTAAAAATAGAAAGTTGTGGGGTTTTTAACGAAGTTATTAAGTTACATTCTTTCCAGTCATCATTATAAATAGTAAAGAAAAACTTACTAGGAAAGACATAAAATCTTCTGATGATTACTTTGAAAACTCTACTTAAAAAAAAAAAGAAAAAAAGAGAGTGTTCTGGAGGCCAAATGTGTGAGAACACGTGCTGTGTGCCAGGACAAAGAAGCAGCTTCAGCCTCACCTCCAGCTGGGTGAGGATTGCTGGGCTCTGTGGGACAGCACAGCACCTGGAGCAGCTTCAGCACAGCTCTGATCTGCTCTGGCTGGAATTGTCCAAGAGCAAGAGATCCCAAAGTGATCCCAAAGCTCCATTCCTGTGAAGACAGGACCAGCTGGCCCCAGGCCCAAGTGCTCCAGTCAAAGTCCTGGAGTACTTGGGAGGAAGGGAAGGAATAAGGGAATGCAATGCCTTGGGTCCACACAGCTGCTCTCACACTCCAGGAAACCTTCAGGCTCTGCCATCCTGAAGGCTGACATTTCTTTCTCAAAATTAGGATTTCTCTACGCAAAGGTCATCTGCCCTGAACACTTTGGAAAGCTGTTTAAATCAGCTGGGTTATTTTGAATTCCACTAGCTGATGAAATGTAATAATTACACACAAAATAGAATTGATTTTTTTTTCAAGTGGCTCAGTGCAGAGCTTTTTTTTTCTATTGTCACATTTCAAAAAACCTGAAGATACATCCTAGTGCTGTCTGTGGAAAGTGCTCTAGTGGTTTGCTTATTCTATTGTCAGGGTCATGTGTCAGCTTTGGGTATGGCAGAGTGATGTGACCACTTGGTACAGACAGGGGTGGACATCTAGGGCTTTCCATGCTCAGTGTCAGCATTAACACTTCTCAGCCTATATTTAGGCCCCGAAATGTGAGGGCTGTTTTCTGGGAGAGGAACGTGGAGCATTCCCACTGCACTCACTGGATTTGTCAGACCTGGGCTGAAATGCCATCCCCCTTCATTCCTTTACTTTCCCACTCATTCCAACACTGCATTCATAGCAATTAAGGGCTGTGGGTCTCTAAACTCTGACACTTGTACAAGCCAGGCCGTGGCTCACCTCGGGATGTCACCAGGATAAATGCATTATCAAAGGGATCAGGAGTATCTCCTCTGCATGGTCTCGCTGTTGCCTTCAAGCTGGAAGGAGCAGTGATTGTGCCTGCTTCAAAAATGGAAGAGACCTCAGCCAGTATCACTTTTCCCAGCTGCAGAGCTGAGAAGATCTGAAGGAGATCTGATCCTTCATATCAAGGGATGTGTTTTCCAGTGGCAAAAAGGGGTTTTTGGCATTTCCTCTTCTAACTCGTTTATGAACTGCCCAATACTTCCATCATTTTCCATGATGGCTTCATTTTTCTGTCCTGTTACACAGAACCAAATCCTAATAAAATCATTTTATGTTTCCTTTAGAGAACAGTATACACGAATAATCCTTGAACAAGAAAACCTTGGGAAGGTAAGGATAAGGCTTTTACCTTGTACAGACATTGTATAGTTTGTATTTTTGTGGGGTTTACTCCCAAAGGCCGTGGTCAGTCTTTTATAAAAAGCATAGTGCAGCCTACAAAGAAAATTCCATCACTGCTGGCATTGGAAACTAATACCCTGGAAAAGGATCCTGCTCCCTCCTCAGGGCTTGATTTCCTGCAGGGAATAGCACAAGCTGCTGTAAGGGATAGGCAAACAGCTCAATGTGACAGCACATTCCCTGAAAACCATTTGGATAAGACCCTGAAACAGGGGCATAACGAACTGTGCCAGCTCAGATTTTCTGCTGTATATAAAGCAACCTGTTGAAGACAATAAATTCTGAGCCTGTCAACCTTATCACTGCTGCTAAAGGCCAGGGGATCAGCGGTGTCAGACAAAAGCAGTTGTCCAGTTTTAATCTTGTCTGAAGCTCAGATCAGCAGGGACGAGGTTGGGCTTAGCAAGTCACACCAAAGAGCTTTTATTAATTTCCTTTTCTCAATAAGTCTGAGCGATTTTTACAGGTCTGGGCCCCCACTATTAATAATCAGGAGAGGGTTTAATTGTAAAACATTGATTTCATGTTACAATATCATGATATGAATCCTTCACGGGTTGCACCTTGATAGTGCAAGAGCTCTGCATGGAAATGATGTCAGATTTTTAGCATAAATCCTCAAATAGATGAGATTAATATTTAGACAGTTAAAAACCATGGAAATAGTTGTCAATCCATACAAAGGTCTAAATCCCAGGTGTTAATGCATTTAGCCCTTGCAGGGAGGGTTATCAACATGAACAAAACAATATTTCCATAGCATATAAAAAGCTCTGTCATTCCAAGCTGCCTGTGTGAGCAACTTTTGTGGTGTAGAGCTGTTCCAGAAATCTGACAATTTTATATTTTTAACAGAAACTACGAGAGAAACAGAAAGTTGTACGGGAAAGTCACGGGCCAAATATGAAGCAAATGAAAATGTGGCAGGACTTTGAGCAATTAATGCAATGTAAGAGAGAATGCTTTCTGAAACAACAAAATCAAGCAGCCATCGGTCAGGTCATTCAGGAAGGAGGTAAAGATAGGCTTGTGTTATGAATTCTTCCTCCGTGATACCCACATGAAGTAGGAAGACTTGTTAAATACTGTTGCTTCCATCAATTCTACAGTTTTTGTACATGGTTTGGTTTGGGTGCATAACCAGAGCAAAGAATCCTTCTGGAAGCTTCTGCTGCACTGTTTCAGTGACAATGTGCTGTGGTTGGAAGCTGTTGGGAGAGCTGCACTGGGGTGAACCTGCTCATAAATCCGTGTTTTATGAGGCCAGGAATGGCACACGTGTGTAGGGAGATCAAAGGGAAACAAATCCTTCTGCAGGGTCACTGAAAACTCCTGTAATTGCTCTGCCTCTCATTCTCTAGTGCTAAGGTTACATTTTTGCAAGGCCTGGGACTTGATATTGTGTAATTGTGGCCCTCCTGGCTTGGCCCTGTGGGTCCTATTGTCCTTACCCACCCAGTGTGGCAGCAGGAGCAGGGCCACTGCTGCCCCAGCCCAAACACTCCTGGCCATTCTTTCCTTGCATGGTTGAGCTCAGCTGATTGTGCTTCCAGGAGACACCTCAGTGCTACAGCGTCAGGAGTCAGCCTGGAGAACAATCACCTGGAATCGGAGCCTTTTCCATTATCTTTCGTTGTTATTGTTGTTTTTAACAGAAGTATTTTTCTTGCACATTTATATTTTCTGAGTTGTGTGTGTGAAAATGTAAAGGGAGCTCAGCTGAAGCTTTCCCCAGGGAGGAGTTTTGAGCTGTTTTGTCTGCACAGTGCAATTCCAAAGGGGTTACAAACCCAGAGAGGGTCATCCCAGGGCCAGAGATTATCCATGGATGTAGATACAGCCCAGTGCTTCTTGCATGTGGCCTGGAGTGCAGCCCTGAGCCTTGAGCCACAGGCAGCTGTCAGTGCCCTCAGAGGTGACACTGCCCACAGGGATGGAGGTGAGGACTGAGAGTGTTCCTGACACGTCACCATTCCGGGTGAGCAGCTCTCAGCCCCCGTCACAGAGCAGCAGCACAGAGATAATGCTGTGGGACCAGAACTCCTGCTGTTCTCCTTTGGCTTACTGGATTCCTAGATAGGTTGGTGGGGTTTTTTATAGTTTTTCCTGCCTGAAGTAGAATGTCTTTTCATGATATAAAAAAAGTAATTTTGCTTTCTTTGATACCTAACTATGAGATCTTCTGCTGGTTTCTATATCCAGAGAGTATGGTAATTATAGAGTTCCTGATTTGCCTTTGCATTAAATATATTTGTTAACAGGACTAAAATAAAAGCTGGCAAAACTACATTTTGACTGTATGGTATTCTTCTTTTTTACATTTTTTTGGTGAAAGAAGGATATTGTTGGTGGCTGGGCCACAGGAAAAATGGGTTATTTAATGACATTTATTTGAGAAGCTTCCAAAGGGCTCACAATCCAGCTTGAGTGTGAGGAGTGGGTCTCAGATGCACAGATCCCAGGACATCCTCATGCCAGCCCTCCCACGCTGCTGAATAGCTGGAGATAGTTTTTCCCAACAGCTGCACACTGACCCTCCTCAGGCCAGGGAGAAGAGCAGGGTGCCCCTGGCACAGGGCGGAAGGAGGGCACAGGCACAGGTAGAGCTGTGCCACCAACCCGTGCCCGCTCCTGTGGGATTTAGGGAGGCAGGGAAGGAATCTCTGGCAGGGGGAAGCTCAGGAAAGACCAGGCTGTGTGGGGTGGGCACAGCCATCTCCAGAGACACCTGGGTGCTTTGTGCCTCCTGCCCTGTGCCATCATTGCCATGCAGCACCTGCCCAGGGCTGCAGAGCTGGGAAAGCCACGGCAGTCCCATTCCAATGGAGGCGTTTGCTGAAGGCTTGACAGCAATAGTAAAATAACACAGACAAGGAGATATGAGACATGCTGAAAACGTGGGATAATCACCAAAAATGGACATTTAGGTTCCTCAGGAATCAGCCTGTGGTTCAGAGTCACTGAACAGGGCAGGGAGAAAGGGGATTTCACAGACTTGAAGTCAAAACTTTTAACCAAACCTTAGAAATCCTATTTGACTGGACCATTTACACAAAGATGCATGACAAGGATTAGCCTGCTGCCCAGGAAAAAGCAATGCCTTGGAAATTCAGCAGTGATGTGGAGTAAGACTGAGTACAGTCATTTTTTGGTTTTCTGTTCAGAGTTACCCTAAAAATAGTTCATCTTTCTTCCTTATAAAAACAGTTTATTGCTAGTTACTCAAAGATGACGTGATTGTTGTTCTGATCTGATTAGTGCTCTGTCATTTGTGCTGCACCAAGAAAGGGCACACAGATTATACACTGCAGCAGCAGCAGCAAAATGACTTTCTGAGATGAAGCAGAAAATCATAATAACTGTTATCAAAAGAAAATTGGAAAAACTCAAACACTATTTTTAGCTTTTTATACAAGTGGACATTTAATAAATGCAGCTTTAATGGATTCTGTTCACTGGCTTTTCCACTGAGTTTGAGATTTGATGGGAGCATTCAAAAATCTTCAAATTTCACAGTTTTATCTTTATCTTGCAACAAAAAGCTAACTTCTCACGTTTTTACTTTGTTATCATTAATAGCCTAGCTAGTTAATAAGATTAAACATCCCATATGGCAAAATACTTGCATTTCTTTTGGGAAGGTCCAAATAAATCAAAAATTTAGGTAAATTTGGGGCTGCAGCACTTACCAAATTTGTCCCAGCTGGAACACTGATCCAAGCAGTCACATGAGCAGCAGCTCACTTTGTTTCTAAAGGATTCTCCTTATCCCTATCCAGAACTGGATGAGGAAGCATCCCAGCTATAAAACTACTGTAATATTCTGCAGCTTTGGGGGATTTAGTGATGTTGATTTCAGCTGTCCTTGGAGCTACAGCAAGTTCCACATGGACCTGAGAGATGAAATAGTTCCAGGCATGAGAAAGCAGCACATCCACTGTGTTATGGGAGCAGCCATTTACCAGCTGGCTATCAGATAATTTGGTTTATATTAGTGGAACCATTTTACTCCCATTTGAACTCTAATAACTAAAATGGATGTTCTTAGACTTCCTTAGCTACCCAAATCTAGGATTACTTATTGCTATCTCTTTACTCACATGGAGATTACTACTCAGGATGTCACGTGCATAAAGTTACCCACAGTCATGAAGGTTAGGCCCTGCTATTGTGTTTAAATATCCCAATTTCCAGAGCTTTCTTGACAAGATTTCCAAGCAGTGTGATGCTGCTCTCTGTTACAGAACACGCTGCAGCAGAGGTGTTCAGCAGTGCCTGGAGATGTGCATGGATAATGTACTACCCATGGGATCAATATGGAACCTGTTCTCCCAGTGCCATGCTGGTTCAGGAGCTGGAAATGCAGCTCAGAGCCACTCCTTGGGTCTGTGTTTTGTGTCTGGCCCAGCAGGAGCTTGGTGCTCACTCTCTGGTGACTGCCTTAGGTTTTAACTTTTCTATGTTCCCAACCCTGCCCTGCCCAGTGTCACTCTGCAGTTCCCTGGAGCTTGTTCAGTGCTGTTCTCTCATGCTCACACACACACAACAAAGCCTCTCCAGCTCTCCAAGGACACCCAGACCCTCCTAGGCCCAACAACTGCAAACCACAATCTTGGGGACAGGGGGGCAAGCTTGGGCAAATTCCATCCTTGCCTGGCTTCTGCTTGGGGAATTGATGCTGAGATCCAAGTGGGAAGAACTCGGGAGCTGTCCTTGTCCATGTTGGGATGCACTGAGGCAGGAGCCTCTGGAGGCCAGAGTGTACCTCTGAAGGCCTTCAAATAAATACCACCTTTTTTCCTTTATTCCTGTCTAGTTTCTGTTTCTAGGTAGCCATTTAAGACATCATCCCCAGCGAGCTCTAGAGACCTTTGGCTCAGTCCAATGCCTGAATCCCTCCCTGGCAGTGCTTGGCCAGCCTGGAGCCAGCAGACAGAGACTGACTGAAGACCCAGAGACTCGAGTGCTGTCCCCTGCCAGTGTCCCCTTGGGAGAAAAGCTGTGACCCAGTGGGGTGTGGGACACTGTTGTCCATTCCCCTGTCTGGGACAGACAAGGGGAGCTCTGGTGCCTGTGGCTCTGCTTCTGGCTCTGGCCCTGTGTTTGCTCAGAGCTCCTGTAAAAAGCAAAGCTCTGGTCCCGGTGTTATCACTCCCGGCAGGAGGTTCCTGCCGAGGGAACGCCGTTAACCCTTCAGCTGCCGTTCTCCAGCGCAATGGGAACGGGACTGGCATTGTCATGGCCGCGCCAGCGTTCCAGCAAGGAAGTGTTACACGAATCAACAACTTTATCACAAGGTCCCACCTGTCTGGCAACACCCACGTGGGGAGTTGGTTTTCTAACAATCAGAATCTGACCTATTTCCAGCTCGTTTAAAGAGTTCTTTAAATTTTCAGCGTGAGTTTCAAGCGGACTCTCCCAATTCTCAGTGCCCGTCTCTGCAGCAGTAGTGTCACAGTGGCAGTCTCCAAACTGCCGAGGCAATCCATGTTAATCCAAGGTCAGTGGGTGAAAAGGGCATTTTTCACACTTGCCTGGCACAGATTTCCCTGACTCCACGGGCAGTGGTGGTGTCACCCTGGGTGAGCAGCTCTGGGGGCTTGGAGAGGGAGCAGACATATCCCAAAAAATCAGCAGGAACTGGGAGACAAACCATGCTGGCCTTATTTTCACTAAACCCTCCCTGACTTCAGTGGGAGTTTTGCCAAAACAAGGTCTGCTGGATTTAGCTCCGTTCTTCATCCTGACAGAACGAGCAGGAATTAAAGGGCCCATCATCAGATTTATAGCACACTGAAAATAAAGATTACAGTAATTATCTAAAATAATGACTTTCATCCAACACAAATCAATGTTCCATGGGACATGTTCTGATTTTTAACAAAAATTAAATGTTTGTGGAAGGTTTTCTCAGCACAAACAATGGAAATAACAAGTCTTAGCAACATGGTTTGATTTTTAGTAGACATTTATGAGAGGCTGTTGCACAAATCCAGTGCTGGAAGTATTTAGTGTGTTTATCATTTGATTAAAACTGTATTCTTTACCTTGTATTTAAAGGCATTAGTTATATTTATTACCAAAAAGCCTATTTTTGCCTTTTTTTCACCTTCCATTCTGTGTAGTAATGATAAAACTCCATTTTTGCTAATTAAGACACACATCTCCAGCATCTGTTGAAAGCCAGGAGCTGGAGTTCTTTTCCTGAAAATGAATCTACTCAAATCAATGTCTATTTTCCTGCTTCAGTTCAGTCTCTTATTACACAATAAGATGTCATTTTTAAGCTTCTAAATTTTATTGCAACTGCTCAAGTTCTAAACCCACTCATTTATACAATAAGCACTTAATTAAGTCTACTCTTGAAACAGGATAAAGCCAAATCCTGCACATTTTGCTAATACCAGGAAAAATGCAGCTGACAGGAATATGGAAAATGGGACCTTACCAGTTAGCAAAGATAAATTCCTTTCTCTCTCCCTACTTATTTCCCCTGGAATGAAATAGGAAATATGCTTTGCACTTGAGGAGCAACAACAACAAAACCATAAAGATTTACATCACATACAAATAATGACCAAGTAAGGAAAATAATGAAGGAACTAATCTTCCAATTTCTTTATACATTTTACAACTGGTTCATACTGAAAAGACCCTAAAAACCATTAAGATTCTTGCAATTAAAATTTGTGGGGCGTTAATGTTTGTTTTTTCAAAATTGGGTTACTCTTTTTTAAACAGCAGTTGAAACTCTAAGGTTATAAAGTATGAATTATTCAGCAGTTTGGTTGGTTTACACTACTACAGCATTTTCTGGTGAGTAAGCCAGGGTTTAGGCATTTCTTTCCAGTTATCACAGAAATTTTAGAGCCATTAGTGAAGAATTATCAAGAGCAAAAAGGGCTGATTAATTTGGGATTCTAAAAACGGAAACATTTAAAATTAAAATCATATTAAAATTGTACATTTTGCTTATCAACTGCTATTTAAATGATGCAGTGCTCCAAACCAGTTTTCTGTGGACTGCAGCATCAAAACCTTGGAGGTTTTATAAAGTATTTATAAAACACTGTCCCCATCTCCCTTGTTCCATGCTTAGAGCCTGCCGTGTTTTTATAGCGCATTAGAAAGCAAACAGAACTATCAGAACACTGAAAGTCACCCACAGACAACCTGTTCCACTAATATTTTACATTCACATTCCATCTTCTGGCCCTAAGGGTTCCTCTCCTTCATTTTCCCTTCCCGTGGGCCCAGGGAGCAGTGAGGGAGCCAGTTAATATTCCTAGGTGATGCCTTAGGTTTGAACTTTGATATGTTTCCAACCCTGCCCTGCCCTCTGAAGGCCTTTCCAATCAATCCCTCCTTTATTCCTTTATTCCTGTCTAGTCTCTGTTTCTAGGGAGCCATTTAAGACATCAAGGGCAGTGAGGAGAATCAGGCAGTCAGAGCATCACCCTGACATTAAATCTCCTTCAGAAAACATCTCCCACAGCTCCTCACCAGGCTCCAACAGTGACATGGAGTGTGGCTCACTCACAGTGGCTTCTTGCTAGTGTGTTACTGCTCCTTCTGTGTTTTTATTTACTATGCTGCACATGAGCCATTTGGGTGGGAAATGCACCACTTTAAAATCTCATACCATGAAAGTTCTTTTCTGCTTCTTGGTTTAATTGAAGGTTGATCATAAAACACGAAGAGAGGGAAAGAGGGAACTCATATACTGGAAAAAGCACTATAAATATTTTCCTGGGGTCATGAACACAACCTTGTATCACTTCACCCAGTGTTGTGGAAAGAATTAGACAACCCTTTTGTGAAATGCCTAAAAGATGTTTACAATTCAATCCCAAATTAACATGGCTTTTTCCTTAAAGAAAACATCCCGTAATTCTTAATTTTGTTATTGAATTTATTTGCAGCCTTTGAGGGAACTCACTTGCCGGTGACTTGGCAGTGTAGACAAATGTTTGACTTTTATTCTGACACTTGTTGAAGAATTTGATTGAAACTATATATGTCTAGATAACACCTAACAAAGTGCCCCTCTTGCGTTTGTTTCGAGATATTTTTGGAAACAACAGAGGCGACCTTGGACAGAGCTGCTTTTCCAATTTAGGAATTCATTTGGTCTAAGAGAGTAAAATTATACTCTTTAATCCTTTCGTGTACCCACAAACAAGATAGTTTAATTTTTTGCTACTGCAGAAATGTTTTTCTGTGCCCTCTTTGTGTTGATCTGTTTAGGATAAGAATTAGTTCAGGTAATCAACAGTTACTTTCAAATGTACATATAAATAGTCTCTGATGTATCACATGCCCCTTAAAAATATCGTGTAATCCAGAATCTCAGCAGCCCCTTATGTAACACCTTTGCTCCTCTCAACCCAGTGCCAATAAAGGGCGTTTGCCTTTGCTTAGAAAAATGGGATTTCAAAGCAGAGCTCACAGAGACTTGGTGTAAAATCTAAATGGGCAGTGGGAAGGGGCTGGGAAGGGGCTGGGATGGGGCTGACACCTGCAGCACAAAGGGTGTGTGTCAGGCTCCCAGTGGAAAAGCCAAGGTCTGGAGCCAGGTCCTTGCTCCCCTAGTTGTCCTCTCCTGGCTTGGGTTTGCCAGCTGTGCAATCGTCTCTGCAACGTTTTATTGCATCCAATCACTTAGGATGTGTTAAATAGTTTGCACTTAATTTTCTATACAATCGATATATTTTAATTCATTTGTATCGCTCTGCTACAGACCTCCTGCACTCAGGGACAAAATGGGATTAGTTTGTGGCGATGATAATGCAGTTTCACTGCTGGAAATAAAAGGAGAATTGACAAGAGTAAATGTTCTTGTCATTTATCCTGTACAAGGTTTTCTCCCTTCAATATTAATGTTGCCCAGAGTTACCTAATGATCAAACCCAAGGAATAACATGGAAACCAAATCTAGACATGCCAGTGGGATCTATCTGGGATAAGTGGTATGTGCTTGGGAGTGTATTGTTTATATTAATTTGATCACACTCCATGTCAATGCACACTTTTATAGCTCTGTTACACTCTGACTGTGACTGACGGCTCAAGTTCTAACTCCAGAATATCCAGTTCCCTGATTTTATGGCATTGTCATGTAAAGCATTTGTGGACAGCTTAAGAGAAGCAGCTCTGATCCTGTGAATCCGTGTGACTCCACTGGCACATCCACAAATCAGGTTAAAATAAACTATTTGGTGTAGCAACTCCCATCACGGAATCTCAGAATAATTGTCAAACAACTCCTAGTAAATTCTGTTGGCCACAAAGCCAGATCAACAAGTTGCTGCTACTAATGTTATTTTCTGGATGAACAAACCCCACACTGGAACAGAAGTAGGAATCCCGTCCCTGTCTCTGGGCTGTGGTCTCAGGGCATGCCCAGGATTCCCAACCTGATGTCCCTGTGAAACCTCCCGAGTCTGATCCTGAATGTTGTTGTTCAGACCCCCAAAGCCTGTCCTAGCCCAAGGTTTGGATTGCTGGAACACAAAGGAATGACATCTCAAACGTCACTGAATGTCCCAGCACACGAGTCAGTGTCCTCACTGGGAGTATCCTCAGCTGACCCTGCCACTGCCTGAAAAGCAATTCAGGAGAGAAATCTCCTTACATTTGTGATGTGATAATTCATTGAAAAGTGTAATGGAAAGGTCAGAACAGATAGAAATAAACAAATATGAAAAAGACAGGGATAAAGCCAATTCCTGAAGGAGGTTTTCATTATATTGCAATGAGGAATTTCAAACATAAAAAGCATCACAACTCCTTCATGGAACTAATGGAGTCAACAAAATGAAATGGGAGATTTTTCTCGTACTCTGAGATCTTTTTGTAATGCCAGAGGGGAGATCAGGAGAAGCCCTGTGTGTGTGCATGTGTGCACACAAGGTTGGGTCTCACTTAGGAACCAGGACACAACACTTTGGGCAACCTGGTATTTGTGGGCTTCTTCTTGGTACATTTGAGCTTTTAACAAGTTTTCTACTTTGTCCTGTAGCTGAAACATTAATTATATAACCTGGCACTGAAATAACTGGGAATTCTATTTTTTCTTAGAGGAAATTAGAGGAAATGAAGCCATTTTTAATGTTGTATTATATTATTTGAATATTGTTCAATGTCATCTTCAAAAATTGTAAAGATGTGTGAATGTGAAAGAGCTGCCAGAGAAAAACTGGCTGGCTTGGAGCATGGTAAGGGATGGGAGAGTTTGGGTTTCTGGTTTATTGCCCCAGGCAGCTGTGGACAAAGCTGCTGCTTCTGCTTTTCTGTCTGCTCCTCAGTGTGCTGGAATTGGCTGGATTAGCTCTCAAACAGAGGAGCAGCAGATTTATCACTGAGCACTAAATCTTGCTCTTACATATGAGAACAACTCCAGGGTAACCTCAGTTAATGAATAACCCAGTCAATGGTGAAAGCTCCTATTTAGTGTGATAAATTTGGCCTTAAACAAAAACTTTTGTTGATACAAGCATATACCACACGGGAACAAAAACATTTTCCCCATGAGAAAATTCAGTGTCAACAGAAAAAAAAAATTAAATCTTCATATCATTTCATGAAAAAATATAAAAAATCATGTTTAAAACACCCCCACAACTTAAAAATGCAAATTTAAAATTTTCAAGAGAAAATTTAGACTTTTGGGGGAAAAAAAACCAAACCAAACACAGGTTCTTTAGACAATACAAAAAATTAAAACCAATGCAAAATGCCTTGATGGAGATGTTCTCCTTACTTGCAAGATGTACAGCCTGTTACTGAGCAGTTCATTTAGAATCAGATGAACTCCTCATCACGGGCTCAGCAATGTTTCCAGTATTATACCCTACAAGGAGAGACATGGATACTGGAGTTTCACAATAAAGGAATTTTTCTTTGACACAGCAGCTGCATCAAAGCCAATTTTACCTGCAATCACACAGTGCTAATGCAATTTATCTTTCTTTGAAACAATCCATATGGGTACATCAGTTTTTATAAAAGGGCATTCAACAGAGAGGTTTGCAATGTTTTGGCTTCCCTGGTGCATAAATATTGAATCCCCAAACACAATATTAGCTAATTAACGTGGGGGTGATTATTGGCTGGAGGAGAAACACACACTAAGCAAGCATGGGTTAAGCCTGCCCTCTTACTGCACACACTGTGGTTGCTCCCTGAATACAAGGAGGATGTGGGTTTCCAGGAGATTAAACCCAGCAATAATTCACACCTGGTATCTAAAAAGAAGCCAAAAAAAACCCCAAACTGGATGCATCTTCTTAAATTGCAGGGTGCTGCATAGACTGTGTGCAACTCAAGCCAAAGCTTCTTCAAAACAAGAATCCCTCCAGTAAAATGGTAGTGAGAGCTCTGCTTTCAGCTGAAGCTGAAGCTTGGCACATGCCAACACATTCCATGGAATAGTCAGGAAAAGCCAAGAGAAGAGCAGGGACTGCCCTGCTCTGTGGCACCTCAGTCTAAACCAGCCTGGAATTATGGTGACAATGTTTTTTTCAGTGGTGCTGGCACAACTCTGTGGGGCTGCATGGTCAGGCTTATCACAATCTCTTGGTGAAAGATGATTATTAACTCAGTTGCTCAGTTTATGGCCACAAAACAAGTGTGAGAGCACAACTGAAGGGCTGGAGAGCTGCAGGTGAGGAGCTGGGAGCAAGGCACATGGAGAACAAGAGACTGGAGCTTCCCAAACTACCTTCTCCCTCAAACAACTTTTGCAGAGCTGCATCTCTGTCTGCAGTCCCTGTAGTCCTCAATGTGCTTCAGGGACAGTATGAAGACAAATTAGAAAAATAACAACTGTTTTATTAGAAAGCTCCCAAGCCAAGGTGAAATCTTGCCTTCATCAAAACCTGCTCCCCTAATGGATGTTGAGTAATCACAGAGTTAAAGAGCAGAAAACAAGACAGAAATTTTATCACTTAAGAAATGCCTACCAGGCAATCAGTGCTGGAAGGCAGGAAATTAATACTCATAACTTCTGGTTACTCTGGCAGCAGGGTCATGCTCCTCTCCTTCGTGTGAGTCTCAGAAAATGAAATACTAAATGCAGAATGATCACCTGGGCTTTTGATTTTTCAGGGAATGCTTTTTCCTGCATAAACTCATTGTCCTCCCCTCTGAGAATGTATGCATCTGTGAAAGTGGAACATATAGTTCTGGAAATGTGTCGCCTACACGATGGGATAAATCAGACTGAGCCTCTTCCCTGATGTAATGTCTTGGACAGATCCCTCCTGAGTTCCTCCACAGGGTTTTGGAACAAACAAAGGGAAATCAGACTGCCCTAATTAGTGCATCCCATCATTTACACTGAGCCTTGCTTATGGCAAGGCAGGATTTCATGATTTTTCTTGAGTGCCACTGTACATGTTGTGTGCATTGATAGATAATACAAGGTGAAATACAAGAACGGGGAGATTTTTAAAAAATGCTTCTGCAAGAAACTCTGGAAAACACCAAAACACTGCAATCCAGTCGTGGGTTATTATGTAATTCAAGTAGACAATATTTTTCAATCTCCTAAGCAATGAAAATTTGAAATATGTAATAAACCCTACATCACCACGTGTTTTGTTTATGGTCAGTTTAAGGACTGCAGACTGTGCCAGTCTGGTTTGGGCTCTGCCTTTGCAAAATTAAGAGAGAGAAGTTGCAAAGGAAACATTCCTTAACTGTATTTTTCTGAGTAAGTGCTTTCATCTTGAGCTTTATTAAAAACACACAGAACTAATGCAAATGTAATAATAACATATATAACTGCCAGCAGTTCATGCAGTATCATTAAGATATTAAAATTCCCTATAAAATCAAGATGTCTGCTTACAGGAGCTGTTAGACTCTCCTTAAGATTAATAGGATGGCAATTTTTAGGGGAATAATTCACTCCTGCTCTAAGTATAACCCCTGTGAACTGAATGAACTAACCTCTTTTGGGTCAATCAAGTCACACCTACCTGGGATAAAAGAGTCCGACCCAAATAATCCATAATTAGATCCTCAGCTGCCAACACTATCAGTCTCCTGAGGTCTGGGGTGGCCTGAGCTGCTCTCGTTCTCCAGCTGCATTTCAGGGAACAGGATTCATTCTTGAAAGAAAAGAGGAATTTTTCAGGCACGTGGAACACTAAAATAATGTTGTTGGACATTCATCAGCCTGGAAGTATCTTAATTTGCTGCCATTACCATATAATCAGGAACCAGATGATGACCTTGCCAAGCAGAACAGCAATTATGTTATTGCTGATGCAGTTGGGGGCTGCTTGCTGCCTTTTATTACACCTTGAGGGAAAATTCAGATGCTGTTCAAAGAGATTGAAGTTCTTAATATCAGGTTCAATCTGCCAAAATTGCTACCCAAAAGTTCTGCTGCACACACCCTTTACACAAATTCAAAAGCCAAAACCTGGATCAATACTGAAGTTATAAAATAATTAATTTCCCTATTATTCTCATGTATTGGGTGTTTAATATCTGTTACCTTTCAAGAAGATGATATTCTTGGGATAATTCAAATGGATACTCTCTGTTTCTAGCACTGCTTTTTCAGTGGTCATTACATAAATGCAGTGGTTACATGTGGCTTTGAAATTCCACAATGATATCACTTAAAATAAAAAGAAATATCTCAATTTTAGTAGCTTATGATGTAATTAAATGAAAAATGTTGCATGCAAAGATTTTAATTTTATTTAGAATCCCTTATTCACAGCACAGCTCTTATGACTATTAAATCTGTTTGGAAAAGAAAACCTTGTTGGTATCAGGTACAAATAAAACTCATTCCTTTCCCAAACCATCTGGATTAAATCCTTTCAGGCACTAACACACCGAGGCACACAGAATCCTTCAGAAGGATCAGAAGGCCCTCACACAAACTGCAGGGATTTTTTCCTCATTTCTATGAGGCATATGTTGTATCAGAAATCACAGTTAAAAGAAATTTCATGCTCAAAATGGAAATCTTTTCTCACAAGTATCTCAGCCAAAAATTCCTGTGATGGCAGAATTAAATTTGGGGTTGTTCTCAAACGGTAAGGAAGCTACAATATGGAACAATTACCTTTTTTTTTATTCCTAACTACAAAAATTGTTACTTTCTCTGAACATTTATAATCATCTTAAATACTCATCAGTAGCTGTCAAAGAAGTCCATTGTCTCTGCCCAGAATTTCTTTTGAATTTTTTAGAGGAATTTGCATATGTGCTGGTCTAGAAGAAATAATTAATCCCCTTTTTATGTAAAATGCAACGAGTGCAGCAGATGGGAAGTGATATTCACTTACAAACACATATCAGCAGCATCTTAACCTCAGCTGAGACTCTCTCCCACAAGACACAAAGGTGGTCTGCTACCTGGGGCCACAAAAAGCACATAACTTACATCCCAGACTGGTCAGACTGGAGAGAGAACAATTCTGGTGATTTCAGTGTCTATCTTCTGCCAATATTTTTATTTTCTTGCTCTATAAATACCCCTAGAGGAAAAAATCTCACTGCATGTAACTTCTTTCTGTTGAGTCATTTGGTTTGTTTATGAATCCTATGTAGAGGTGCAGCTTTCCAAAACGCCTCCTGCATGCAGAATAACTCCCCTCTGAACAGACTCTCTACCTGAGCATCAGAGAAACAAATAAACCTGTAGCTGAGGACATTTCAAGGACAAGGAAAATGACTGTTGAGAGGAGAATTATCTGATTTGGTTGGTGTTTATTTTTACTTATCTCGAGCAATCTGCTCTCCAACAGAAGATGCTTATTTGCACAGGCGAAGGCTGTCTCCTTCTTGGACTGATGCCCAACTGGAGCAATGGTGCCACTAAGGACAAGAAGTACATCCTGAGCGTGGATTAACTCGGGTAGTAGTGACCAGTAGTAGAGTAGCAATGGTTTGTGTCATATATGTCAATTAGTTAAGGATAAATTCTTCATTTCTTCCCCATCACACTTCTTACCCACCAGGTTAAGTCTGCCTTCCACCCAGGAGGTGCATATTTCCAAGTAAAAGATGCTACATGTGAAAATTTAGAATTAATTATTCCCGAAGAACTTGTGTAGGGAAGCTCCAGGGTACAGCTCTGTTAATTTATTTTACACATGTCTGCTGCCAAGTTAGGGGGCTTTACAATTTCCACAAGAAATCTTCCTGTGAGGAACTGCTTTGAAAAATTTCTTCAGTCCTGGTGTCCTGTGATGAAGGAATAACTCCAGGTTACCAGCTGAAGTAAACCTGACTGTAGCACACTGGTGGGTGCACAGGTTAAGAAGCAGAAAAGGCCTGTTAATTTTTTTGCTGCAGCTGAATCACTAAGAGAAATGCAAAAGGGAAAAATTAAGGCTCAACCTTTCCATCTGCTTGAGGCTCAACCCTTATTTTTAGTTTACTTCTCATGCAGTGACTTTGTCTTGCAAACTCTTTCATGCGAGGCATTAACTAAGGCTGAGTTACTGGTGAGCCAGTGATGGTATCCAGTAGTTACTGAATATAAACCTGGCTGTTTGTGTGCTCTGAGCCTTTGCCTCAGTAATATCTTTAAATATAATAGTCTCTGCCTGTTGGCTTGTTTTCTCATAGGGAGGGTGACAGAACATTTTGTGTTCTCTTATCTTCAATAGCAATGAAACAGGAGGAGCTCCACAATGCGAAACCAAATCTACTGCTATTAATACAACATCCCAGCCACAGAGAAGAGATTTGTTTATTTACCAAAGCTAGAGATGCCTCTCTCTGACCTTTCCAGAGCTCGTGTGCTTTAGCTGGGAATAGATTCCTCAGAACTGGGTGCTCTTTTAAAAATATACAGTAAAAAACATACACACAACACCCCCGAAACAGAGCCCAGGCTGCAGCCCAAATTGCATGAAGTGACACACAGCTTTGGGTAGTCAGAATAAGTCTAACTAGGGCAGAGTCCATATTCAGTTTTGATTCCTTTGCTAGAGCACAGAGATCACTCAGCTCTCCAAAGCCCACTCGCCTTCCTCGCTGCCACTCAGCGACACACGTTCAGCTGACTATAACCATACATGGGCCCATTTTGTGTCTGAGGCCTAACAGCTCCCTGCAGCCCAAGAAACCTGCCAGGATGGATCTTCTCCTTCTCTGCATAATTAAAAAGTGCTTCACTGGAAGGTACTTGGTTTAAAAAAAAACCAACCAACCAAACCAGAGATTCTTTTTCTGGAATTCGCCCTGCTTTACCTGGGCTTTAAACCAGTGAGAATCATGACAGACACAAATCAAACATTTCTAAACTACATTTTTCACAGTTGGTTGTGTTTAGTGACTGCCTGTACAACTTAAAATAGTATCTGCAAGAGTTAAATCTTGCATTAGCATTAGGGATTCAACCTGGTTTAACCTCACAGACTCAGGACTTTTTGTTAAGCTGGTGCATCTCTGGTATAGCAAGAGCCTGGAGTTCTCCACAGCCTGCCTTTGGTGATCCTTGCTGGACACTAAAGTTCCTCAGCTTTCTGCTCCTCAGAAGCAGCAGCCCTGCACCACAGCTGGCAAAAAGGAGCGTGGAGTTGGCTCCTCTGCCACCTAGATCTCCAGCTCAGCATGTTAATTCAACTCACCACTGATTTTGGTACCTGTTCCATGGCTGATATTTTAGTCTAAGCAGACTAATAATGACTTACAGAAGCAGATCTGGGAGTTGGAACAGGAAACCAGGGAAGGAACTGACCCTACGTGTCCTGATTCAAAAGTAATAACATTGAACAATACATAAAAGGAAAACAACAGTTATGCCATGTCCTCCTCCAGAGTTACAACAGAAGGCAGCACCCAGGCCTGTGGTTTGAAAATGTCAATCACCTGTAGAATTAGAAATAGGAGGCAGGAGTCCAAAATATGGACTGTCTTCTCTCTATAACCACTGGGCAAAATGATCTATAAATAAAATCTTCCAAATATTATTCTCAGCCATACAGCAGTTTGGAAGGCCAAAAAACTGTCTTTCATTACTCCAGAAACTACTTCACACTTCTGAAGGAACTGGTTTAGGAGTGATGCATCCCCTCATGCTCTGACCAACTTCACACTTCATTTTAGGCTTTGGGGACCTTGTCTGTATTCCTTCCTACTCAAGTCTGTTCCCATCTGCCTGATCCCCTCGGTGACTTTATAATACCTCTTTTGTGTCACCACAGCTCCTGCTGCCTCCCAGTCCAACTTCCCACACCGATCTCTCAAACTGCACTCCCTGCTCTTGCATCTTCATGTCTGGATCTGCAAGTGTGTGAATAAGGGCTCGTTTGTGTGCATGGAATTTACTATGACCACTTTTACAATTCAGGTTCAGGCAGAGAACTCTGTGCACACACAGCAAAGCTCTCTCTCCATGGAAAATTGTCAGAAAGCATCTGACATAGCAGGATTTAAGGGAAAAGTTTTGTGGAAAGGGGTCCCTCACCCTGCCTGATTCACTGCTGGGGTTTCTCCCTGGCAGCTGAGACCAGTGATGTGAGAGGTTAGGCAAGAGTGGGAGCAGATTCCTGTGGGGCTTCACCAGCCAAATTCCTATCTAGCAAAAGGTTGCTACAGCAACTCTGAGCCTCCTGAGATACAGAAATTATTGTAATGGCTGCTGAAATGCCTCCCCACTGCTCTGAGACAGGATAAGGAAAACCCTTCCCTCTGATACAGGAACGGTTGCCCACTGTCACACTTCACATCAGCTCTATACAAGCACCAGGCTTCCTGAACTTGCCCAGGAGCTCATGGCTACTCTTCCCTTTCCCTCAATGCAAACACAGAAATAATAAACCTGAACATCACACAACAAGGACTACAGTTCCAACACCTCTTTTTCCCATGGAGACCGTAAGAGAAAAACAAATCATATGGCAGAAGTTAATATACTGCTGAGTGGGCTGAACAGAATTTAGAAACCTGTACAAAGCCAAAATATGTATTTTCCAGAGTAGAGTTGTGGTTTTCAAAAACCACATAGATAGAAAAAAGCATAAACAAACCAAAGCAGGACAAACCCCTCAGAGCTTCTCAATGACTCAATGTCAGCAGGTTTTTGGCTGCCCCCAGCCTGTGCTTGTTTTCCTCTGGCACCTGTCCCGCTCACAGGTCGTTCAGTCCACTGGACTATGTAATAAATACCAGACAGAGATGATGCTTTAGACAGAACAGGAACACTTGTGATTGAAACAGGTCCTGAATCTAGAATGGGGTGGCCTGAGGACAATGGGGACATAGAAACAGCAAGTGATGTACACTGCAAGTGGAAAAAAATTCACAGAACTTCTCCCAGGTCCCTCCTTTTCACTTTTCAGCAGCCCAGTTTGGTCTAGAAGCCAAAAATGAGAACAGCATAATCACTGATCTGAAGTAGTCTCTGTGCTTAACTGAAATAACTGGATGACATTTAAAATTATTTCTTTAAAAACAGGAGTCACAACTTTTGTACACGTGCCCAGTTTTAACCTGAGCATTACATTTTGGCCACAACAAAAAGGACCACATTTCTCTGAGTATAAATCCAGTCAAATTATGGAGTTACCTCCTGGCTGAATTTGGCCCAACATGCCTAAAAACCCCTTTGGGATGGTTCAATTCCAAGCATTGCACTAATCCAGTCTCCTGCAGTTGCTCAATGCTGTGATATTTGGTGTCAGCATACAGCATCTGAGACTTTTTGACACAAGCTCAGTGTGTCAAATTTCATTGCTTTTTTACCTTTCACCAGGTCTGTGAGCTTTTGGATTAACACTGAAAAGCTTCAGAACAAACCCTTCTCTCAGTATGACAAAATATCTTGCTCAAGTCAGAGAAAATTTTTCTTTTTACTTCTCTCAGTTTAGTATCTACTGTGAAGATGATTTTCAGAGATCAAGAAAAGCATATAATGTTTAAAACAAAACATTTGTTAACCAAGGATTTCCTGGATATTTCTGCTTTCTTATTTATACTACGTCCTGGACCTTGTGAAATCTCTGTTTAACTTTCAGTATTATTTATGGAAGCAAGCCTGTGGCTGTCTCCAGATCTCACAGAGAACTTTCAGTTTGCAGTTTCAGCACCAGGTGCATAGTCCTGGTTTAAATTAATCAACTTAAAAAGCAATATAAAGTAAGTATTTAACCCTCTCATACCCTAGATGAATCTTCACAGGGAGTATGTTTTTCTGCCTCTAAGCTCTCTCATTGGAATCAGCTTCCTGAATCCTCAACCCTCCTCTTCCATGACAATTTGAAATTTGGGAGTGCAAAGCCCTTTTAGTGTAGAAGAGGTAAACAGTAGTGTTGGGGCATTTCTGCAGTGCACAGAGAGATTTGAAACATTGCTCTCTTAATTATAAAGATAAAATACATAAGCATGGAAAGAGATTTGTTCATTTCTAGGAAATGGAAGCTTTGCATGCTGCCACTATTGATCAAAACTCTTCAATCCACGGCAGAAAGAGGCAGACAATGAGGCACAATGATTCAGTGCACTGGATGTGTGAGAAATCATTATCAGCTTCTGTGCTGCCAGTGTGACTACTCTGACTTAACAGCCACGAGGAACAAAAATCACCTTTAAGTGGGGACCCTCCTCAGCACACAGAGCTGGATTTGCAGGCTGCAGCACTGTGTGCTGTCACTCCCAGCTGCAGAAACCGAATGCAAAGAGATGTAAAATGTGAGCAAACCACAAATCAACGTTTTGCATTCATCTGCATGGGGAGAAGTGACCATGCACATGGGAAATTCACATGGCTGCTCCAAGCAAGGCTGGTAATGGTTGCACAGTGGGGACTATAATGAAAAGGATGACAGCAGTAATAAGTAATTAATTTAAAACTCTGCTCAGGTGCTGCCTTACCTTCCAGTCCTCTTGCTGACACCTTTGTGTCACATGACAGAAGATCATTGCTCAGGCTTCAGCACCACACCAGCATTGGGTAAATCTGCTCAGGAGGCTCCTGGGGTGACGTGGAGAGGTTGCAGCCTGGTGATGGTAGAAGGATGGAATATTGTTGTTTTCCAATGGTTGTTTTTCTTTTAAACTTAAGGAAAAGCACCCCTAAGTCTTTATTTAAAAGAGAAAATATTAAGGCTTCAAAATCAAGCATGCAGTGGAATTAGAAAATTTCAGCATTAGAAAAAGAAGCCAGGAATCTTGTAATTAAAGATTCCTTTGGGGCATATGCATGGAAAGGCAACCTTTATTCTGGCATTTTCTATCTTCAGTGTGCTTGCAAATTATGCATATTTTGGCAAAGATTTTGTATCTGTAAAATGTATATATTATATATAGAACTGAATTAATCTCTGATATATTTTTGCCTCATAAATACAGTTTCCTGTTTCCATGTTAGAATCCACAGCATTAACATATTCACATGCCAGTTGCTGGATTTATTCTTGATAATCCAAAGGCTGAGACTGGACATGCTCAGCCTCTCCAAATTTCAGTCTTATCTCGAATTTTTTCTAAGTCACATAGATAAATTATCTCAATGTCCTGGTAAAGTGATTCTCTCGTCCAGGGACTCTGCAGAGCTCCAATTTTTTTTTTCCACATCTGACACACAATTATGAGTTCAAGTGCTAAGACTGATGAACAGAATTTTTCTTCTTTTTCACTGATTTAGTTTTTGAGAATGTGTAATGTTGTAGCAAGAATTTCTATATAAAAGTAGTTTTAAAAACACAGCGTTAGCAAGAGTATGGCAAATTTATTTCAGTGTGCAACAAGCCACATAAAGAAAAAGCAACACAGTGAATCTGAAAATAATCTTCCTGTAGAATTAGAAAAGTGAAAGAAAGGCTGGAGAAGGAGAGACACACTAATTCATCTTCTTGCAAATCATATAAGAATGTGACATATTCATTTGTACTTGAACAGATTATTTCATTCTCCAGGGGGAAAAAAAAGTTTTCTATAAATTTTCCCCCATAAATTAAATAAATGAGCTAACAAATTATAAAAGAAAAAAAAGGAACATATTTAACTTTTATTGCACTCAGATTCTGAATTATACACATGGTTTGTTTTTACTCAAGCCCTCTTTCTGTAATATAAATGTTCTGCAAAAGCAGCAAGACTGCTCTTTGCTGCTGCCTTCAAGCAAAAGTTTCTCTGTGTATTCTGCAAACATTTCAGTCCAATTTAATTCAGTGACGACTGAGGCACACAGAGCCAGGCACTGAGGCCTCTGTCGGACCCAGAGCCGAGCACAGAGCCTGCAGTATTCCATGTGCACACCCATCCCATGGCCATCTTCCCTGCCTAGGGACACTTCCAGGGACAAAAAAAGGCAGGCAGAGCACGAAGCATCCTGTGCCAGGCTCAGAGAACAGATGTGCCCACTGCAAACACTCCAGATGCTGAGAACATGAACCACGCTGGGATCAGGAAATCCTGGCTGCCTCCAGTGAGGGGTTAATGAAGGATAAGTGTGTACATTTGCTGTTTGTTGCTCAAACAGCACTTCCTTATGACAATATGCATTACTTAATCTGCAAAGGTCAATGGATTGCTCTTTAGTTCCTTCCAAATGCCTGTGCAATGAACTTTGTCATTTTTAATACACATTTCTCAGCAAAGAACTGGTGGCACAGGTTTGAGGCTTAAAATGCCTCTTCACCTGCAAACACCTTTCACTGCACTGTATTTCCACACTCCCCACACAGCTTTAGAACTGTCAAGGCCTAAGCAGAGACTCCCCTGTAGTCTCACTCTCAATTTGCACAGAGCCTTGCACAGTAAGAAGTACAATTGTACTTCTTAAACAATAAGAAATACAATTATTAATTTCCTTTTAATCCTCTTGCAATATAAATGACTGGCTGAAGTACTGAATGTGCAACACAAGTGCAAAGAGATGTAGGAAAACTGAGATATGTTATCAGTGTGGCCATGGTTAACAGCAGTTTGGGGGAACAACTCACTCTGCATTAGATCCCTTAAAAAAAAAGAGGTGGAAATACTGCAGGTCAACAGCTTGTCCAAACTGCATAAATGCCCAGAGAATGGTATGAATGAGCACAGCTCTAATCCTGGGAGCTGAACCACACAGCTGCTGCTCCTCTTTCCCCCACGCAGTGCTCCACTGGAATCAGGCGTGCTGCTGTGGATACCCAGAGCCCCAGGTTTGGGATATATTCTGACCCACTGTGGATAGTTGGAATAGCACCAGAAATCTCCACACAGCACCAGGACAGCAGGGTTTAACTTAGCAGGTAGTGGAATGCACAAGCACAGCACAGAGACAAGACTGGGGAATTAGGCTGCTGGCAAGTAGCAGCTGAGAGCTGATTGAATACAACAGATTGGGCTTTCAGACTGGACAGATAGGCAGCAGCTATTTAAATGGAGTATTAACAGTTTTGCTCTTAATTATTTCCAAACCTTCCAGCTAATGCAAACTCAGTACGACATGTATTTTGGCCTCAGTTAATTATTTGTTGTTTCTGTGTGAATCTGGTTAAAAGAAGGATGGGTGGTTTGTTGAGAATTTCTGCCTCTTTAAAATCGTTCTCCTAAGTGCTTGGCTTACTTGTGCAAGCAGCTGTCATGTAAGTAACTGAATCTATACCTCACAAAAATGGTCACTTTCTCCATTTCAAGTGGAATTTCTTTCTGAAATGACACTGCCCTGCAAGCCAACAAATGGTCACCACTCTGCCCAGTGGCAGGTGGAAGGCCATGGAGCTCCAGAGCTAAATATGGAAACTCTACGCCTTCAGAAAAGGGAGATTCCTATCTTGCCTTTTGCTTTTTAATCTGGGAGGAGCTGAAATTGAGGCACTTCTATGTCTGGAACAGCTTTTACTAGAATTTTCTGGAAGTATTTATTAGGAAATTGTATCTCAGATCCTTGCATAGTTAGTCATATGAAGGCCACAACAGCTGGTTTACACCTCAGAGAATAAACAATTACTAATAAAAATGTCAAACCTCTCCCAAACATATCTGAAATAAGAGAATGACCTTCCAAAATCTGTTTGAACAGACTGCTTTAATGCAACTATTTCCAAAGGAGCTCTGTTTTCCTATCTGTAGTTTCTATACATCCTCCTTAATATACATTTTGTATAGAATACCTGGGATCTCTCATCAATACTATTCCAATATGGATCCAGACACACAATAGCACTTGTGACAGATGGGACAGAATGTCCTACATGGCATTTATTCAGCTTGTGAGAGGACAGACATATAAAGATTATGGCAGCATAAAGTAAAAAAGGTTCATGAAGCCAACACATGGTCCAGAGTATGGAGTGCTGACAGGCACAAAGCCAGCCCATCCTAAAATCTGACACATATTTTTACTGTCATGGTGAATTTATAGCCTGAGATTTTTATATTCTCTTCATTAAAAAAAAAAAAAAAAAAAAAAAAAAAACAAACAAACCAAAACAAAACCCCAACCAACCCCAAATCCCCTTCAATTTCTGCTTTTTATTTCATCGCACTTAGGAGAAGGAAAATGTCCTCTCATTGAATTGAAGTGAGAATGAATTTAACTGAGCCTCTTTGCTAATCAGAATAATTGAATTGATGCTTCTTCAAGCCAAAACAGCAAAAAAATAAACTACTGCTACTCCTTTGGTGTATAATGGCTTTCAGGCCTCTTGTTTGGATGATTCAGAAGCAATCAAAATGTACAGAAAGAGTAATAAAACCCAGGCTTGTGTCAGCCAGGATCAAACAAAAGGATTAACTGGTATGTCATGATTTCCAGTGGCAACCACAGTTTTCCAAGCAAAAATTGTTAATGGATAGGAGATTATAGGTTTGATTAAAAAAAATTGGACATCACATTTAGTAAGAGTTGACATGAGCTGCATACATCCCATGCCACATGGAAAGGCATCTCTTTGCCATGAGCCAAGATGTCTGTACAGAAAGAAACATAGAAGCCACAGAAGTTGTTCACAGCTGCAGCACATCATATTCAGCATAAAATGGCTATAAAATGCCCCCAATTCCAGCATTTTGAGCCATTAACAGGTATCACAAAACCACCCTAAAATTGTCTCAGCATACCAGAACACTGAATGGTCCAAGTTTTCTTAGGGAAGATGAGCATCCCCAGGCTTTGAAGGAATACCTGCCAGATTCCCATGGCTCGGTGATTGGTTTTTTTCCAAAGTGGTGCTTGCCTTTAAAGATCAGTTTAATCAGTGGAGATCTCCCAGCTTTGCAGAGGAGCAGGGAGTTCTGCACAGCAAATATGAATTAGCAAATCCACTTATCCCTTCCTACAGTTGTCATCAACAGGTGCTACGTGAACACAGGCCAGAAACAATTCAGGTCTTTACCACTCTCAAGGAGATTTTCATTTGTCTTTCTTCTTAGCTTTTTTCTGTGACATTTGAAATGAGCAGACTCTTGTATCTGCAAGGTAATCAAGTTCACATTTGGGAATGGTACATGAACTGAACACACTGCCCCGAGGCTCAGGCCTGAAGGAATTTCAAGTGTGCAGAGATGGAATATGCAAAGACAGGAATAGGAGGTGGTTTAACCCAGCAGGCAGCTAAACTCCACACAGCCCCTCACTCACACCACTCTACACCAGCTACTGGGAGGAAAATTAACTCTATCCCAGGCAACACCAGAACAGAGGAGCATGGTGGCATTGCTAACTGGGAGAAGGGAAGGGCATTTTTGGATTGGGGAGGCAGAAGTGAATGTGAAATTATGGGATTTGGAACAGCAGTGCTTCTCCCTCCCTTTGCATGGGTATAAAGAGCTCCCCAAGTATTGTTTCAATTCAAACTCCCCAGGTGAAGGCAGCACCAGCCAGCAGTGGAGTAGCAAAAATGTTTGTTGTGTTCTTTCAGCGCAGCAAAATTTCTGGCTGCCACACCTAAAGTATTCCTGGAGTACCTGGTGCTCCTCCTCCCACTCCTGCACGGCTGACTGAAGCTACAACGTGGCCCTAATTTTGCAGCAAGTCTCAACAAGAACAGTAAACAGTCCACAGCATTCCTGGCACACAGAGCAGACGGGAGCAAGAATTGTCTTTTAGAGGTTGCCATCCAGAAGAGACAGAATATATTTTCCAGTTAGGAATTCTGGATAAAAGCAACGAACCCCAGACAGACAGTTTGTTCTGTACCTTCCATTTCAGCTATAGATTCTTGAATTTGCAGTCAGAATACAACAGGACAATGGCTGAAAATGCTTTTGCTTTCTCTTTCAATCCATGCTTCTTTTCACTGCTCCACTGAAGGCAACATTACACAAATATGTCCAAAAAGCACAGCGTGGTGCTGTATGTTTTTCACATTTCCAGCAAGAAAATGAGATTATTTAATTTTTCATTTTATTTAATCATCCTCTGATATATCATATTTATCTCTTTGCCTGCCTATCACTATATTGCAACTGAATTTTGTTACTAAATGCCATTAGTAGGGCAGAGAGACAAAGTGCTTACCCACACGTGCTAGTGTTAGAATTAGAACTGTATTTCTTAAAATTCCAACCCAGTGTTAGTTAACAAAAAAGTCAGAATCTTCATCAACTATGCACTTGGATCCTAAACATTATTTTGGCCAGTTCAAAGATCCTGTATTATGTCTCCAGCTGGCTTTTTCTTAGAGCTATACAGCTGGAGCACAAAAGTGTTCTGAAATGTCCCAACTGAATTTCAAATGAATATCAGAAATAGGCAAGGATATACATGATACATGCGGAATATGTGTCTAGGGAAATCACAGAAGATCTAGTTTCCACTAGTTGGTTATACATAAATTATTTAGGCAGTAAGCCTGTTGATTAGCTGGAGGCAAAGATATCTATTTTAGGTGTACTTATGGTCAGGATTAACTCATGCAACTTGGATGGCATCGCCCATAAAATGGCTAAAATAATTTCAGCAACCTCATGCAAAAATTAGAGAGTCTCTTTTTTACCACTTTCAAAATTTTTAAAATTATTTTTTACTTTTCCTCAACAAATAGGACATGATTTTTGAAAATCATGTGATAAATGTCTTACAAAAGCACACTAGAAACTATTTAGGGTGACAGAAGAAGAAAGAGGACTGGGAGCCAGGAGACCATTTCTATTTCTAGGTCTGCCATAGACTGTGTGACTGTGACTTTGAACCTCAGCTCCCGTTTTTATGAAATGGGGATGACAATCTTGCTCTCTCAGGCATATTCTATAACATAATTTTCTTTTTTTTTTTGAGGTTTATGAAATGCTCAAGACCCTTGATTAGAAGCTGCCAATGCAAATAATTAACCAAGTAACAGTAACCACAGTATATTATTGTTAATGATAGTATTTGTTAATGTTATTAATATCGAATTATAAGCTCACCAGCATTGTTTTGACAAAAAGCCCAACCTGCACAGAGCAGGAAAATCATTGTAGCTCACTTCTAGGAACAAGAATGCTGCCGGCAGAGTTTCAACATGGGAGTGAAAGAATTCTTTAAGTTCTCCATCTGAGCAATTGTAGGTGGTAAAAATGAATATCTTTTCAATAATGCTTTGTGACATGGGAGCAGAAGCAGCTTTAAGAGCTTAACATTATTTTTAAAAGATGACTCAGGGGAGGTTTTCTTTTTCTAATAGAACTGGGGGGAAAAAAAAAAAAACACGCAGGAGTTAAACAATCTTTTAGAAACCCAAAACCTTGAAATAGAACAAGAATTGTAGGTCAGGATAATTTAAGTTCACATGCAATACCATTGACATATAATAAATCTATGCATAAAAAAGCAGAAAAAAACAGATGTCTTATATTGGAAGCATTGAGTTCTGACAGATAAACTGCAAGAATTTCTGTTTTGTGAGTGACCAAAACCTACCACAGGTAATTTGGGAGCTCCAACCCCTTCGAAAATCTGTCATTGCAGTGAAATACCTAGATAGATGGTATTAAGTGGTAGAAATGAGGTGAGGAAATGGAAGCATAGGAGATCAATATAACATTTATTCCACTAAAGAAAACATGTTCAGGTTTGGTTAGAGTCACATTAATAGAGAATGAAGGCACTCCAGCAGGTTCTTTTTTTTCCTTCTGAATAGCCCATGTTAGGAAGCATTTGTGAAAACCTTAGAAAGGTTTAGAAACCTTAGGGGAAGGTGACAGACACACTGTAATTGTACCCACCAATCTTACCACAAAAATATTGCCTTTTAAAAAACAAAACCCATGTGGATTGTGGGTTACACAGATTTCTGAGTTCAGACTGGAAGACTTTAACTGGTAAACCAAAAAGAACACTTGGTTTCAAGTCCTCATTTTGTCTTATTTCATGGAAGAGAGAAAAAAAAAATCATCTCAAAAGAATTTCATATTAAATAGCATTTTGGAAATTCTATTTAATATACCCCATAACCAAAAGAAGAGCTTGTTTGATGGCACACAAGAATTTTATCAGTGTCTGAAAACTGAAGTGTGCTACATCACTGTATTACTAATAACTACCTATGAGTTTGGAGGAAATCCACCAAAAGAAATACAGAAACTTTAGCTCATGTCATACCACAAAGTGCCACACATCTAAGAAAAGTAGTAGTCATGTGCCATTAGTCCCAAACAATGCCTGAAAATGGAGTCATCTCCATGAGTAAGGAAAGCTGTTCAATCTCACATTATTGCTACTCACCTACATGGAGTGCACCTGCATGTCTTCCTTTCAATCTTGGAAAGTCAGAGAGAGTGTGACTCTTTCTTTTGTGATTCAGCAAATACGTGGAGTGACAGAAGCCTGTGTCATGGTGGAACTGTTCATGGTACCATGCAAGAACTCTGAAAAAAGGGAAATATTGATTGTTGTACAAACACCTTGATTGCTGCTGCTGATAGGGTCGAGGGATTAAAAAATGAACGAAGTTTTAAAACCAAGTAATTCAGATGCTTCGCCTAAACCAGAGTCTTACTGTACAAAGCCTGAGTTAACTTTTTGAACAGGAAGTGGTGGCCCATGACCATCACTAAAATAATTCAACTTCCAGTTGTACAATTGAGTGTACCCTCTGTAGCACTGTGAAGTCCTACAGGTAAATACTGCACCACACATTTACAGCTATGACACCCCTTCACCTTGTTACAGATATAAAATACAGGGCAGTTCTGCAACACCCTACAAACAACAAACTCCCATTTAATAAACATTGTGCTTGGCCATGCAGCCCCCCACAAGCTTGATAATATCCCCAGCCCCAACTACAGAGAGCAAAACTGAGATCCAGAACCCCACAAGGAATATTTACACAAGAAAAAAAATGGCAGAGAGCTGCCAAATTAATCAGAATTAGACCGTAATTAGATGGAAAAATCAGGTCAGGATGAGATAAGAATTCAAATCATGTGGGCACCAACCAGTGCTTTATTTCTAAAGTTGCTGTGCATTTTTTAAAATAACAGTCCAGCTGATTTCTTTTCCAGGGAACTGACTCACCATCAAAATAAGGAGAAATTAGTTTTTCAGATATGGATAATGGACCTTGGTTCTGATAAAATGTTTCTCTCTCCCATACTCCTGGATCTCATATTGAAACCAGCAAGGGATACATAGAAAGATTTTTCCAAGCAGGGAAAGGGAGATTATTGTGGCAAATATTCTAATGGAGTCTTCGGAGATGAACCAAATGACCATGAATAGGATATAGAAATAAAATAAGAAATCTACCAAGCCAAACTGTGATCTCTCATAGTTACTGTCACTGAGATCAGACTCTGTCTCGCTGCCTCTTTTACACTTCCAAGGGAGCTGCGAGGAGCTGCTTTGTGCAGGAACAGAGATCCAGTTCTAGAAATCTCCCAGCAGCAACACCACCCTTTGCGTTCACAGTCTTGAGTCTCAGTGGAAGTCAAATTCTACCTGCTGCTGATACAGGAATGCACATTGCCTAGGAATAAAAATTATTCAGAATAAACTCATATTATCTTAATTATCAACGTTCAAACTCATATTTTATCACTGATTTCTTTGCTGGGTTTGTGTAACTGTTTCATCTCAGTATTTTTTGCATTTTGCTGTTTAATCTATAAGCTTCTTAAAGGGGGAGAGAGTCAAAAAAACCCCTTGACATAATACCATGAATTCAAAGAGCCAGCTGACTGGAAAAAATAGTTACTATATTTAAACTGCATTATCCTATGACAGAACTGCAGATTTAAAACCTTTCCACTTTGATACAGCACTTTTGCAGCATTCTAATATGCCTTAGTAGATCTCAACTGGCTGAAACATTTTAATAACTGTAATTTCAGAGGAATAAAATAGTACTGTGGGAGGAAGAAACAATGCCCCCATTTGTCACTCAAGAAGACTTGTATTTGAAATCAGCCAGGGTGATGAGAGCAATGACTTTGGTGGTCTCAACATAAGCCCCACTAGGCAATTAGCCAGTCTGCAAAAATCATTACATAATTTGGCACAATTAGGCAGAATATTCTCACTTTGTCTATGTTCACTGAAAGAGATCCCATTGCAGGTCAGCATTCATGGGTGTTGGCTCAATAACTGGCATTTTATGTTGTGCTCTTCCATGCTGAGTTTAGCTCCACTCAAAACCATTAATCTTGTTTGAAAATTGAGCTGCAAAACATATGTGTTTGTGTACAGCAAGAGACAATTCACATTATGACCAGTAACTCTGCTGTGAATCTGCTTTGCAGCAGTAGGGATGACTTAATGTTATTGCAATTTGAAGGAAAGCATCCTGCAGTCCTCTCTCAGGCCAAATTCCCATTTACTTCAATTAGTAAGCATTACAGGAACTGTTTTAATGCTGCTGCCTGATGTGTTGGCTGCTTCTTCTTAATATATTACAGTGAAAAAAAAAAGATAGTAGGCCAAATGTGCGAATATATACTGCCATTATGTGAGTGGAATTTCAACAGGGCCAGAACTGCCCCATTTTGTTGTGTTTCTTTCCCAGGTACCACTCTGAGGGGTTCCACTCTAATAACAAACTGCAACTTTGCGACAGCAAAATGAATTGATTTCTTTCCTTAAAAATGGAGAAGGTAAAGCTCTCTGCACCTGCTGGAAACGTGAATTGCCTGGAAGCTTTCATGGGCTCGTTTGCTTCAGGCATAGCTGAGGTGCTGTCACATTGATTTGGGTCAAAATAACCATCTTTAGATAACCATCTCCTTTAGATAACCATCTTCTTTAAGAGGCAAGAAGAATGTCATGGAAAGCGTTATGAATCCTTGCAGAGCGATGGGAAACAACACTGATTTCAACTCACAATTCTAAATTTGTATGATCTCAAGTGATGCCAAATTTAGCAGGTACTGCTTCTGCTGCAGTGTCTACATGGGTATTTGTAGCTCGTTCTGCACTGTGCTGTCTAGACCATGAATTGTATCTGCGAATGTTTTTCAAATGTGTAGCTGTCAGAGGATTTGGAAGGTTTCACCTGCAAAGGAATCCTCACTGGCCAGCAGCAGTGGTCCTGCACTTCTAGGGAAAGACAGGGAAAGGACTGTGAAGGAACTGCAGAGGTTATTCTGCTCTGGAAGAGAAAGAACTGTAGAACAGTCCTGAATTCAGTCATTCTTCTCTCAAAATTCACTGAGCCATAACAGAACACGTGACAGAAATAAACACAGGCAGAGGACTGTGCTTCCAGGTTCTTTCCAGATTTTATATTGGGTGGAAAAAAGGGGGAAGAATCAAGTCCTCCATACTGAATGGATGAGACACAAACAACGAATGGGAGTTGTCAAACTGCAGCTGAACTAGTGAACCCCAGAGAATGCCAAGAGATCTCCAGGATTTGCTAGAATTCAGACTCTGTTTGCCATCCTAGCAGCATTTCCTCCTGTTAACAAGTTAGATAGAAAGAACACAGTATCTACTTTATTTTACCCTCTGCCAAGATCTAATTGCATGTGCCATGCCTCTGGTATGCTTAAAATAATTTTCCACAAGGCCTTTAGGAAACAGGCACAAAAAGGAAACCAAGAATGAGACAGGAAATATAATATAGGGAGAAATAATATGAAATGTGACCTGGGTTTCTTTCTAGTATCATTTTGTTTTGCAAATTGTTAGAGATGCTTAATTGTAATACTTTAAAATAGTAAGAAAATGAAAGGCAGGACTTTCAAGTCCTTTATATGTGCACTTGTATATGAAGGCTATAAGTAAATAAGCTCATGTGTACAAATATTGTTTGGTAAATGTATTTTTACAAAAGACTTATATATAATGCAGGTTTTATTAATGTGGTAGAAGGAAATAAACTACTCGTAGAGATACACTGAGCTGTTAGTGAAATACATTAATTCAAGCAGCTGGCATTAATCCATATAGGATTATTGTGGAAATCATGTATTTTTAATGTTGCATATGCATATATACGTGTTTTGGGGATGGTGGCATCATGGGTTCATACCATATCAAGGAAACTATTAAAACTAGTTAAGAAATTACAGTAAACTATATAAACTACATACACCCATCATGCTGACATTCTTCACCTCTGTAACAGGCTAAGTCTATTTAGGTGTAGTGTGAGGTATGAAAAGCAACATAACTGTACTGATGCAACATTTGGCCACGCTGATTAATCCTGCTGATAAGCAAGATGAAATTAATATGAGCATGGCATGGAATAAGTAATTGCCTTACCTGAACTAGGTCATCAGATTCAGCTCAGGAATTTTCATTCAGAACTGCCCTGCGAAGTGTGGGCTGTCAAGTTATCCTTCCTTGGACCTTGGGCCATTCACAGAGGAGTATTTTAGAGCAGTTGTACTTTTGTTAGAAAGAATATAGGGCCACATGTACCCTAGAACACCATAACTTTGTATGGGCTGTCCCCTGTCCATCCCTTTTCCAGCACAGAGGTAAGACTAAGATATTTCATTCCAGATGAGACATGCAGTTTCTTATAGCATGGTGCTGTGGGTGGTTTATAAGTGGTGGAAATGCAGATTGTATGTAGGATCTGCATTTATGTAAGCCAGCACACATGTAGGGATCAGCTCTGATATTTGCACATACATATGAACACGAGAATATCGCTTGGAACCAAATTTTAAAGGTGTTTCTGCTGTATGCTGAGCTGCTTGATGTGTTTTGATTGTGCGTTGCAGGTGTATTAATGTCAGTTGGCGCTGATTTCTCTCCAGTTTGTGTTCACTGAAATTCCCATAAATTACCGGGTGGGACTGGATGGATCAGTCAGTTTTCTGTGTTCTCTATCGGGTCCTGTGCCTGTGCCAGAGCCGAGATACGGTGCAGAGGAAAGCTGGTACCTCACACCCGCGCTGAAATCAGAGCGTGCAGTTTATTCCTCCTCACGTTATCGCCGGGGCTGAGTGTGCTGTCACTGGGATGTGTGCGACGGCAACTGGGGACACTGCTTAGTGCCAGCGCAGGGCAGGACCTCTGGGGAGTGACCCCCGTCACAGCACCGAGGCACATGGCCCTCACCTCTGCACACTCGTGACGGATCAGGCTCCTGTCACGACAGAGGCTGGTGCAGCCCCACAGAATCACAGAGTCTTTAGGGCTGGAAGGGACCCCTGATATCACCCAGTCCAATCCTCTCCCAAGACAGGAACGCGCCCAGGTGGGTTTGGAATGTCTCCAGAGAGGAAGAATCCACGGCCTCTCTGTGGGAGTCTCACCCTCACACTCTGACCGAATGATGTTCCTGTCGCGACAGAGCGCGCCAGCCCCACAGTCACTCTTCGAGGGGATGATGCTCTTGAGGTGGGGGCCAACCCTACACTCACCCTTAGACTGGATGAGGTTCCTACCACGTCAGGCTGAGGGCAGTGCTCACAGGACGGCTGGCGCTCCTGTCGCGACACGCGCCGGTGCAGCTCCGCGCCACTGCCCCGCGCCAAGACCCCTATGACGGACAGCTCCCCTCAGGCCGCCCCGCTCCCCCTCACCGCGGGCTGAGGCCGGGACAGAGGCGGTTCCCGCCGAGGCAGCAGAGGCGGGAAAGCGGCCACCGCACCTGCGGGGCCATCCCCGTGCGCAGCGGAAGCGCCGCCACCGCCGCGTGAGGCGC
>VZTN01014908.1:238781-306558 GCA_013400515.1 Erpornis zantholeuca
TTTCCTGCCCCTCCCGGCCTCCTCCGCGAAGAGAGAGGTGTGCTCAGGCTCCTTTGCTGCGGGAGAGGGTCTATGGTGATAGCACGGGGGTGGTGAGGGCTGAGGAGGGGTCTCGCCGCCGCCCCCGCCGCCGCTGAGGAGGAGGAGAGGGAGGAGGAAGAGGCGAGGCACGGCACCATTTGCTGCTCCCTGCCCCAGCCATGGAGAACGCGCACACAAAGACTGTGGAGGAAGTTTTGGCTTATTTCGGCGTCAACGAGAGCACCGGCCTCAGCCTCGAGCAAGTGAAGAAGCTGAAGGAGAAATGGGGCTCCAACGGTAGGTGAGGCAGCCCCGCCGCGGGGATGCTGCCGCCGGCGCTCGCCCTCTTTCCCCCTCCGCTCCCTTTCCCAGCCCTCTCTCTTCTCCCTCATCCTTGCCGGGGCCCTGTGCGAGGCCTAACGCGTGTGCACTGGCAAAGCCGGCATCTCTTCCAGGACCCGGAATAGGAGCGAGGGAGAGAAGATGGCTGACTTGAACTCCACCTCGTGGGTTTCTTTCAATCCCGAGCTCGGAGGGCTGCTCTGGGGAGGAGGGTGTCACCTCCGTTCCCTTTCAGCGTAACGGGGGGAAACCTCCCTCCATTCTGAAATGAAGCGTTTGGGGGTTTAGGATTTGCCTTTTTTTTTTTCTTTTTTTTTTTTTGCCCGTCTTGACCTTCATTTTCCCCAGCTTTTTAGCGCCTTTCAGCTCCTTATTTTATATTCTTCTCTCCAGTCGGGACACAAAATTCAGTCGATTTTTTAAATCCTTACTGCTTGGCTGTCCTAGTCCCTTCTGAACTCCCTTGCCGTTGTGTAAAAATGAAAATCTACGAGAAGATTACACTGTGGAGGTGATTTTTTAGCTTTAACACTGGTTTTATGCCTCTTGGATTACTAAATCTAGTTGCAGGGACATAAAGGGGAGAGCAGAAATAAGGACATCCCATTAAAATGGAGGAAAGAATCTGAAATATTTTGAACCAAGTTTGATGGTTTGTGGGGTTTTTTTTAAGTGAATGTGGAGGAAAAGCTTTGTCAGAAAGCGTTTGAAAAGCGTTTTGAGCCTTTGACCCTTTGTGTGCAGCAACAGCAGAAGTCCCACAGCTGGCTGTAGTGATGACTTGGCTGAATTATAACCCTTGGCACATTCCCGCGAACCTTCATGTGCCTTAAAATGCAAAACTCTCAGGCCCATTCACATAGTGTGGTGAAAAGAGCCGCCTCAGTGGGGCTTTCAGTATGTCTGTCAAATCCAACCCAGCTGAGTGTGCAATTCAGGAACAGTATCTGGTGGGGATGCCTGATAATGCTCTAATGTGTTTCTTCGATGATTTCTTTTCTTTGACATGCTTCCTGGAAAAATCTTGCACGGACAGAGCTACCGGCAGAGGAAGGTGAGCATGGTTATGAAATCTTCAGCTAAATCCTATTGATAATTCATTTTTTTAAATGTGCATGACTCAATGGCTTTGTTACATATTGCAGGAAAGACCTTACTCGAGCTTGTGATTGAACAATTTGAAGACTTACTAGTTAGAATTTTGTTGCTGGCTGCTTGCATATCTTTTGTAAGTATGATTTATTTATTTTATTTTCTTTCATAGGATTCTGTATGGCAGAGTGACATATTCCAGTGTATGTGAGCTGTACATACTGAAATTATTCTTTTTCGCTGGGTAGAAGTATAAGATGCAAGATTGCTGCCTCTTAAATTAGTTCCTTGTGACGAGGTTTCTGTATGCTAGCCAACAAAAATTTCAGGGAGTCTTTCATTGCATGAGTCATAAGTACATAACTACACTAGACAGGTATTTGAAAAAGTGCTTCTCATTCAACCCAGTTTGCTTATTTGAGGTGGGATTTCCCAATGCTGCTGTTGGCTTTGAAAACTAACCTTGAGTAAGTAAGCGTTTAACTGGACATTCTTCTTGCCTTTGGGTTAATCTTTATCAAGCTCGATGTATAATCATTGGAAGACATTTTTGGATGCAATGCAGACTGTAAATAGAATCTACATGGCGAATATTCCAGTTGCCTTCCCTTCCTGATAATAGCAAGGTGACAGTTGTTGCTTTTGACAGTGACAAGAATGTTGACGGCTGTGATGGCACCATTGTTGACCAAATTTGGTAACTGACCTTTGGATAGTCAAGTCATTAAATGGACATCTCGCTTTGCATACAGGACTAAAAGAACAAGAACATTTTTAACTTTTTTTTTCTAAAAAAAGCACGATTAGGCAATCTTCTTACATTATGTGTAAAGCATATGTGCTTGCTGAGAAACTGGAAAACGGAGTGAAGGCGCAGTAGAGGAGGAAGGTGAAAGCTGTATTTCTTGGGGAGCTGGACAACAGAAACAGAAGTTTGCAGAATATTAAATTGTTTAGGTAGGGAGTAAAAGTTTACAGTAGACTTTGCCCTGGAGTTGTAATTAACTACTTGAAAAAAAAATGTGCTGCAGCTCTTGGGGGGGAGTGGAAATTGTGGTAACTCTTTAGCTAAGGGCAAGCTAATTAGGATGGGCAGACGAGAATGGGCTCTGGAGCTGTTGCGTGTGGTGGGGCAAGGGTTGCCCTGGTGCTGCAGTTTGTGCTGTGCTGGGGATCTGCTCTTCTCACACCAACACCTTCCAAAGGGCTCTGGCTTTGGGGCTGTAATTCACCACTACCAGCTCAGAAGTGACTGGTGAAATCACTCTTGATCATGGAGGCAGATGTGCTTCACTCACTCTGTTTCCTGCAGAGGAAATCAGGCTGGCTATTGAAAATTGAATAAACAGTTATTCAGAAGCTCTTTTTTTTTTTTTTCCCCATCCTCTTTCCCCTTTACTCCTAGAGGGTGAGAAGGGGATGTCTTTTTGTTCCTGGAAAGTCAGGAGTGTTTCTGTCATTTTATGAGACAAATGACAGCACAGAAGTTTGTTAGCCTTCTGTGCCAAAGTACATTTGTTGTTTTTGTTATAAACAAGTAAGTAAAAAATCAGATTCACTGAACTAAAGCTTTTGTTGCTGAGTCTGAGTAAGTATGAGACCAGACTGACAGAGGTCACAGAACATACACTGCTGAGTCCTCTTGGAAAACTTGATTAGTAGCTGAATTCAGTTGCTTTTTTCAGTATGGTTAATTTTCCTATCTAATTAAGAGGAGACTGTAGCCTAATGGAGTGTGGGATAGATCTGGGTTCTCTGCTTCTGTGCAGCTGACATGGTACATGACCTTGGGCTACTACTCTGCCTTTTCTGTCTCCTATTTTAGATTTACAGAGGCACACTTAACTGATGTTAGAAGTAAAGATTTTTCTGTGATGAAAAGTAAAAAAACCCCTATATATATATAATAATTTTGGTACTTTAAAAGCTCTTCTCCTTTATGTTTGTTTCTGGTGTTTTCTTTGCTCAGAAGGTGATTGTGTTGTCTATTTTTCTTAGGTTTTAACACTTTTTCTTGATGAAAGCATAATACAGACTCTGTAGTAGCTGTAAAGCACCGTTGGATATGTTGATACAAGGATTGTATTACTGCAAAAATAGGATGTTATTACATCACCTAAATTCTGGTGTTCTTTACCAGCTGCACATTGTCCGTTTAGAAAAATTAAGGTTCAGGTATGAGAGAGAGGATCTTGAAGTATATAGATCTTTTTTTTTGTGTGTTGAGGGTGTTTTTATGGTGGTTGTGTTGCAATCATAAATCACATTAGTTTATTGCTGTTATTACTGCCTGCACAGTAACACTCATCTGTAGCCCTGAGACCTGCATTAGGTTTTACGCAGAAACATCCCTTCTTAAATAGAGTATGAACTTCAGTGTTCAGAGTGCCTTTTGTGCCCTCTGCTCCCACGCTGCCTGTCAGGTACGTGTCAGTAAAATAACTCAGAGCAGCAGCTCAATCTGTGTCACCCAGGCTGATTGCCGGGGTCAGATGCTGCCTGTTTGTGGGCTGTGGATCCTGTGTCCTACATTCCAGGTCAGAACTGCTGTAAGAGATGTGCCTAAGTATGGCTTTTGAAGAGAAACAGTATAAATAATTTCTGATGGTGTGTAAATGGATCTGTGAATAGACTTGTCTCGGTCGTCTGTTGAATCCGTGAAGAATAAACCCATGGAGTGTATTCATGGCTTTTAATTCTTGATGCTTGTGTAGCATGTGCTCAGATCTGCAGTGTTTACAGATAAGAACAGCTTGCTTTGCTGTATAAATGATTCTGACAGGTTGCAAGATGTTAACTGCATCTGATGTAGAATAATTCCTTGGTGAAGTGTGGATGCTTTAAGCAGTGGTGTGTGCTCAACTCTGCAGTCTTAGCTCTGCATCACACAGTGGATTTCCTTCTACAAGGTGCGATGTAGGCTATAAACTCTACCAAAACTCAAAGTATTTATACAGCATCCTAAGAGCACTCCTTCCCCTCAAGTATTCCTTTGATTCCTAAGCTGACTTAGAAATGAATGCTTTGGGAATGTTTTCTAATAGTGGATGTCTGTGTTTAGATGAAAACAATACATTGTGCTTTAGCCCAGAGATTGTTATAGCCTGTAAATTAGCATGTGTATAACCTAGCTTGTGGTAAAAGGTGAGCAAAGGTCCTCTTGGAGGAAGTAGGATGTATCAGTAACAGTGTTGCAGGCTTTGCCCTGAAATCACCCCAAAAGCTACCTGTTAAGGTCAGCAGCAGTGAGTGTGTGACATGAGATAAGGGTTGCTGTAGAACATGACACTGACATGCTTTTAGCTAAACTTAGATTGCTCATTAGCACGAGGGCAGGGGTGATAAAAATGTGAGAAGTCATTGTGATTCCATTTTATGTAGTAAAAATTAAGCTGTGGGTGACAGGTGTCTTTTTTCCCCTCCTTATTGCTATAATAAACGATATATTTTCAGAAATATGGATTAACATGTGATGGGTGCTTACAGTCTGTTAATTCAGCAAAATTCTTAATTCTGTGCAGATACTTGTGGTCCAGATGCCTTGGTTTGTGTTTGAGATTTTTTTTTCCCCTGACCTCCTTGTGTAGCGGACAAAAATCTCTACTGAATCATGGAACTAAAATTGGGAGGTTTTTCTTTGAGGTTTCCTGGTGTTCAATTTGACTGACATGGGTGGAACAGGGGTCAGGACTACTGAAATAGTTTGCATCTGCTTAATTTTAAGCAAATTTGTATTGAAAAGATAAATCACTAAAAGAGGGTTTTCTAAGCAGTAGTTGATACTCTGTCCAAAACATGCTAAAACTGAAATCACAGTGTCTGATGAGAAGATATCCCTTAAAAGCAGTCCATACATTTTATGTGACCTGCTTTAATTAATCCAGGACTTCTTTTTGTTGGGATGAGATCTTGCCTCTCCCAGCTTTCTTTTAAGTTTCCATTGTCAAAATGAAAACCAAACTGTTAGGTTGCTGACAACAAAGTGTTAGCTTTTCCTCCCTTAGCAGTGAGTGGCTGCAGCCTGCTGGGCAACACAATTTTGTCTTGAAATTCCCATTCTTCAATTCTGTTGTTGTTACTTAATGATACATAGTCATCTGAGGTAGCTCCTCTCCATAACTTCCCTGACAACAAGGATACTTTACTTAGAAATGGAAAAAGCTATAAGGGCACTTGTGCTGTTTCAGCTGCTGCCATCAGTGCTCACCTCGTTGCTGGCCGGCTTTGGCATTGCTCCTCTGCCCCCTTTTTACAAATAACCATGAAACCTAAGTGCTGTTTGCCTGTCATTGTGTATCTTTTGCCTCAGTGTCCTGCGGGTCCACCCCATTAGGCTTTGTTTAAAATAGGCTCTGCAAGCCATAGCTCCGGCAGCCCTAAAGCAAATACACTGAATGAAAGTTGTCCTTTAAGCTGCTTATGTTGGCTGTTGATATGGGGCTTTTATATCTTGCTATTATTTCCCTTATATTTTTAAGCTTGTGTTTCTCTTGAGCAATTATCTTATTCTTTTCTTATTTTTCCTGCTCTTTCTTAAATACATGGTGACTTTACCTATGGACAGTACTGCCTGACCAGTGCATTGGAGATCAATGACCTGGAAATTAAGCTGTTCTACATGTGAGTCTTAAAGTGATTAGGGTTGAAAGATGGTGAGGCCCTTCTGAGTAGAAATTTTAAAAAATCAGATCTCTCACTGTAAACCTCTCCAGGGTCTTAAAAGTGTGCTAGTGGAAACTTTCTGACAGGGACTCAGTGACTTGGACAAGAATTGTCTAGTCTTTACCAGGCCTCAGCATATGGTCTGTTGTTACTAAAAATGCAGAGTTAAATACTTGTTATTGCTTGTTCTACTTCCTCTTTGTTTTTCTTGTGTTTGTTTTGTTTCATACTTCAGGCTACTATCAAATAATAAACCCGATCTGTTACGGAATGGGTTGTGTATCACAAATATTCTAAGTGGAGAGTTAATATAGCTGTAGTCTGCTATAGCAGAACCAAGAACTCACTACATATCTGGTTACTTTATGTCTATATTGACTAAATTTTTCTAGAACTAGAGCTCGGATTGTTCCACTGATAGTAATTGTGTAGAAACTTCTGGGGGGAGAAATGTGTGTTGCTGGCTTCCAGGGTTACCTAGATACTTCACTTTAGTCTTGTCACAGATTGATAATTTCACCAGAAAACCAGCAGTGAAGATTTAAACCATCAGACTCTATACTCTCAGGATCTCTAATTGGAGTTCATCTGCTCTTTTTGAAATAATGGCTTATTGGAAGAAAAGATCCCTTGAAAACTTAATTTTGGCTCTCCTTGACATACTTGGATCTTGCTGTCCTTGTAGCTACTTTCCTTACCTCTGGAGTTACAGCCTTTCTCAATGTTATTTTACAGCACACATGGTCTCAAATCAGAAAAGATTCTGGTTTAACGTTGTGTAAAGCAGATGTTTTATTTCAGTTAACCTTGTAGGTGCCTGCTCAGATAAGCACATCACAAAATAATTGAATTTTATTTGCTTTGTTTGGAAGCAAAGTGGGCTCTACAGAATTCCAATAAAGAAAGGGAGGGAAGAAACAGATACTAAAGAGCTTTTCTGATGGCAGCGTGTGACCTTGTGTACTCTGAGAGATCTGGAAATGCACCGTGGGCCTCTCCTGTAGCTCCACGGGCAGCAGCAGTGCTGGTGCAGAGGGGAGGCTGCTCGTGGCACAGGGGTGTGTGTGGAGTGAGCACAGACAGCAGGGCCTGTCCCACTGCCCCAGCAGGGCAAATGCCAGGAGGTGTTCCAGGGATAGAGAGCAGTGCTGTGGGAGGAGGGAAGAAACACCGAGGTGTGGAGAGATCCTGACTAAATCTATCCTGCAGGGGATTACACAGACCTTGCAATGTTGTGTTGCCAGTTGGAATGTTGCAGTCGTATTAATCACAACCTGGATCTTACAAGTTTATCCCTTTTGTAATAAAAATTTGTTGTTGCATTGGATTTGTTTGACAGTCTGTTTTCTGCTTGAGGCTTTCATGCTGCTGCTCCTTCCTTTTGACATCCTGGAGTGTCTCACAATTGAGCAATAGCTCGGAGCAGCATGTTGGTGGAATCATGGGCTTGCTTTAGTAACAGTTTGCTCGCTGCAGTCTTCTAGTGATTCAGAGTGCTGTTGCCTGACTACCAGCCCTAATTATCTCAACACGTTGTTCCTATTTACTGTCACTTTCCAGGCTTCCTGTTGCTCAACATGTTGATGAAAACGCTCTTCCTCTCTGGTCATGTTAACTTGACTTTTCATCAGTGACTCTGCAGAGGCCTGACACATTCAAGTCAAGTGAATGACAGATGCCTAAAACTGGAATGCACTTCTTAAACAAATGAATTAAAATCTATGTGGAGCCTTTTATGCAAGTCCTCAAGTTTGATTTACCTTTTAAAATCCAGTTTTGAGTTTTATCAGCTACTTGGTTCACAATCCAGCTTCAGATATAACTATACCATTCACTTAGATGCTTCAGTAAGACACTACTTGTATTTAAATAAGTGGATGCTTATTTTTATATCTATTCACTGAAAACTTCTAAAGCTGTTTTCATTTGTGTGGCTAAGTTGCTGGTAAAGAGCAATTAACTTGCTTAAAATTCAGATTCTGGCAAGGTTTTAGTGTTTCAAGTAGTCAAACTAATCTGTCTGTATCTTGTTTTATACCATAATGAAATAATTCTTTTTCATTGTCATAACGTTGTCACAACTTCTGCTTTCATTTCTGAAGCAACAGTAGCAATTGTTTCCCAGATAAATAGCTTACTCCTTTAGAAGAAGAGCGGCCTCTAAAATGAACTTTGTACTACTTTAGTAAAGATTCTTTTTCTCCTTTTCCATTGCATTTTGCCAACTCATTCATGAATTACAAAACTACAAACTTGGTAGATTGAGGGGTTTCCAAAACTGCTGAAGTCTAAGCAGTTGAAACTTAGCAGGCATAAAGTTTGCAAGGCATCTGTTTAAATCAGTAAGTTAAATCCCTGTGTTTCTCTTGCAGGTCCTGGCCTGGTTTGAAGAAGGTGAAGAAACAATCACAGCATTTGTAGAGCCTTTTGTAATCTTACTTATATTAGTAGCCAATGCAATTGTGGGAGTGTGGCAGGTATGCAGAGACTCTTACAGCATCAAATCACAACTGGTTTGGGGTTTTATGGCTTAAGAGGAAGCTCTGTGCACTGTAGTGTCGGTTGTTCTTACACAGTAAGTAGGATGTGTTGCTAACTTTGGATTCCTGAGAGTCAGCAAACCATAAAGCTTCTCAACAGAAAGTGTTGACTTAAAGGTAAAATGAAAGCTTCAGAAGTGTTGCCAGAAAGGCAAAATGCCCATCAGTGTGTTTGGCCACACACTGCTGAACACATGAACGAGACAGGCCAGAATAAAGGCCTGAATTGAGACAATAAATCAGGCCTTGCAAAGCTTAGAACAATTGGATCATCGTGCTTGGGGTTTTTTCTCAACTAAGGAACAAAGGATGGAGCACTTGTAATCTTGTTTCTTGTCTGTTTCCTCTTGAGACAACTGTTGTGTTTTAGTAAATTATTAATACTGTATTAATTCTCCCTGTTCAATCACTATCGTACCTATTAAGTGTACATCCAAAGACTGCATGTCTGTCAAAAGGCACAAGTTTCTTCTGAAAACATCTCAATACCATAAAACTTTTCCTACACTGTCAGCTGTGACATTAATTTGATGCGTTTTTATAAATCGTATAGACAGTAATATCATAACATAAAATAACACTTCATGTGATGCCAAAACAAAAATGTTCATATCACTTTAGTTTGCTAATTCAATCACTTTAGACAGTGAATGTTTTATTAGAGGGTTTTTTTTTTCTGCAGATAAGAAATGTTGTATGATTTTTATGGTAATCTAAATTCTCTGTATGATTGCTTGGTTTTGTTGGTTTTTTTTTTAAGGGAGGGTGCTAACGTGACATCATTACTTGCTCTCCTAGTGCATGAGGCCTTATGCTTAAGAAAAAACAAAGCAAACTGGTCAAAATAATAAAAATTAAGAGGAGGAGCCCTGTTAACAGGTTAAAACACATTAAAGAGGGGACCCTGCATGCTGGAAGAAATGGCCTCGAGTGGTATTGCTGCACATTCCTGTGCTCTGCTTTGTGCTAAAGTGAGCTGGTTGAACAGTATTCCTCAAAATTCAGTTTTTAGCAGTACCCAACTTGCTGCAAAACCTGCTGGAGCAGGTGTGGAGGGAAGAGATAATGTCGGTCAAGGGGTGACAGCATTGCCCCCCTTAAATGCCATTTTATATTCAAGTCTCCATAAAGTAATTGTGCAAGAGTTAAACATTAACTCGAAACTCTTGAGTTGCAGTTCTGCAGGTACTAATTTGAAGCATGAAATGGAAGGTAAAGCTGTCTGTATAGTTTGAGGATTTTTCTTGAGTAGTTGTTTCCCTGTTGTAGGAAATAATCAGGGTTTTTTTTCAGATGTGTTAGTATGCAAAGAATATACCTGTATGTGTATTTCTACATGCATGGAACTTCATTGTGAAACAGAGTTGCTGCATAGACGAAGTGACTCATTCCCCTGTTCTAATGGGCATGGAAAATCAGTCCCAGTACAGTCTCCACCCATAAATGTATCTGTTCCTACAGGTACCAGATGTGAGCACTGAGTCACGGCCTCGGCTCTGCCACCCTCAGCCTTTCCTCTCACGTGCATTTTCCCCCAGGAGCCACCTGCTAGTGCTCCAGTGCCTGCAGGATAGTCTGGCTACCATAACTTCAGGCAAAGTGGGAGCAAAAAGACTCAGTCTAGCACACTGAGCTGGCTGAATGAGCTGAATCACAGGATTTGTTGAGGGTGGAAAAGATCTTTAAGATGATCAAGTCACACTATTTACCCAGCACTGCCAAGGCCACTGAGAAACCATGTCCCTGAGGGCGACCTGTACATCTTTTAGATACCTGCAGGCATGGTGATTCATCCACTTTCCTGAGCAGCCTATTTGGATGCTTCACAACCATTTCTGTGAAGAAATTATTGCTAAATATCCATCCTAAATCTACCCTGGTGCAACTTGGATGTTTATTGTTCTGTTCTTTCTCTAGAGTGACAAGGTCCCCCTGAGCCTCCTTTTTTCTAGGCTGAGCCCCCTCCCCCTGCTCCCTCAGGGGAGTGCTTCTGGTGCTCCAGACTCTGTTCCCTTCCCTGGTCATTCTCCATGTCCTTCTTGTCATGAGGGGCCCAAAACTGCCCCCAGAACTGAAGGTGCCTCAGCAATGCCCAGCACCAGGGATGGACAGTGCTCTGATTTTACTGTCTGCACTATTTCTGCTCCAAGCCAGGTGCCATCGGCCTTCTTGGCCAGCTGGGTCATTGTGCTGAATTTTTATTTCTCCTTTCTGAAGGTGAAGTTCNAGCTTTCTTGGCCAACTTCTCCTTTCTGAAGGTGAAGTTCTGTTGAAGTAACCTTCCTTCTGTGTTTTGCCTGAGTCACTCAGAGTCACCACGGAAAAGAAATATTGGTGTTATAATGCTTAGGAGAAGAATTAATTTGTGTGGTGGAATATGAGGCTGGTATTACTTAAAGCTTTATGGGTTTGTGCTGGTATCTGCACTGCCAGACCCTGAGCTGTGCCTTTTAAATCTTAGTTCCTCAAGGTAGTTTTGGCAACACTCATTTTCAGCTGCACTGTTACATGGAACTGCTGAGTTCTTCAACATTTAAATTTCTGAAGGTTTTGTTTCTGCTTTGACGTGCAGGATGAATTTTTTATTATCTGGAAAGGCTGATGTATATTTGAAGGGCAGATGTTCTAAAAACTATGTGCACTCTACCATTATCTGTAATTATCAGGGCTAAATGACGTTTGTTCTTGTCAATAGGCAGGGAAATGGAAAATAAGTTCTTTCTCCAAGAGCTAGAGAAGGAGCACTGATAAGCTGCTGGTTTCTACAGTTGTTCTTTATCCAGGTGGCATCACAACCCTGATCCCAATCTCTGGTAGTGCTTAGTGAGAGGACTGCAGCTGAGATAGGAAAGCTGTTGTGTTTGTGGAAATCAAAAGGTTTTTGTGTGTGTGGATTCATCCAAGTTTGTAAATTGTTTAGAGATTCTGGGGAAGTTTCTAGTGTATGCTTTAATTTCACTTCAGCGTGACTTGATTTGTTGAAACAAAGTTGATAATAAGTTGGCTTCATCGTAATTGATCCTTGATTTCTGTCAGTAAATGAAATTCAGCAGTGCTAGTGCACTCTAGGCTGAGTGTAATCTGCTCCAGCCAAGGTACAGCCAAAACCCACATTCATGATTCTTAATTCTGCTTAGTGCTATTTTTTATGTCAAAAAGCATCCGTATGTGACATGGAACTCTTTGGGTGGCCTCCCTGCAACAACACAGTGGATATTCTTGCTGGAAAATGCTGCAGGGTTTAAATAAACAATTCCTGTGTTCTAAAGGCCCACAAACACCCGAATTACACTCTAATGATTTCCAGTCAGCAGCCTTGTAAGGGGAGGGGTCACAAAATGTTCAGTGTGAATAACTACAGCAGACCTGAGTTGGTAGCATTCATATGATAATGCTTTTGAAAAAATCAGATCTGACAGCCTTATTTTTTCCTTGAGGGCTTTCAAAATCACACATTTTTGCTGTCTTTTAGGAAAGAAATGCTGAAAATGCTATTGAAGCTCTTAAAGAATATGAACCAGAGATGGGCAAAGTGTATCGACAAGACCGAAAAAGTGTCCAGAGGATTAAAGCAAGAGACATTGTCCCAGGTGACATCGTGGAAGTGGCAGGTAAGACCCACTTATACAGGCATTAGCATATTAATGTAATATTGTTGTGGGGCTTTATCTTAATGATCTGAGGCCCTGGGGGGAGTTTTCAAAGATTCCTAAGTATATGCTTCACTTAAGAACAATCTTGTTCCTGTTCATCTGTAATTACCTTCAATGTGCATTTGTACGGAGGGGATTGTTTTTCAAATTGCCACTTAGTTTAATTGGTAGGTCTAAAAGCAAAGCATCTTTAATTGGAGCTGTGGTTTTAACACTTGCCACGAACTTAAAATTTTGGTTTCTAGTGTCTGATTTCAGAGCATCTTAAAACTTGTCTGGTTTTCTATCACAAAATAGATGTTTGTTCCCGGTTTTTAAATGTCTTCAGTTTCCTCAGGTTTGGGAGCACTGAGATTTTTTTTGGTCACGCTGTTATTTCATCTGAATGTGTTTCTCTAACTCTTAGTCTTGTAGTAGCAGGGCCTTTGAACTTCTTTTCACAAATGTCTTCTGTCCTCTCAGCAAGTATGACTGGCACGTGACTTCACTGTTTTCTCATCCTTCATAATTCTTTATTGCTTCTTTTGACAATTTGCTGCATAGATCTCAAATACATAAGCTGTGTAGAGTAGAGCACCCTGTTACTCCTGGGTAAGCTTTTGAAGTGCCAATCTTAAAACACTGGACTTTGGCCGAGAGCTTTCTAATATCTTAGTTTTGCTCTAAAAAGGGGTGTCTTTGTTTGGAAGGAGTGCAAAAATACAGAAGGGTAATATACTTTTAGCTAAAATACCATCATTTTGGTGATAATGCCATAGTAGTAACATTATCTCTAAACTGGGCTTAACTGTTCCTTCCCAGATAAAAGTAGGTGGCTCTTGCTAAGTGTCAGGAGTGTTGCATGCTCAGATTTTGTAGGTCATTATCAACTGTTAAATGAGTGATTTTTCCTTTGGGAACAGTTCAGGATGTACATCAAACTTACTTTGCACTAGTGTCACTTTGCTTTTAGAGGTGGTAGCTGTCTCAAGAGGAGATAAATATATACCCTTAAACTTGACTATCCTCCTGTTTTAATTAGCAGGCAAAGAGAGTGTGCACTCAGAATGAAGTTGGTGTTGGCTGCCTGCCCAGCTTTCATTCCTTGAGAAACTTTAACATTGGCTGAGCCCCATCTCAAGCCCCTGTTGTGTGCACAGGATGATTCAGCTACAAGTCCACATCCAAAGTGGTGATAGCAGAAACAGAGGGTGAACTGTGATGCCTTATCACTCACTGTGCTCTTTGCCTCACTGCCCCTGCTCTGCATGGCCAGAGCCATGTGCTCTGCAAGGGGGGGTTGTGTCTGCTCTGTTTGACGTGTCCTTTTGAGGCAAACAGGACTGTATCAATTACAGACTCTGCAGTAGATGTCTTGGCCAAATCCTTATCCTGTTTTGAAATGTCAGCAATGCAATGGTAGTTTTGGAAGGAGTTTTCATCATGGGAATACACTCGGGTTGTGTTTTTTGGTAATTTAAAGCAGTATTGGTAGAATTGTGAGTTGATGACAGTGTGTTTTGCACTGGTTTGGGGTATCACTGAGGAGAGATGCTGGATTTTGATGCTCTGCCAGATGTCTAGAGCACAGAACATTTTCTCCTTGATTCATTGCCGTTTCAGAAGAGGTACAGATTGTGTTTTCATCTTCAAATTTAGCTTTGTCTTTATTCTGTATGAGAACACCTGGGGGATATGTGGGCTTTTACTTACCTGCTGTATATTGTCAGTACCAATAAAATCAATTACTCTGTTTAAAAGGCCTGTGTCTGAGGGAGAAAAACGATTTGGGAATAACCAATGTGTCTAACACCAGGCTGCCTTTAACAAGCATAGTGTCCTTTTTATCACAGGGTTACTATTGCATTATTTTAAAATCTGCCTGTAAAACAATGACTGATAGTTCAGCACATGTAGAATTGATTTTTTTTTTAAATAAGGACAAGTTTAAGCCAGTATGCTCATGTAGAAAACCAAAAAATACCTGAGTTTTGTGACTGTCCTTTAAGACAGGTGGTGTGGCTCGTTGATGGACTGTAGAAGCTTTTCTGGGTAAACAACTCACTTGAACTGGTGGTTCAAACAATGCACTTAAATTACCCTCTCAAAGCTGCAATTGATTGTAAGTCCTGTGGATGGTTAATAGAAAAATAAGTGCTTCAGTGTAACACAACTTCTGATACTGAAATAATAAATTCTTGTAGCTAGACAATGAAGAAGTTTTAATTGTAATCAAACTGAGAAAAGCCACAGAGCAAGCAGAGAAGAGGTGATAAATGCACCCAGCGTTGGTGTCAAGACGTGGAGGTGAGAGAGACTCTGTGCATGCCTGTGCCTCAAGTGCAGGAGGACTGCGATGGCCTTTGACACGGTGTTTGCAAAAAGATGGCCATGTAGGGAAGTGCCAGAGCCCTCCATGCTGGGATACATATCTGGCTATGGAATTCCTGGCCAAGTGCCAACGACATTTGTGTGTCCAGGCAAATATCTTTCAACTGAGTGGCATAAACAACCAGGTGATTGGTTCCTCCCACGTGCTGATAACTAATATTGAACAAATTTCTATGAGTCTTCCCTTGCAAAATAGTTGTGTTTAATGCTGTAACAGCTTTGGGAATTCGAAATTGCTGCATGTGGGTCTGATAACTTTATTGTAGGAATTGTTAAATTGCTATTGATACGTGCAGACACTGATTTCTTAACTGCATGTTGTTAGGAAGACCTTCCACGTTCACTTCAGCAGAGATGGTGGAAAAGATACTGTACCACAAACAGGAGCTCTCAGGGACGTTGGGATCACAGATTTGGGATGTGTGCCTTAAATTTGCTCGCAGACCTGTGGTGAGCATGGTTCTCAGAGCTGTAGTGTGTGATGGTTACTAAGCTACAGAGTTTTTCTTAGAATTGATGAACTGACAAACATCCAGATGCTGTCCTCACATGGCTTTTCAGTTTGCCTGTCTTTAGATGGATTATCCTGCTGTTGTAAGAGCTGGAGTTAATTGGAGGCTAGACTCTAAACTTGTAACCGGGGGCTATCTTAATTGATTAGATACACTTTGGTTTAGTTGAGGTTTTTGTTTGCTTGGTTAAAGAGAAGAGAGATTTTAAAAAGCTTGGCCCTATTTCTTACAAGCTTTGTATCAAGTTCAGCCTGAAAAATTGGGATAAACCAGTTGTAAATCATCTATTTTTTTATAGAAGCACATTTGGGAACAGAAATGATCTTTGTTCACTTCAGCTGTATTTTCCTGTCTAAAATTTTCTGGAGTAGATAGAGTGTATCTGAGTTTCTGTAATTTAATAAATGAAAGTTCAATAGTTGCAGTCAGTAAGTGACCAAAGCACAGGCACAGTAGTTCCTCTTTTCCCTGAATTTCTGAAGGATGGTTCTTGTCATCTCTTACTGTATCTGTAAGTACTCAACATGGTAAAAATATACCCAGAGTTGCCAGAAGCTGTTGCTTATTAAATTAGTGTATATTCCAGAAAACTTAGTTTTATACCTGGCACAGAGTAGGCAAGAACTACTTTCTGAGGCTTTTAATTCCAACTGCAGAGCACTTCAGGGCTCATGGGTGCCTTATAAAAGAAAGATAAATTTTGAGGTGAAGAAGGTCAGCAGGAAGATTCTTGAGGTGAATTATGTGGTTGTGAAGAGCTCCAGGTTCTCCCTGGTAGTACAACTAAAAACATGGATGTTGCAGATCTTACTCCAAAACTGGAGTCCTTGTGCCTGTGTTACTTTTTGAATAACTAGGGTTGATTTTCAGACTCAGTGCTAGAGATGCAGGTTTGCTTTTCCTGGGAAAGTACTGAGATTGGAAAAACTAAAAAAAAGGATGGAGGCTTAAGCCCAGAACAGAGACCTGCTGGAGGCTGTCCTAAAGCAAACTGCTGAGAGCTTCTCTTGATAGGGAAAAAGAATTGACTGCAAATGTTCTGGGTGTTTCCTTACTGAGTGCAAACTGTTGGGTTTGGGTTTTAAAACACGTGTTATGCTTTTTTTCCCAGAGTACTACTTTTGAACCAGAAAAGACAGGAAAGTAAGATCAGTGGTTAATAAATACATGTACGAGGAGTGCATAAATCTGTGAGCTTCAGTGAACATTTTGGCCAGCACAGCAGAGGCAGCTTGGGGATAACCAGACACAGTCCAAACTCCATTGCACACTTCACTGGAGTGTGGAGTTATTTGAGGTTCAACTCAGGGCACAGCCTAAACTTGTGTCACTTTTAACACACATTGGAAATATTGCAAAATGCATTTCCAATTTTTAGCCCAAGTCTTGTAGCATTTTACTTCAGACTTACCAAACTGTTTGGTAAAAATAGCAAAACTAATTCTGGTTTAGTTGCTTGAAAATTGAGAACATACCTGATATTCTGTACTCTGACAGAACTGATACTGAGTGGGTTTTATTAGAAGCACATACAGTACTGAACAAAAAGCTTGAACATCAAGATAATGTTTTGTATCACTCTGGCAAAGGAAGCTTTTTTTTTTCTTTTTTATTTTAAGGCTAAAGAAAACTTGCACTTGAAACTTTGCTGTACTTCCAGAATTCTGCCTCTTGGTTCTTCTGTTCCCCAAATGCAGCATGACTTGGAAACAGAACTTCACCTTAGGGGTGAAGATGTTCTCAACCTGACCTGCCTTAAGTTGAAGCTTAACTTACCAGTCCTTTCTTTCTGCTATTAGATATTTTTATAGGCTGATCACAAGAGTTTGCCATCTAGTATGCAGTGGTATAAATAGATTCACTAATTAAAAGCTAAAACTAGACAAATTTGGTTTAAAAATGAGTGCAGACTTACAAGCAGGGTCCTTGTCCATCAGTAAATCTTATCTAATGTTCTGGTGCCCTCTTCAGAGAGAATGACACAAATATGCTTTTAGAGAATGAAAAGAAACAAGTTAAGAAACATTCCAGTCTTATGTCCATTTTTAGCAACCCTCAGTTTTGACCTGGAAGTATTTTGCTCTCAGAAAGCAAAGCTTTTTCTGTCCTTTTGGCTCTCCCTGATAAGAATACAATATATATGTTGTTTAAATTTTTTTTAGTCTCTACCCTTAATGGTTCCTGGGTTAGGATACTCACACTTTGCATACACTGCACAGTAAGCTCTGGATATTTTCTGTCTGCCCAGAATGCAGAAGGTGGATGATGGAGGTAGTTTCGTGCATGTTGTCTAATGCAAGGAATGAATTTAAATGTATTGTTCTGTCACCTTGTCAGTGAAAGCAAGTGCTGTTTTTTGACTGTGGTTATGACTGATGGACCTTTGCTGGTGTAATCTGTCTCGTTGGAAAATAAATCTTATCTTCCTGGTTTGGAGTGGAAACTCAGACTTAAAATATGGTTCATAATCACTCTTCTAATTTTGACACTTCGGCAGTCTTGGCCTTGTATGAAAGTGTAGATGGACTCAATTATGTTCCTGTTTTGTAGAGCTTCTGATTTCTGGTACTATTTTATTATGCCCTGTTCAGGAAGTGTTAAATACTTAAAACCTGTTACTACGGAAGAAAAATTAGGTTTCTGATGGTCGAAGGAAATCAAGCACAATAAGAAGATGAGATTGTGTGTGTGTGTGCACGGGGGAAGAGCTAAGCTGAGCTTGTGTTAAGGAGGTTTAATACAAAAACCAGTTGTGCTGGAGCAGCTCTACCTCTAAATAAAAGCAAACCATTCTGTTCAGGTATGAGCTTTAAGTATTACTGTCCCCAGCAATGCTCAATCCAACACTCACAAAATGCTCAGTTCTGTTGATTGGAGTGTGTAGCATCCCTCATCTGTTATTTTAAATCTGTTAATTTCAGTTCTTAAACTGAGTTCTTCAATTCTTCGTGTAGGAAGTTTCAGTTGCTTCAGTTTATTAATATTCACACGCTGGTATAAACTTACTTTTGGGTAAGAGAGGAGACTGAAATAACAGACTCTTAAAGAGGCTAAATATCTCACTAGGAAAAGTGTAATAAGTCATGTCAAACCAGAAAATAGTTGCTAACACTTCCTGTGTTTTAGCAAAAGAATTCATACTTACTTCTTTTCCTTCAGATGGTAAAACCCAAAGTATTTCCACTCTGATGTTTTAACAGCTGAAGTAACTAATATCTGCTGAACTTGATAGGATTTCTACTCTAGCCTGCTCAAATTAGGGCATCCTAATAAAGCAGGAGAAAGATCATAGTGTCTTAAAAACCAAAATACGAGAACCTGTCAACAATGAACCATAATATTTTAAGACCCTTTTTTTTTGTTCTCTCCATTTGGTGGTTTATGGCAATTGATTTGGGGATGCTTTTACTCAGTGTCAGGAACTGTTTGTATTCACAAACTGTTGAACAATAGAATAATTGGAGCTGTACTGATAATCTTTATTACAAAAGTCCAGTTCCAACCCCCAACCTGCTGATAGCAGATCCAGGGTGACACTGGCTTTGGTTAATGATAAACATAAATAAGAAAGTGTGAGGTACATATTGTATTATGAACAGCTCTTCTGACTTCTACAAGAAGAATTACTTCCGTTTGCTGTGATCACACAGAGGGACTTTCTGCAAACAGATCGCTTTCTTTGTAAGGAGAGGAATTGTTCTTGTAACACATTAACATAAAAAAGAAGCAAAACTTCTCATTTTTTACAGCGTCCCTGCCTGTAAATCTCTGAGCAAGTCTCCAGTGGTGAGAGGGGTCAGAGTTAACAGAGCTGATATTGGTGTTCAAAGTACATATTTCAAGCAGTAGTTTTGTTCTGAGGGCTGTTCTGTAGCATAGTGGCTTTTGGGGGTACAATTACTGTTGTTTCCTGAGACTCCTGTTACCAGCAGTTTTCATGAGAAGATCTGGAATACAGATCTCAATGGACTATATTGAGATAGACTTGAAAGATAAATATGGTCCTGTTGTAGTCTAAGGTTCTTCATTAGTACCCAAAAGCAACTAAAAATAACAAGGGACTGAAATCCACACAGCTTTAATAGTTATTTTCCCTCCACCTTCATTGCTCATGGAATAGTGTCCCATCACTTCTGCCCATCTTCCTGGGCCTCTTAAAGCACAGACTGCCATAACCTGCCACATTAATACTGTATTTTTAGTTAAGGTCTCCCAGTCTCAAAGCATTGTCTGACAGAATTCTGAAATGAAGTACTTCATTTTGTTGCTATGCTGGAAGCTGGTGAAGTATTCAAAGGGTTATCAGTGCTCTAAGGAAACACCCAGGTAATGAGTTGGACATTTCACTGTAGGACTTGGTCAGTGCCAGGTATTAAACTGAGACTCAGATTGCTCAATACATTCTGTACTTGAAGTCAGTTTGGGACAAGTCTGTGGAGAAGCAGGGTTGGACTGTGTAAAACTCAAATACAAATGTCAGTGTTCATATAGAGGGAGCATGACCCATGGCATTGCCACAGCACTGGGAGCAGGAAGGTAAGGGTTGGGGAGCTTTGAACTGGACAAAAAAGGCTGGAGTGTTGGGTGGAATCAGGGGGAATCTTGGCAGGTAACATTGCTGGTTAGGTGGTTGAAGAACCCAGTATTTTCAAGTACTAAATTATCCCTATTTTCAGTGAAAAAATGTGGCTTCTTTAAAGCAAATAGCATCAACTTTAAATTCCTATTGCAACTAAATACCACTCCACTTTCTACAATTTCTAAAGGAGTGGAAATTGTGAATTGTCTGTTTCAGTGTAGGCTCATGCACAATTAAATAAAATGGATATTTATCTTTTTTAACCCCCTGTAGGGACCAGGTTGTTTTTAAACAGATTGATTTATTGTGTTCTGAAGCTCAGTATTAAAATTCTAAAATTCTATGCACAAATAAAAGGATTCTGTGAGTAAAGCTGTAATGATTCAAAGCAAACCCTTCTCTCACTCCTCCAAGCAGCACTCAGTGCTGTGGTAAGTGGGGCTGCTTTAATCACTAGTTCTGTATTTGGCTACTTTATGTTTCAGCTGTTAACTCAGCTGTTTTGAAAGCATCTCATTTGATTTCTTCAGAGCTGTTGTGGAAATCAAGTGACTATTTAGGATTAAAAACTTTGGTTGAAATAATGGATAAAAATATTTCTGCAACTGACTTGTTATTTCAGATGTCAGACTGTGGAATTCTATCATTTACTGTAGCAGCTCTGTACTGAGCAACACAAATACATTATCACTTTCTCATTTCTTTCAAGCCTTGGGTATTACTTTCATTGGTTCTGTGGACTGAATTATATGAATTTTAAAAAGCCTCCCAAAAAACAACAACAACCCCCCAGTTTTTTTCCTGTTTTAAAAGTATATGGAAAAAAACCCCTTCTCTTTGTAGATGAGATCTGTAGTACACTCCTCACTGAAAATTTCCTGTGGTTCCTCTGTGTCACAGGATGACTTCCTATTTATATTCAGTTTCAGTTGTGCTCTTGAAAGTATATTCAAGACTATAAATGACTTAGTGTCATAGTTATTTTGCAAAGAGCTGTTTAAAATATCTCTGTAATTGACCCTGATGTACAGCTTTCCTGCCTATTGGAAATGCCTTGAATATTTTACTACAGCCTTCTCAGTCAGAGATGGTGAGTGAATAATGTGTCTTACCTTAAATTGTTGAGATAAATTTATAAAGCTGCACTGTCATGATAAATTGAACACTTCAGTTCTGGCGATTCAGGCAATTGATAACACCAGTAGTAGTTTTCATGGAAATACTGATGTTGAATATCAATAGTCTGTTAGAAGGGTCTCTGCAAGTATTTTAAGTCCAGTGAATATTGAGTTTGAACAACTTGGAGCAGGTCAGAAGTAGGTTAGAAAATCACTTGTCACCTTTGCCATATGTCAATCCCGTTGCTTGAAAGCAACTTTTTAAAAATTTTTAGATTAATTTTAAGATTAATTTTTTACCAGCTTCTTTTTTTGTGTTATGCATCTTTCCCAGTGCTGTCAGACGTGGTGGATGTGGTCTGGCTGTAGTTCTGCAGCTCTTCCCAATGCTCTGAAGATGTTTGTGCAGGTTGACAGGCACTCCCCGTGTTGCTCTGAGGGCTTGGCCTGTCCAGCCATATCTGAAAAGCAGCTGCTACTGTGTGTCTGCAAATAACCCTCCTCGGGACACCAGGAGAGCAATTGAATAGTTTTGCCTTTTTTGGCCTAGGCCACTGTTAGTCTAAGGCTGTTTTCTCTTGCTGCTCAAGGGCATTGTGCCTTGAATTAGTATTCACATGGTACAATGAGACATTTGTGGCTGGTTTTTGGTCCCTTCATATACACATGCTCACAAAAACACAGGTCTAACTCTACAGGCCAAACTACACAACCTTTTGCTGGTTTTAATGGTTGGAGTTACTCTGAATTTACAGAAAGTCACATGGTGCAAGTTTTCCTAACGTTTGAAGTAGCACTTAAATCTCCTCTTCAGGGTTTTGTTCTTTCACAGTTTTCTACTCCAGGGTGTGAGTGGTTGGATGAGCCAAGGCTGTGACACCACTAGAGTTTTTCATGATAGTATTTCTTAATGTGCATTATTGCTGCTGATTGCGTAAGCAGTTCCTGCAGGAATTGCAGCTTATCTTAATTTCACTGCAGGGACACAGATTCCACCTACTGAAAAGATTAGCTGTGTTTAGTTAGTTATTCTCCCCTCTTTATTTCTTTGCATTATTTTATAATAATATAGCTGACACTTGAATGCTTGTGGTGCTAAATTACATTAGGAGTGTTCAATCATGTGTTAATTAGCAATATTGACATGCAGAATGTAGAACCCCTCCATGTGAGTCACAAACGTGCCTCATTAATATGCTTTAGCAAGTTTATTTGCATGCAGGCATTTATTTTCAGTAGGCACAAAATGGTAGAGCTTTAGGTTTTTTCTTAAAAGCCAGGAAAAGCTGGATAAGAGGAAGTGGAAAGGTAGAAGAATTACTTTTGAGGTGTTAGGGATGCTTGAGCTCAGCCAACAACTGGATTCATCACTGCCATTTTTAGGATTGTGCTGTTAACTTTTGTCATCTCCTCCTTTGGTGTCTCAAGCACTTGTTGGTGAACTTTTTGTTGTTTGTGGGCTGTTTGTTTTGGGGTTTTTTTCCTCAGTGTTGTCTTTTGCAAAGTGTTGTCTTTTGTGTACGACAAGATAAACACAACAAAGATCTGTGAAAACTGTAACTGGGATACGGATTGTGGTTATTTAATAGAGCAGCTTTACTGGAAAATAAAGCTACTGTGTGATCTGAAGTTCACTTCCAGCTCTGAAACATCTGGCAGAATTCAAAGTATAACATTACAAGAGCATATTTGCAGAAGCACGTTATTCTCACAATTGGTGCCAAAGAAAAGGAAAATACAACTTCTTTTAGTTTTCTAAATAAATAGATGTGGATAATGTGATCTTTGGAGAGCAGAGGACTCACTTTGGGCATAGATAAAACAGCTAAAAGACTCTGCAGGACCAGTTGTTCTGAAAAGGGAATTCGATTCACCTTAGCTACGGGTTTTGATTGTTTATAAATACATCTTCTGAAATTGATTTCTTGCTCTTGAGAATGTTTTCCCTTTGCTTTCAAGTGGCCGTGTGGTTAGAAAAACAATCCAGTGATTTACAGCTTCTTTCTTGGAGGTTAGATAGGGGCAAGTCTAAATTGCCAAAGTGTATTGGATACTCAGAAAATGGGAGTATTTCAAGTCACAAAAGTAGCTATAAGATGCTGGTGATCTTAGTCATCCGAGCAGTTATTGGGAAGTCATTTTTCTGGCTGATGGAGGTAAGGGACACTTGGTCAGAAATCTCTCAAACAGCAAAATTCTGACTTTGTCTTGTCATTCCTTTGTAGTTGGAGACAAGGTTCCTGCTGATATAAGAATTACTTCTATCAAATCTACAACTCTAAGGGTAGACCAGTCAATTCTCACAGGTACAGTTTCTATGACTTTTATGTAACTATGTGCATAATTGAAAGTGCCTTTTCACAGTTTGTTTGGAATGATCCATCAGAAACAAGCCTGCAGCTACTGAAGTTCTCTGCATCCAAGTGCAGTAAATTTCTGATCTGGTAACTTCTAGAGTGGCTGAATTTGTTGCTTCATCGTTGGCTTTGTGTTCCCTTTAGTGGGATGAACATTCTTACTCAGTCTTGTAATGCTTTTTTGGTCATCCCCTTCCCCCAACAGACACAAGCAATTTGTGGGGAACTAAAATAAAAGTTAGGAATTTCTCTTCTAGTTCACAGAGTCTTCTAGGTTTGAACATCTTGTCACCACTAAAATATGAAAGTATGTAAATCTTACTTAAATGTCTTCTGCAACAGGAGAGAACAACTTTTGCAATACTGGCAGCTTTCAAGCTGCTGCCACTTAAAGACTCAGTACACTCGAGCCTTATTTGCTGAAATTCTGTGCACACACATTCGTGTGTTTTCTGGTACCAGCCCTTAAATGCAGGAGCTATTTTTAGAGCCCTTTTCAGATTTGTTGAAAACAAAACAAAGTAGCAGCACTTCTGAATATAGGAAAGAAGCTGGGAATCAACCAAGCATGCTACAACAGTTTTCTTTCAGCTGGAACATGAAGATCTGTCTGCCTGTCTTGGTAGCATAAATTAATGTTAACTAGCTCTGAATTTTAAAACAGTAAAGTATTCATAGGAAGCCTATTTTTCATCCTCGAATCTGTCTTGAAACAGGTTCCAAAGTTCCTCACCACAGATCCTGAATAGCACAAGACTGATGGAGTTTTACTTATGTTTAGCATAGGAAAATGGACTCACTACATGCCAGTAAAGCTGTCGGAATAAGTAGAAATAACCCCCTAGAATTCTATAAAAAGGGATGATTCCTTGCCTTTATTTAAGTACAAGAATTCTTGTTTTAAAGGAAGCTTTTGCTGTTTTCAGCCAAGCTGATGCTTGAGTCTCCTGACTGATAAAATAGGACTGAGGTCTGAGATGCTGCTCAATAAACTCCTTTTAAAAGGAGGAAGCTTTGGCTCTCTTGAGCTTACACAGAGTAGTGTAACTCAGTGACTGAAGCTGAGAGCACCACCTTGTGAAATCTGGTGTAGCAATGAACATCTGCTTTTAAAGAAAAGGAATTTTTCTATACCTGTGAGACAAGTTTGTAGAAACTGGTACATAATTTTTAGTTTTCTTGGCCAACTGGAAATATTTCCTGTTTCACTTAAGCAATTACGTAAGATCATTTGAGGAAAGAAGTTTGACATCCTAAATATTTCAGGGCTGAAGATGATAACTTTTTGAGTCCCTCAGGACTCCAGATGCATAACCTCTTCTTATAAGACTATTATCTCTATTTTAGGTGAATCTGTGTCTGTTATTAAGCACACTGACCCTGTGCCTGATCCTCGTGCTGTAAATCAAGATAAGAAGAACATGCTCTTTTCTGTAAGTTACTTGTTTTGAGATTCTCAAAACATTTATAAAATAACACTGAAGCTGATAAAAATGTGCAAAACTTCAGGTCTTCCCCCAGAAACTGTGACTTTGCTGTGTTCTCTGTACATATCTCTATGTGTGTCGCCATACACACTGAACTAAATGCATTAAAAATTAGAATTAACTTTTAATAAAAGCTCTCCTCAGGGGAAGATGCTGCATGAAACCAGTCTATATGAGGAAAATTACTTTTGTCCTTCGCAAGGAATTCCTGGAAGGTGGAGCACACACACTTTTAGTGTTTCTGCAGTAATTTCCTAAAGTAATAGTTCCTCAGCATTATAATAGCCCACACAAATTATGGTGTGGTGTAGCTACAGTTGAGAACTGGCTTTCTATATAGGAATGAAACAGTTTGTTCAAATTTATTTAAAGGAAGCATTAAATATCTTTCAGATAAAATAACTTTTTGCTGGCAGGCTGCTTAATTTAACTGTTCCTTTCCATGTTGAATATGTTCACACGGGGAGCCCCAGAGAACACATCTATTGCTCATAGTAAATAACATTAAATCTGACAAAATAGAGTCCTAATTAAAAAAAAGAGAGAGAGGGAAAACACACTCAGTATTTCAGTTGAAATACTGCTTGCTCAGGAACTGGGTTTGACTGTGCTGCTTGTGAGAGATCAATACTGACTTGTTTTGAGCCTGCTCTGGGAGCAGAAATTCCACCCTGGAGTGTTCCCTTACAGACACAGGCAGTGCCATCCTCTTCCTCTTTACCCTTTTCCATATCCTGGCTGAGACACAGTCTGAACTTGTATGAGTTAGTTTGTTTTGAGGTGTTCTTGTGGTGTTGTTTTTTTTTTTTTCTTGTTAAATTAAAACCAACCAAAAGAAACTCACCCACAAAACCTGTTTGTAGATTGACTCCAAGTTTTCCCTTCTCCTTCTTTACCTCAGGGTACAAACATTGCTGCCGGTAAGGCCATGGGGGTGGTCATTGCAACAGGGGTAAACACAGAAATTGGGAAAATCCGTGACGAGATGGTGGCGACCGAGCAGGAGAGAACCCCCCTGCAGCAGAAGCTGGACGAGTTTGGGGAGCAGCTGTCCAAAGTCATCTCCCTCATCTGCATCGCTGTGTGGATCATCAACATCGGCCACTTCAACGACCCCGTGCACGGCGGCTCCTGGATCCGCGGCGCCATCTACTACTTCAAAATCGCCGTGGCCCTGGCCGTGGCCGCCATCCCCGAGGGCCTGCCCGCCGTCATCACCACGTGCCTGGCGCTGGGCACGCGCAGGATGGCCAAGAAGAACGCCATTGTCAGGAGCCTGCCCTCTGTGGAGACCTTGGGCTGCACCTCGGTGATCTGTTCCGACAAGACAGGGACCCTGACCACGAACCAGATGTCTGTGTGCAGGGTATGTCCCACTGCTCCTCCTCCTCCTCTCCTCAGCTACTCTCAACAGTCAGCATTGCTCTCGTTCTCCTGAACCCTGATTTGATTCTCATATCATCAAAATCCTCCTTTATTTTCATAAGATAAACCTTCATTTTTAATTCAGCTTTCCACTCTGTAGTCTTGAAGGCTTTTGTCTCTTCCCTTATTTAGTCATGGCCAAAAATAGCTGTACCCACGCTCAAGGAAGAGAAAGTTGTTTGTAAGCAGCTTTCCATTGACTTGTCTGTGAGCCTTTCATGTTGCTGGTAATTCTTTGGTGGGATTTGTGCCTTTTTTTAGAAAGTTACACTGCAGACCAGGCTGTGTGTGTCAAACACTTGCCTCTTTAATTGAGAAGTACAACTTCTGGTGAAGAAACTTAGAACAAGAAAAGGAGATTTACTGCAGTTTTTACTCCTGGGTGGTTCCACCTTTATTTGGTTATCTTACCTTCAGTAGCTTTGCTGGTCTGATGGGGATCACTGCAGTGTTTTCAGTGTGCAACACTGACTGATCTGGCAGCTTGAGCTGCAGTTGACCCCATCACCAGCATTGCCAGGGTCATCTTCAATGTTGGTGTATTTTTAGGTAAGCCTGAGTTCTGTGCCTATCCTCCCTTCCCCCCAATACTCCGTCTAGTGATGGCTGATTTGGGACTTTTGTGGCTTATCACTTAACATAATGCACGTTCAGTTGTCAGTCTTTGCTTCTGTGAAAGGATTTAATGGAGAAAACACTGAGTTCTTCTGTTTAATAACTTCGGATGTTTAGCAGCACAGCAACTCCAACATGAAATGTCCAGAGTCTCATTACGTTGAGTTAGAATTCCAAACGTGTGCATGTTGAGCACTGCACACCAGTGGTGAAAGTTTGTAAGCCCTGAGCACTTTGTTCTTGTGTGATTGATGGCTTTTTCTTCCTAATTGGTGGTTGACTTGTTCTACTTCCTTAAGTATCGTAGTATTTATACCTAAGAGACACAAAGCAGCTGCTCATCAGTATTCCAGAGGAGGTTACTTGCAGTAGAGTTGCATAACTGCCCTAGTCTTTGCAGGGATTTTTTCATCCTGCAGATGCCAAAAGCAGGAGGCTTCCTGGTTAACTCATCATTTAAGTTGTGTTTATTTAAAAGTTCAAAATGCTTTGCTCTTATTTAGAGGGCTAAATGTTTTAGATCTTGTCCAGTACAACTTACTTGGTTCCTTGCTAACCTCTGAGAGCTGCAGTAGAACGTGAATTGCAGTTTGCAAAAAAATACAGCAAAATTGTAATACCTGTAACAATGAGTTTATTTTATTGCACTGTATTTTGTGAGGATGCTTGTCTTAAACATAGGGCAGCACAGTGAGAGGAGAGGAGGACACTGCTAAAATGTGATGTGACAAAATGCCCTGTGCTAACCAATGGATCAGAAGTTCCATTAGGATATACCATCAATTAGTGAGAAATTATCTTCTCCAGTACCACTCCAGCAAGCCATGAAGAGTAAGACAGCTTCAGGCACTGTGGTTTTTATCTCTGTCCTCTCAGATGTGGTTCTGCCTGCAGCTCTTCTAGAAAGGAAACAAAGGAATGGCTGAGTTGAGGTCTCTTAGAGGTACAACTGCATCCTTCAGATTGGTGTCTGAATTGGAAAATACCATTTCACCAGTGCTAGAAGAGCACTTGAGTTGGCTGAATGGTTTAAACTCCCAGTGTTCCATGTGGCAAAGTGAGTTGTAACTGGAAATCCAGGACAAGCAACACTTTCACTTAAGGCTGGTATTCACAGAAACTGGCCATAGTCTGGCTCTTGCTAAAACCTCACTTCTTAGATCTCAGCTTCTCCTACTTGTAAATGCTTTTATTTTGATTTTGGGAGGAATCAACAGTGTCCAAGCTGACAGTGTCCAGCTGAGCTGCTCTTGACTGTTTCAAAGCTGAGAATTAATTCATTATTTATGTTACATGAGAATTAATATACAGCTGGGAAGCTTAGAAAGAGCTGGGATCTGGTGAGGATTGTCAGGTGGTGTGTGAATGGTGTTCCCAGCTGAAGTGTGCACAGTTCCTGTGGTTTCTAGCTCAGTTTCCCAAAGAGATCTGTAGGCAGAAGGGCTGTTACCTGTACCCTGTGCTTCAGTGTATGGAGTTGTTCAAACATCTGTGGGATGGAAGTGCAGAGAATCAGGACTTGTCTGGTTTGTTTATTCAGCCTGAACTTGCCTCTTGTACCTGCTTGCTTAAGGCCTGTTTAAATCTCTTGTATTAATTATTGTTCAAAGATAGTAACACTTCTAACTCTCTAATTTCAGATGTTTATCCTGGACAGAGTAGAAGGAGACAGCTGCTCTCTGAATGAATTTACTGTAACTGGTTCAACATATGCTCCCATGGGAGAAGTGTAAGTGTTCTGTTCAAGTTAAATATTTGTCTGTTTATGCATTCACTACTACTTTGGTCTAGAAAAGGGATGCATGTAATATTCAACAGTGATTGTTAATAAATGAAAGGTCAGCCAGTGAGAATGCACACTGAAGGGCTGGGGGCAAAGTAATTAACAGGAAAACGAAGATAAATTGTAGAAAAGTAAGCTTTCATAAAACTGAATACAGTCTCCAGTATTGCAATGTTCCCTTGATAATCTAAAAATTAATTAGGGGTAGAGAGGATTTATTTTATTGAAATCGTACTGGACTGAGCTATCTCAGTGCTTCTAAGTGAGGTTTACTTTTTTTATTTAAAAATTGGGTAAATCTGAAGAGGTGAGCATTTGCTAATCTGTGAGCTCAGTGGTTCCAATTTCGCTCAGAGAATTCTCAGAGAGTGGGGAAGTTGTTTTTTCTGAGGTGCATCTTCTGAATGTGTTGGAGTTACCTCTTAAATTGACTGTAAATTCCTGGCCCTGGCCCTCAGTTGTTCATTGGTGCATCTGTACTTGAGTTGATGCCTGTTTATCCCAGCCTTTGCTATTCGAGCTGCTGTTAAACCCAGTCCTTTAGGAAAGGAATGAGGTTTGGTTTACTTTATCACTTGCAAGTCCCTACTAGTGAGGTAAGTGGTTCATCCTGAAAACTTCAGGAATTTTTAGGACTGCTGCTTGAAGAAAAGCCTCTTTTTACTGAGTTGTTACAGCTCCTTTCACTTGGTCAGTCCTCCACGTGTTTTATAATCTTATCAATTCAGTTTTCCTTGCAGAGTAGAATTCTGCTATGGGCAAAGCAGAATTTAATTTCAGTTATTGTAAACATCTGAGCCTTGTGCAGTTTCACATGTGTGCTTCTGACTCCTGCAATCTTGCCCATCTCAGTAGTGATTATCTCTGTTTCATTTCCATAGCAGTTAAGACCCTGGTGTTCCCAGCAGCTGGAAATCTTAATTCCCCAGTTCTCTTTTTCGTTTCAAAGCTAATTGCTGTCAAAAGCTTAGGCTCTCATTTCAGGAGACAGCATTTGCTTAGACAAGGTGACTCCAGACCTTGCAAAACTCCCAGCTATTGCTCTTTAACTGGTCTCACAAGAGCTCCAGATAAACAAAATAATAAAATAGAGTGTGGTGACAGATGTGGGGGATAATGAGACAGACAGCAATGTTTGTTAATGTGCTGTTTTCACTTGCTGAAGTTGGGGGAATGTGAACAAGTGTGTTAAAGTCTCTGCATTCAGGGACACAAAGGATTCTGAGAGAGAGAAATTGCCTCAGAAAGGCTCTTAGTGGAGCATAAGGAGACACTGCTCAACTCCAGCCTGCAGGGCTGGTTTATTTCTGCATTTATAGACAGCTTTTAAAGCAGTGGCTTTGGAGGGATTTTAAGTAAAGTGACTGAGTTCACTTTGGATTGCAAACTGTCACTGAAAATGAAGTTTGGAGGGGGTTAAAAGGCAGTTAATCCATTGCACTGCCCCAGACCTGCTCCAGATATGAACCATTTCTGACAGGTGTTGCTTGGTACTTCAGACACTGTTGGCTTCCACAGCCTCTTCAATTTCATAACCATAAAGTGTTTTTGCACTAAATGAGTAATTTTTCACTTACTCTTAAAACATACAATACCTAACTCTCCCCTAAGATTCATGCAGAATATAAAAATCACAAACATGTCCTATTAAACCTCCCCCAAATTCATACTGATTTATTTTCCAGGGATATTGGGAGATTGTCAAAGTTGGGAGTAGTTTTGCCATGTGTCAGCACACTCAGTGCTTATTGCAAACTGAGAGCACAAACCCAACAATAATTAAGAACTGCAGCAAAAGCTGGCAGATTGCATCTGACCTTCAAATGAGTTCATATTGAAAAACCTGAAGCTGTAAGGAAAAAAAAAGTTCCTTTATCCAGACCTGATCCCAGCACCTTAGACTCTGCATTTGTTCTTCAGAAACTGTTGATAAGGAACACAAAAACTAGGGTTATGAAAAGCACACCCTGTGTAAGGAGCTGTGGTATTCCAAAATGCTCATGTTCTTTGAGTTCAGAACAGGTGAAAACAGCAAGTTTTGGGTGGGATAGATGAGGTGACAAGCTGAGAGCTGGACTTTAAAGCCACATCTTATGGCTGTAGGGTTACATGCAAAATGAAACATTAAGAAATGTACTTGTTTTCTTAAGATCGATTTTGTTCTTGTGCTGTGTTACACAACACTGGAATTTGTTTGCAGTAGCACAACTGAACAAAAGCTTACATAATGGGACATGTCATAGTCTGTGTTGTGAATTCTTACGGAGTAATGATCCACATCTTTCCACCATCAGACCTTTCTTCCTCCTCCTTGGAAGCTTTAATAAAAGATGTTATATATTACTGTGTCTTGCTAGTTTTGCTAGGGGGAAAATAACAGTATTGAACACGGTCTTGTTTTTTTTGTCCTTGCTGTAAAGTATGGGAATGTTTCAGAAAAGGAATCAATTCACCAAATGTGAAAGTGGAGAAGTTGCTTCTTACTTGTGGTGCCAAAATGGTGCTTTGCTTCAGGAAAATGTACCTTCCCCCTCTCTGAAGCCTTGAAATACTGATAATTAAGTGTGTATCACTAAGAGGAAAGAGTATTTCTTTTCTAGTGGAGTTAGTCTTGTGAAATGACTTCACTTTTCGTGGCTTTAGGAGGCTGAAATACAATACAGATCAATTTTTAGGAAACGAAAGAAACTAAATCTGCTCTAATGCCTGCCCAGTGCATGCACTTCATGCATTGCAGTAAAGCTGCAGAAAATGCAGCAGAAAGGAAGCTGAATTCCTGAGGTATCCAGCAGTGTCCCTGTCCTGCGTGGATCTCCCCTGCAAGCCCTGCACATGCTCAAACAGTGCCTTCCTGTGAGCCCTTTTCCAGCTGCTGGGACTCTCACTGGAGGCAGTGAGGTTTTGTCACTCAGGATGTCATCCATGATCTTGTCATTCCTTTTGTGGCTCTGACCAAACTTCAGAACTGCCCTTTAGCATTCCTGCTCTTCTCAACAGCTTCTGTAGTTTCCAGTCCATAACTAATGAGTGTTGTACTAAATGGAAATGCAGTAAAGAGGATAAAGAAGAGAAAAGATGAGATGCTAATACTAAATAACTAACTTCAGTCTCCCCCTTTTCTTCCTCTGGAAAGGCATAAAGATGACAAACTCATTAAATGTAGCCAGTACGATGGTCTTGTGGAACTTGCAACGATCTGTGCACTCTGCAATGATTCCTCTTTGGATTACAATGAAGTAAGTTCATATCCTGGCACAGAGGAGAGTGTGGGACTGAGGAAAAATGTTCTCATCTGTCTGTGTAATACCTTGCAGTAGTAAATCCCCTTCTAGTCAAGGTGGGGGAGAGTATTTAGGCCCTCTGAAGTATTAATTCTTATTAATGAGAATGATCTGTCTGTTGAACACTGAGAACTAAATGCAGCAGCAAGTGTAATCTGTAATTTGGAGATCTGATGCTGCTTTCTTGCTTTGCCTCGCTGCCTTATGGTTGCTGCCAATCTCAAAATGTCTTAAATACTGACACCTCTCTCTGCTGCTCTTGAGGGTAAGGCCTTCAAATTCCTACAAATCAACCTCCTCAAAGCTACTCTTTTAAAATAGTTTTACTTGTTTAATGAGCCACATTAAATATCATTTAAGCTTTTTTTTTCCCCCATTGAGGAACTTGAGCTTTTGTCTCTGGTAGATTCCAGGTGAGGTTTAAACTCCTGTGCTTTTGTTTGCTTTGTGTTAACTCAAGGCTAAGGGAGTTTATGAAAAGGTTGGTGAAGCCACAGAGACGGCGCTTACGTGTCTGGTTGAGAAAATGAACGTGTTTGACACAGACCTGAAGGGCCTTTCTAGAATTGAACGTGCAAACGCCTGCAACTCAGTGAGTCCCCTTTTACTGGCATCTTTTGGGGGAGACAGCTCTGTAGCATGCACCACCTAAATGCATTTTCATGTCTTTTGTTTTAATAAGGTGATAAAACAACTCATGAAGAAAGAATTCACTCTGGAATTCTCAAGAGACAGGAAGTCGATGTCTGTCTATTGTACTCCAAACAAACCGAGCCGCACGTCCATGAGCAAGATGTTTGTTAAGGTCAGTCCCTCAATGGCTGCAAAGCAGCACCATGCTTAAAAATCATGGTACAACTAACTGCAGCTTGAAGTGGGAGGAAGGACTTGATAATTTAAGCAAATGTTGTAATGGAAAGGGATTTATTAAGCTAAACTGCTTTTTCTTTTTGCCTCTGCAGGGTGCTCCTGAAGGTGTGATTGACAGGTGTACCCATGTCCGTGTTGGAAATGCTAAAATACCTTTAACCTCAGGAATTAAGCAGAAGATAATGTCTGTCATTAGAGAATGGGGAACTGGCAGAGACACATTGCGTTGCTTGGCTCTGGCAACCCATGACAATCCTCCCAAAAAAGAGGAAATGAATCTGGAGGACTCCTCAAATTTCATTAACTATGAGGTAAGATTAGTAGCACTTCTGCCTCTCCCAAACTGGAGAATGGTGACTCCTTACGTGTGGTTATTCCTTGAGGAAGTTACATCCGAGAATTTTCTTTGTGGGTATTTTTGATGTCAGATGCAGCAGTTCTCCACAGGTGTGGAGGGAATGCTCAGTGTAAGAAGAGACTTTGTGTGTTAGAAGAAGCCTGTAGACAGGCTGCTGGTGCTTGGCTAAAAGCACAAGAAGAAATCAGGTAGTCCAAAAATTGTGTTGTTGTTTCAGCTCTTACGGTTTTTCAGTTTGGCAATACTCAACTGCAAGACATTTTTGGGGTGGAACATACCTGCTCTGGGAGTCAGGTTCACTTTAGTGCCTCTGTGCTGTCAGCTGCAAGGGCTCAGTCCATGATTATCATCTTGGCTGCTCTGTAATTTTCCAGTGAAATCTGGATCTGGTGTTTAGGAGGGAGGTAATAACAGTTGCGTGAGTTTTTGGCTCGTGCTCTCTCTGCTCCTGGCACTGATGATAAAAATGAAAGACTCAATGCTTGCAGGTTGAATTTGCAAGGCTGGCAAGTAGAGCACGTTTTAACTAATAAAATTAGTGCATTTGAAGTAAAACTTGGTAAGGCAGGACAAGGAGTGATCCCAAATGTCACAACACAGAGAGATGTAATGTGCAGGGAAAACAATTATCTCACTGCTGCCAGAGGAGAAATCTGCAGGACCTTGCACTAAAACTCAGTGTATCTTGTTTCAGACCAACCTGACATTCGTGGGCTGCGTGGGAATGCTGGATCCCCCGAGGATTGAAGTAGCTTCATCCATAAAGCTGTGCAGGCAGGCTGGCATCAGAGTTATTATGATCACTGGAGACAACAAGGGCACAGCTGTGGCCATTTGCCGCCGCATTGGGATCTTTGTGGAAGATGAGGATGTGTCCACCAAAGCCTTCACGGGCCGGGAATTCGATGAGCTGTCCCTTGCTGCCCAGAGAGATGCCTGTCACCATGCCCGCTGCTTTGCCCGTGTTGAGCCTTCCCACAAGTCCAAAATTGTGGAGTTTCTTCAGTCTTTTGATGAGATTACAGCCATGGTAAGCGATGGTTACTTGGTTAGAAGGGTAAATGCTGTGTTTAAACCCTAACTAGGCCTTCTCAGAGTACTTCCCCATTCTGGAAAACACTTGCTTCCACGTTTGTCTGCACTAAGTGAGTTTCAAGGATCCAAAACCACACCCAGTGCAAAATTCCTTTCTGGGTCTGTGTGTTAATGCCCACCTTATTGATTCATTTCCAACCCTGAATTCTTCTTTTAGACTGGCGATGGTGTCAATGATGCCCCTGCACTGAAGAAAGCAGAAATTGGAATTGCCATGGGTTCTGGTACTGCAGTGGCCAAAACTGCTTCTGAAATGGTTTTAGCAGATGACAACTTCTCCACAATTGTGGCTGCTGTGGAAGAAGGACGTGCGATTTATAACAACATGAAACAGTTCATCCGATACCTGATCTCCTCCAATGTTGGGGAAGTTGTTTGGTAGGTTTAAATTTATTTTTCCTTTGAGCTAGAATAGTGATGATAGAGTCTTCCAGTATTTCTCACTAAAACCAGAGGAGGAAGTTCTCTAAGTAATAATGGATCTCTGTGGAAGTTGCATGTTTCTGGCCTGGTCTTTAGTGAAGAATTGCATGTTGTGCTATATAGAATATTCTCAGTAGGTAATGCTTTCCAGTTGTTTCTATGATTGGAATAATTCTCTAGAGAAGGAGAACCAAAACCTTAATCAAACAGTACAAGATCTGGAATTTCAGATAACACAGTCACAGGCATAGCTTGGATGTTTGTTTAACCTCAGGTTCCAGGAACATGTCTTGTGTTCCTCTGGGAGGAGCAGTGGTGACCCAGCACCACAGAACGCATTTCTGGTGACAAAATGTAAATATTGATCTCCTCACAATCCTTTACATCAAAGCAGACTCTCTCCCAGAGTGGGATAAAGCCCAGCAATCCTGGGATAGAGCCCAGCAATTACCTTGCCTTGTTTCTTGTAGCTTTAAGGCTGTCCTCCATACAGCTCTTGCTGCAGCCCCTGTTTCTGTTCTATTCATTCACACAGGCTCAGAGCCATGAAAGTTACAGGCTCATTAAACTTCTGCAGCAAGCAGAAGCAACGGACTAGCAGCAATCTAGGGAAATGAAGCTTAGTTATTTGAGCTAAAATGTGTCTTTAAGGAAGTCGTTTGCAAGCCTTTATCCATGTGTCTGTATATATATTTACCTATACAGACAAGTAGAGTGGGGAAAAAACAACCCTAAAGTGAAAATTCTTCAATTTTTGAAGTTACCAGAAGAAGACAATGCTTCAAAGCTTACATGCCAGTGGTTAGTCTTTGCTCTTGGATATGTGTTTAGTTTTCTGATTGTGCATATTCAGCTTGTGATCTTCAGTGGGTAAAAAAGAACAGAAGTGCTGCTACAGACTTAGGCTTAAACGTTACTGATGTGCACAAGAACAAGCTTGTAACCGTTGGGTTTCTTTGTAGTATCTTCTTGACTGCTGCCCTGGGTTTTCCTGAAGCTCTAATTCCTGTTCAGCTGCTGTGGGTAAACCTTGTGACGGATGGTCTCCCTGCCACTGCCCTGGGCTTTAACCCTCCTGACCTTGATATCATGAATAAGCCACCACGCAACCCCAAAGAGCCCCTGATCAGTGGGTGGCTCTTCTTCCGTTACCTGGCTATTGGATGTAAGTACTAATGGCTTTTTTTTCCTTCAATAAACTTAGACACTAATTACATCCTGGGGTTTTTTTCAGTGCTGGAAGCCTTGAGGCCGAAGTTCAAGTGTGGCAAGCAAGGCCTTGTCTTGCGTGCAGCTCACAGCGCTGAGAAAAGCTCTTTGTTTTCTTTCAGGTTATGTTGGTGCTGCCACAGTGGGTGCTGCTGCTTGGTGGTTTATTGCTGCTGATGGTGGTCCAAGAGTTTCCTTTTACCAGCTGGTATTTGCTCAGTTTAATATCTTTGGGGGGAGAGGGGAGGTTCCTGCTGCTCTCGTACTTGAAATGACTGTACAAACCCGGTAGGTTACGGGAGTTTATATCATTAAAGGTTTTCAGACTTGTTACTGTAAAACTTCATCATGATTAATTAGTCTTGATAGCAAAGCTCAGAGGTGGGATGCCTGAGCTTGTAACAGTTTGAAGGACTAATTGTTGTCTTGTACATGAAAGCCTAAAGGGGATTTTTCTAAAGCAGGCAAAAGTTTATAAGCACTGGCTTTAGGAATTAGAGTAGAAACTTTTCTTTCTGTAACACTCACTGCTTTTTTTTGTTGTTGCCTGTTTTGAAAAGTTAACAAGCTGTGGAAATGAGTTGACTCTGTTCTGTTCCAGAGCCATTTTCTGCAGTGCAAGGAGGACAATCCAGACTTCTATGGGGTCGACTGTGTGGTGTTTGAGTCCCCATATCCAATGACAATGGCTCTTTCTGTGCTCGTCACCATAGAGATGTGCAATGCTCTCAACAGGTTCGTATGTCCCAACAGGAAAGCCAAGCCTCTGCATAGCTTATCCAAAATCCTGCTTTTTGTGCAATTTGATCCTTGGTGGACAGCTCAGCTAATGAAGAGTGAGTCACATTTCCCTTCTGAGTTCTGGTAGTGCAAACAAACTGACTCTTAGATAACATTTGAGATCTCTTATCATAAGGTGTATTTTTAAGTCTGCCAATTCACTCTGGTATTTTGCTAAGCACAAGCAACTGAAATGTTTTCCATTATTTTTAATCTAAGCTTAATCAATCAGATTATCCCTCCTATGTTGGTATAAAGTGATATCAAGGAGAACTAAAATAAGAATGCTGAAGATATGGAAAATAGTTTTTCCTGCCCTAAGGGAGTGTGGGTTTAGCCAATTAATATTAGATTATAAATGGAAACCACTAAATAGCACAATGTCAAGGGTATTTTTCTTGAAATAGCTTAGAGGTCAGTTAATTTAAAAACAAATAAACTTGAAATACAAGTGCACTGGGGTAGTCCTACATAAAGACATTGCTCTATATCTGCTGCTCTGGATCTCAGCCTCTTCTCCAGCACAGCCTGAATGCAGATGGAATCAAGAGCCAGCATTAAGAAGGTGCAAGTTCTTGACTCTCTGTCAGTCTTTCTGTGAACTTCAGCAGAAGTGGGTGCACTTGGGGCCCTGGTAAACTTGGGGAGATTGTGTCTTAGGCTGCCATGTCCATGTTCCCTTTCCTCTCTCGTGGAGAGGATTTTGGAGTCCTAGTGAGAACAGACTAGAGCAGGAACAAGCAGAACACTTGAGACTCTTAAGACTGAACCTGAGGCTGATGGTGGTTGCTTTGCCAAGGTGACCTCCAAGCCAGTTTGGAGTTGCAGCATCCAAACCCTATCCCAGGCTGTTTCCTGCCTGGGACGCCTGTGCCTCACCAGGCTGCTTCGTGGCTCTCAGAGCTTCTGTTGGTGTTACAGTCACACAGCAGCCATGTTTCTGTTGCAGCCTGTCAGAAAACCAGTCCCTGATGAGGATGCCCCCGTGGGAGAACATCTGGCTAGTGGGGGCCATTTGCTTGTCCATGTCCCTCCACTTCCTTATCCTTTATGTGGAACCGCTGCCAGTAAGTGCTCGTGCCTCACCCCCACCCCTGAACTTACAGACAGAGCAAAACCTTGTGTGAGGCTTGAGGCCAGGCCTGGAGGGGGAGCTTGGTAACCCCTGGCTTTTCTTTCAGATTATCTTCCAGATCACACCTCTGAACGTGACGCAGTGGCTGATGGTATTGAAAATCTCCCTCCCTGTCATTCTGCTGGATGAAACACTTAAATATGTGGCCCGTAACTACCTGGAACCTGGTAAAGATGATAGTGTGCGGCCTGCCACCAAACCCTGTGCTCTGTCAGCATGCACCGAAGGAGTTTCCTGGCCGTTTGTGTTCATTACTATGCCCCTGGTTATCTGGCTTTACAGCACAGACACTAACTTTAGTGATATGTTCTGGTCTTGACTGACATGGTGACGAGTTTTACATTCAAAAGGAAAAAAAAAAAAAGTTTAACTTAATTTTTTTATTGTTTAGAGCAACTGTCTATTTCTGCTGAATTTTCACATGAACATATTTGCCGGTGATGGAGGTTTCATAATCTAGATTTTGGTTTTTTGCTTTTTCTGACTTCAGTGGGGGCAATATATTCCTCTTTTATACACAGTTAAAGTGTCCATTGACATGTACAGAGAACTAACACTATTTTATGCAAATATTTTTTTGTAGATGAAAAGCATGTACAGTGTTCTGTTCAATAGTCTATTCATCATGTAAAAAAAAGTAAATTTTTTTTGAGCCAGCGGACACTATCAAACTAAATTGGCAGCAGATTTTAGGGAATGAATGTGTGTTGTCTAAAACTAAAAAAGCATGTAACTGTTTGTCTTCTGCATGATCATCCAAACTTAATTTGTCATAAAGTCAGGTTTTGTTCACGAGCAGAACTTTCTGCACTGGGTAGAGAGTCCTGCTCCCTGGGTCAGGATTTCTTCTCGGTCCCTTCTTCCCTCACTCTCGGTTCTTGCCTGTCCTTGTTTACACCACTTTCTGTATGAGGTATGCCTGATCTCGCTCGTGCAGAAAATACCATTCCAGGTGCAGCCTGCTGGGGTTCTTCCATACTCTCAACACACATAGGGTTGTTTTTTTTAAGGGTTATTTATTTGTCTATTGTATTTTATTGTAACAGACCTTACTTTGCCAGTGTTGCCCATTTTGCAGGGATAGGGAGGGCTACTTCTGTCTCCTTAAATCGAAAGCCTTTTTAACACACACAACCTGTTTCAATTCAAAAGAGGGGTTTGAGTTGGGGTTTAATACCATTTTTACACGTGTCAGAGCCTTTCTTTTTCTTTCTTCTTTTTTTTTTCCCCCTTTTAAGACCAAAATTTGCAACGAGACCTGAAAAAATAACTTGCACTGCATAGCTAGAAATTGGATTTCCTACACTTAGGGCACTAATGCTCAGTTGTATACATGGAGTTACTCTGCTGGCCTGTTGTTAGCCTGACTTGAAGTAACAAGCTCGTGTGTGTTTTTTGTAAAATCTGTAAATAGCACATGACCAAATTGAACATATTGTATAGAACTATTTTTATTTTAATGTGGCACTAACCACCTTCATTATTACGGTAAATGTTAAAGCATGTTTTCAAATTCAGTCCTGTATCAACAATGTGTAAGTCATTAACAGTCCTAACTGTGGTGTTTTTCTCCAATGCCTTCCAACTTTCATCGACTAAAGTGAGTATTTTTCTTCCATTTCACCCTGCCAGTGGTGACTTGCTGTAAAATAGCATATGCTGTATACATGTTGAAGAATAAATAGTAATTTCCTTCATTCCCATGCTGTGTTTTGTCAAACTCTGCTGTGCTACATTATTATCACCACTTTAGACTCTTGTTTTGTGGTCTGAAGCTCAAATTACTGATTCCAAAGGCAAAGCACTTGCTTTTGGTTTAGTGTATTTTAGGGTCTTGTTTTATAGCACCTGGGAGCCTTAGTGCCCCAAGGTCTTACAGCTTTTGGTCTTAAGTTTGAGATAAAATCAGACAAATCTATAACTTAAGACCCTGACAGCAATTACCATGAATGTTTAGTGTCCAAAACTCTCTGGTACTCATGGTCAGGTGCTGGTTTACTCCAAAGCTTTTCCCTGCTCTGAAACTGGGGCTGCCCCTCAGAGCTGAGCACCCTTTCCTTGTCCCTGGTACCTGCTGTGCTCAAAGGGCAGGTGCTACTCCTGGCAAAACCAGCTCATGATTTGTTATTTGCCATCTGAGAAGGCAAAAGAACAGTCTCAGCTTAACAGGGCACTCTTTGAAACTTGCCCTGGGGTCACTGTGTCTGTAGAGCAGCAGGTGCTGTTATCTTGTGCTGGCTCAGTCTGCTTTAGTAACCAAATTCAAACAGCTTTGTGATCCCTCTTAGAGGGGAAGGATAGTTCCAGGCTATGTTCTCTTGGTGCCAGCTGGAATCCAGCGAGCACACATAATTCTCTAGGTTTAAGCTCTCAAGTGGAGGGATGCTCCCTCAGAACACAGAGGCTCTATCAGAAATTCCACTGCATTGTGATGCTTTGTTTATAGAGACTTTGATTTGTTTGAGTTGATGCTGAAGTGCCTCAGAGGAGCTGACCTGATGATGTAGTAGGTGTGTTGCCAAACTGTGAGCATTCAAATCTCCTTGAGTGCCCTTTTTTAGTGTGGAAGAGCCAAGCTGAGGTTTTGCATTCCCCAAAACCGCTGGCCTGTGCTGGCCATTTGCTGTATCAATAACAAATGAGCCGCATGAGACTCGTCCCTGTTTCTTGAAACAAAAAATAATCATTCCTGTGATGTAGGATTCCTTGAGATCAAAGTACATACCAGTATGTTATTTGCTGGAAACAAATGAGCAGCTTAGTTCTGTGTGCTCCCACTCCTGCTGACAGACATTTCCAGGGCAGGAATATCACTCAGTCCTTGAACATGGGGGTTCTGCGGGGTTCTGCTGAACCTCAGAGCACCATGAGGTGGCCTTTCTAAAGCCACATGTCTCACTGCCACCATGAACCATTCTGCTTCTTGTACAATCCTAGTTGTGTCTTTTATGCCCAATAATCCTGCTATACACCTCTTTGTCCCTAAGAAGCTGAAGGGGTAAATTACTGTTGATAAGTAGAATTCAGTCTTCAGCAGCTTTTCTGTTGGATCTGTCAGTGTTGAAGATGAATCTTGCTGTTTGTCATGGTTTCCACAGACATCTGAGAGCTCGTTCATGCCACTGTCTCCGAGGCCTTGTGTTCCTTGGGGTTTGCCTTGAAAGCTGCATGAGTGGTGGGCAGATGGAGTGGCCTCCATCCCTACAGGCTCCTGAGCTTACAGGAACAGTCAGGTTTTATATGGTGCTCCTACAGAGCCCAAGCAATCTTCATCTGCCCTGTTTTTCTTCTATTTCTCCCAGTCTTGTCCAAGTTTTCCTGCAGAAACGGAGCAATAGGCTTCCCCAAGATCAGCAGTCGCTGGTCTCGGGTTTGCTGGCAGCTGTGCTGTGCTTTCAGGACTTCTGTTTCCCAAGTGTTGTAAATCCCACCCTTGCCTGGTCGGGATTGACCAAATGTTCAGACCCATCATGAGCTTCCTCCTGGGCAGTGAGGCATCCTGCCCTGGAATCACATCCTTGTGATCCTGGAGCTGGCGTGCTGCGTCTGGGCTTTGGCCCTGGCAGCTGAGCAGGCTGGGGGAGGCTGCAGGAGGAGCATAAGGCACAGAGGGCTTTTCTGTTAGAGAACGTACAGAACTGCAGTGCAGAGTTTGTCATTTCTGCAGGAAATGTCTGAACTAAAGTGTTTATCCTGAGCTGGATAGATTGTGTCATCCCTCGGCCTCAGTCCTTTCAGCTGGAGAAGCCAGGAAGAGAGGACTTTTCAGGATAGACTCACTTGCCAACATCTCAAAGTCAAAACTCTCTTTTAGTTTCTTTGGTCCCAAATATTTCCTCTCAAAGCTCACCAGTGCTGGGGTTGAAGAAGGTAACTCCCACTGAACCATGTTAGCCCAGAGAACACACAGCAGCCCTTAGTCAAGCAGAACTAACTTGGAATTCCCCAGGCTTGATCTCCCACTCCATTCTTCCAAAATAACTTCATATTTTTTGTTTCTCTTTGCTCCCATCTCACCGAGCTTTTTCATCTCTGCTGTTTTCTGGATTCCTTGGTGCCCTCACACATCACTGCTTATTCTCTAGTGTGAGAGGGGTGTGTAAGACCAGGATCAATCATGTGATTGATGCTGCCTTATGCTGGGAACACCAGGAAGGATATTGGCTTGCGCTGGGAACCCAGAGGGGTTTGGAATGAGAGCAGCTCCTCCTGAATCCTGTGTTCTGCAGCAAGGAGGATGCTCAGGCAGCTGCAGTCATGCATTGAATTTTTAGACAGGAGCTTTTTGTCTTTGCAGTGCCTTGGGCTCTCTCTGCTTTCACGTGTGAGCGATCCAAAGTGCTGAGCTTCACAACGAGCTGCTCCTTCTTGCTGGCATCCGAGCAATAAAAATAGTTCATAATTGGTTTCCCAAAACATTATTGCAAATAAATGAGTATGAAAGAGGCTACAGAAAAACATTTCTACCGGTCTGTCAAAGTGCTCCAAGGCTTGTGTTGGTAGAGAGGCTGTGGGGGAGGTTCCTGGTACGAAACTGAGTTTTTAATCTGATGATAGAATGCAGTACAGCAGTGCCAGCCTGAGAACACAGCTCGAGCCCAGAGTTCATGGTACACAGCCCAAGGGGGCTGCATTTGCTGAGATGAAGGGAGGTAAAACTGATACAGAGTCGTCTGTCTCTTGCACCTGTCTTGTTTACTTTTTTGCACTTCTAACCATTAACTGTTTCCCTAATCTCTGCTAATTACATCCTTAATTGCATTAATATGCATTTTCAAATCTTAGCAGGAGATCCCAAATTTTAGTGTTGAAGCAGTGTTTGGAAGAGCTTCCCTGGAGCTGTAGGGACTCAGAGCAGTCTCTCCAGACACAAGGCTGACCTTATGCTCTGGTGGGGGTGAAGTACAGCAGGAGCTTTAGGATGTTGTACTCTACCCTTTGCCTACACGTTAATCCCTGTAGTTTAATGACTTCTTCAAAGCTTTCCTACTGCTTCCCAGAACAAGCTGCCTAACTTGGAAAAGGGACATTGTTAGGTCACTTTGGGGCCAAACTTTCTGTAATGCCTTGGCTAAAAGAACCAAGTGCGTAGCATGAACTTGAAAGTAAAAATTCCAAAGAAGTGAGAATGGTCTGTTGCCACTGGTCAGGCAGAGAAAGGCAAAAGCTAATTAAACATGTCTTGTTTTTCGCTGCAGTCTTGAGTAGGAAGTGCTGGCTCTGCTGATAATCAAGGGAGCTGAGCCTTAATCCAGAGGATTCTGAGCTTCAAGAACAAAGTAACCTGAGAGTGTCCCTTCAATGACAGAGCAGCCAGTTACAAACTTAACATTCTTTCTTCTGTCACTGTTGATCTTAGTCTTGCTTGTATAATGATACTTAGCATTCATCCTTTCATTAACTGATGCCTTTTCTTTCTTTCCTTTTCAGCAATACTGGAGTAATCGCTTCCTAAACAATTTTGCAGAAATGTAAGGTTGTTTTGTTGCGTGCATGTGTTTTTAGCAACACATCTACCAAAACTTCTGCATGTATCGTGTAAAGATTCTTTGCTTTCCCTAAAAACAAAACTCATTGTGTTCTCTGTGGAAGAAATGTGTGGTACCATTAGGACTTCATGATACAGATGTACAAACGTGCAATATAGCTTACCAAGTCGGAACTCTCTCCAGAGAAGTTGGGTTTCTGTGCTGCATGGAGAAGAGTTTGGTTATCCTTGAACAAGAATTGCGGAGCTGTCAGCCAATTTCCATATTCCTGTATGTAAAATGTCAGTTTATACAATGTACAATATCAGATAATGCATGCCTTGGGTTGTAGATGAATCTCTCTCTGTATTGTATCATCCAAACATCCTACTCCAACAGCTTCTGTACAATGCTCTCCTATTTATAAATCCATGGAACCGATTACAGATGAATGTTAAACCGTAAGCCTCCACTTCATAACGTTGGATTTTTTTATCATCTGTGCAAATCAACCTCTTTTGCACTGTAATGTAACTTATTTAAATCTAAGGCAGTAAGACAGATGTTGGTGCAATACAAAATATCGTGATGCATTTATCTAAAAAGCAACAACGACGTAGCCAGTTCCCACAGCTGCATGTGTGACCTTTAGAAGTTGTAAGATCAATTGTCTTTTGACATGCTGACAGTAAGGAGCATCACACCTAGTTTCATTTGTATCAGGTAAATAAATTTATTCTACAATACATACTCGGCGTGTTATTTGATGCACTTTGTTTCCTGCAGGTCCATGCGCAGGCACTGCAGCGCGCTCTTATTTTAATGCCAGGATGACACTTTTTAGCACCAACACCATTGCAATCTTTCCTCCTAGAACTATGCAGATGCAGCTGCTCCTCGGCAGTATTGACCTCCTCGCTGGTGTGATTTCCTCTGTCCAGGGGCTTGTGTGTGTGTTTAAGGGACACTGTCAAGTACTTTGATCACTCAGTTTTTTTAAAATGCTCCATTGTTTGTAAAATCCCTCTGAGAAACGTAAAATAAACAATTCTTTCCCAACTACATCTTTATATTTTTTTTGTCCTGTTCTATTTTCTAAATTGCCCCAGCCCAAAGTAGTTCCATAGGGAAAAGGAAGAGGAGCCAAGTGTGTTTGCTCCAAACCACACCACGAGCATCCTCCTGGGAGTGCCCTGGGCTCACTCCCTTCCCCAAACCAGGGGCTGTTCTGCCACGAGTTTCAAGGCTGCTGCTGGGCAAGGCTAAAGCCCTCCCAGGGTAAAAGCTGGGTTTTCCAAGTGTCCTGTAATGCTCTGCTCCAAAGGCCAAAGACTAGGTTTTGTTTGGAATAAGAGACAACTTAGGAATGTGTTTTACATTAAATGTAATGCCTCTTAGCCTCCAGCCCCTGATAGCAGCACCCTGCTGGCAAACAGCATTATCCAAATGAGGTGACATGTCTGAGACCCTTCAAACGCAACGGTGTGAGGTTTAAAAATACAAGGGTCGAATTCCATGGTCCAGCAGCTCTATACGATGGTGGAGGGTGCATTAACGCATCGGGCTGAGCTGCTGGTGGCTGCTTCCTACTATGGTAGTGCTGTGCTGGGCAGGCTGAGCTGTGCTGCTCGCCCCGAGGCTGTCAGAGCCCGGCTCCGCACTCTGTTATCTCCCACTGCAGCTCCTCCCGCAGCCGGATTTAGAGCCGGGCCTTGGCACACGCGGCCGGCGCTGTCAGCACAGCCCCTCCCGCTGCAGGGCTCCGTCAGCGCTTCCCACGGACACCTGAGCTCAGGACCGCAGGCATTTGGCCAGGGCAAGTGGGGAAGACAGTCCAGGAGCGCCTCTTCCCTTCCACAGCCTCGGCCTGGCTGGGAACGGGAGCGTTTCCCAGAGCTCACCAGCGCTCTTGTACCAACGCACCCGCGTGGAACTCGCTCCAGCCCGGCTGCTCTCCTGCCCCTTTTTGATGCCTGTGGAGATTCTTGTCCCCAGCACCGGTGCCAGAAGTAAAGCTCAGCAATGACAGAAGTTATTCAGCACCCAGCTCGTGCTGCTGTCACAGCAAGGGGCACTCCTTGGCTCCTTCCAGCTCCACGTTCAGACAGCGCTGAGCAAACTCACACCAAGTCACACCTTCTTTTGAACCTCTTCTTTAAAGGATGATCTGCAAGTTTAAGCAGAAGGAGTGCCCCAGCTGGAGTACAGCCATGTGAAGAGAACGTGATGCTCAGTGGGTTGCCAAGGTACTCAGTGCAAGAGTATGTGGTAAGAGATGCTGAAATAAACAGCTTCATCTTCCCCCTCCTCCTCCTCCTCCTCTTCTCCCTGCAAACCCCCAGCTCTAGAGCATCACGCTGATGAGCCCACTGACAGCACAGAGCAAAGAAACCACTCCCCACAGCTCAAGTTATGAGGCATTATGGACATATTACACCAAACTCTAAATACAAAGGGTGGGAAATATCCCTATTTTTTACCCCGAGGTGAATTTGAGTATGATTAGAGCCCACATCCACCCCCAGGAGGGTGGGCGAGAAATGAGAGAAGCTCTGAGCACCTGAAGAGGTCTTCTAAGAGATTTCATCCCAATAGTTTATCCACATGGAAGTGCAGACAACACTTGGAAGTGCAGAGAATTTATCCAGGGATTTACCTAACACCCCAAACCATCACTCTATTTACCACATCACTGTTTTGATGGGATGATAAGGGAGGAAAAGGAATCTTATCTCCAAAGTCACAAAGTTCTTAGTCCCTCTGGAAGCTCTTTGAAAGGGAGGTTTGTACAGAGTAAACACCCAACACCCCAGAGCCACTGACGTTGCAAAGCAAAGGCTCAAGCCAGTGAGTGAACAGATTATTCTTTCTATTTTGTTGTTCCATCAAGTGAGAGCCATGGGCCAGCCAAAGGGCTTTCCTTAATATATAAATTGTTACACTGAAGTTACCCAGGTGGACATTTGATTTTCCCCCTGAGTTCTTTGCACCAAAATAACTGGTTTATTATCTATTTCCTCCCCAGTCTTCTATACAACCTTGTCTCCTCTTGGCCAGCTTCCAAAGGACACTTTAACCACCTAAGGCTATTTTGTTTGAAATCATAGGTTTATACTGAGTTTAACCTCTCCTAAGGCCACTAAATTTAAGAACCAAGTACACTGCAGATCTGGGTTTTTTAAATATATTTGGTTGTGGTATGTTTGTGTAACTTGAAATGACAATGGCAGACACAGCCTTTGAGATTTTCTTACCACGGAAATCTAAATGAGGGAGTAGGGTTTGCTGAATAAGAAATCCTGCCTGCTTCTGCCCTGGATGGATCAGTTTCCACATCACTGAGCTCCTGAAAAGTAAGGAGGGAAGAATCACCACACAAAGAGGCTTAATGAGGAAGACAGTTACTGAAAGGGGGTGGAAAAAAGTCCCTAGTTTATCAAAAATCTCTCTGTAATCAGCAGCAGCAGAAAAAGAAGCAGCACCTCAATTCAACAGAGGACACTGATACTGGCCAGCAGTCCTCAGTCCCTCCTTTACCTCTGCTTCACAATTCCAGAATTCCCATGATGTGGCAATCAGAATCAGAAACACTGCCAGTATTTCACATGTTATCAGCACGTGACAGGAGTGAAAGCATAATTTAGGAAATTTCTAATCACATCCATGAATGTGTGCTGCTTTTAGACCCTGGTAAGTTCAGCCTTTTAGCCCTCACCCAAGTCTATGTACTACAATTTGAAGAAATTCTGTCCCATCACTCCCTGTTGAAGTAGGAAAGAATTAAATTAGTAATGAAATATGTGAATTAAATTCAAGGATTTCAGGCAGTCAGGGGCACTCTGCCCTTACCCAGCCCCAGACCAGCACCTCAGACACACCAACACTTTTCAGTACAAGTGGATGGCAGCAGATTTCTTGCCTCATGTCCAAACTGTTTCATTTCCATCACTGATTTAACACAGCCTGAACTTCAATTCTTGGCTTTGTGATCTTTTCTTCTCGGGTGCAGAGCATGTGATTGAGGGAGGGAATAAGGTCAGCTGCTTATTAAGGGCTAATTGTTGTATTCCCTGAACTAAATGCCTGTAACTGCATTGGAGAGTACCAGACCTCTGCAAAAACCAGAGATCACATTCTAAAATTAAAGCACTAATGAAGGCTCATTAATAGGCAAGCAGAATCCCTCTAGAATTCTGATGTGAGGGCCAAATATATCTCTCTATATAATCTCAACATGTGTGGGACCTCAAAGTGCCCCAGTCACACACAGCTACCCCAACACATGGGGTACTCACCAGGCTTTATCTGCAGACTCCCATATTCAGTAAGGAACCGAGTTCTCAGCAAACCAAAGCTCTGAGGATACAACTCCACTTTGGACATCTCAGGGTGTTCTGAGGTGTGTCTGGACTTGTTTGCTGAAGCTGCACCTAAGGACTCATCTTGAAGTAGTTTTAGTTTCCTGCCTGTTCTAAAAGCAGAGGTTATCAGATTATCTACAAACACACTGCAGAGTGATTTCAATAGAACTGTGGTTCTCCAGTTCCTGTTCTATGTAAATACTCCAGAGAAATGTGTAAAGCCAGTGGTTTCCATCTGCAATAAACGACCTATTCAAAGGAACCATTAGAACAAAATGGCTCAAAAATACATCACATACCTCATACACTCCTCATCACAATTAAATGCATCCTGTCTTCAGTTTAGTAACACAAACAACTCCATTTTCATGCACGGCAGAGGTTTGGAATACAACTAGAAAGCTAATACCCAGCTTTCAGCTGCACCATGTCTGGTGAATGCTGAGTGTGAGGAGAAAAAAGAGGTTTTTATATAAAAAAAGATGCTTTGAATATGCTTGCATGTTTTTTTTCTGTTAGGAGACATGTGATGAGCTGAAATCCATTCACTGCATCCCACAGCAATGGCAAAGAGATGAACAGGATGAGGCCCCTCATCTGCCAAAAAGTCAGTAATGAAATACTTGCTCTCCCTAGGATACCCCCATTTGGTGGATTTGCTTACTGGAAGAGCAGAAGCAGCTTATGCCAATCCAACTGCCACAACAGCTTTGCTGTGCTGTTCTTCCCCTATCACATCCAAATAACCATAATTCAGTTTGGGATTTTGGAAAATCTGAAGCCCACAGAATTCCAGAGAGAACAGACAAGCAGCTGTTTTCTTTTCTTAACTGGATGAGCCACTGGACTCCTCCTTTGTAAGCCATGACACATCAAAACATTTCCAAAACAGACAATAATCTGTCTCTTCCTTTTGTTGTGCTTTTTTGATACAACATCACAGAGGGATATTTTACCCTTATCTGCCTTTCAGGGAGAAGCTTCTTTTCCATGTCATGTATTTGTAACAACCATTTTTCCTCCAGCTGATACTCAAAACTATTTTTTAGCTTTCTTAAAAGTCTGTGTGCTCCAGCATACCTGTGGTAACAAAATAAATACAAAAGGAATTAAACTCTCAATATAAGGATTAAAAAAACACGTTGTGGTAAAGACTAAGGAAATCAGAACTGTAAGAAAAATAAGTAATTCCTCTTCCCACACATCAAGCCTACAGAACTGGTACAGTTTCTAGATTATCCAAAGCAGTTCACCCTTGAAATGCTGAGGTTGGGAATTGGTACGTGAAGCAATTTTGCTTCAAAAGGTGAGGAGAAAACACATGAACTCAAAAACTACCTGACAAAACCAGGAAGTATATAAACATGGAAAAAACAGGACAATATGTGGATTTGCATAATTGAACATTTCTCCAGCAGTGCAAGGGAAGAGGGATGAATTCTTTTTATAGCATTTTAAATGTCAGTGCTGTACACAGAATGTAAAGTGCTTTGAGTCACTGCTGCAAAACCTTCCAGGAACATACTGAAATAAAATTAAACTCCATTTTAAAATAAATGCTCACGTACAGACTTTTAAGTGATTACAGGGTTTGGTAAGGATTGAAGAAAAGACTTTAATTCTCCAGCACTGGCTCAATTCTGTACACAGAGAACTCAGTCAGCTACAAAAAGTGTCCTGCAAGTCCAAATTACCTATTGTCCCAAACTTCTCCTGGAAAGCACGGGTAATGCCCTAGAAAAAGACAAATTCATTCAACAAACAGAGCAGAAGAAAAGTGCTGCTTTCAGCCACACTCAAATAACTTCAGTCTTCACTGGGAGCAGCCCCCCAGACTCCAATGGCTGCAATACACCTTGCCCAAGCACACTTAGCCCTGGACAGAACTCAGACACTGTTTTCATCACAAACATCAGGCTCATTACACACCTCAGATTCTGATGGGTTTAGTTTTAGCAGGAATTGTTCAAAATCAAAGTTGCCAGTAACCTCGGATGCAGTTAGTCCCTTACACTTAATAAATAAGAAGCATCAAGAACCTCCATGGTATTGAGATGCACAGAACTATTAATTGGTTTCAGAGTCTATTAAGAAACATAAAAGAAGTCCTTTGTTACTGAAAAAAAATCATAGTTTCTGGTCTTCTACGAAGAGTGCCAAAATCAACAGCAGGAGGCTTTCACTGCATCCCAAACCACTGTTCTTGATCTGCCCACTGAGCTGCTTCACTGTCACTGCCTTCCAAGTCCCCCTCTTCTCCACTTCCCTCCATGTCATCCACGTCTTCTTCCTGGGTGGCATCTGTTGGACTTTCCTCTTTTTCCATTTTCTGCAATCCTTCTAGTGACTTCTGATCGTTTGGATCCAAGCTGAAGAAAAGGAAGAAAAAGAGAGCATTGCCCTGAAACTTTCGTCTCTTTGTGACCTTAGTGTAAAGAATAACAATAAAATCTCATCCTGTTGTCTGCACTTCCTGTTTGACATCATCAGGAAGCTTATTTTAGACGATGATGCAACTTCCCCTTGAGCTACTGTAACACTGATATTAAATCTCTTTATAAAACAGTTCTGATCCCCGAGAAGGCACTTATCTAAACATCCCACTCTTCCAGAAAACTTAGTCACCTCTCCCAACAATACTAATTATAAAGTAACATGAAAGCAGTAAAAATTTAAATGACTCTGACTAAATATAATCTGTGCAGGCAAAAACCATCTGACCCATTTAAGCTATACAAGTTTGCAGCGGACATAATGTGCTGGATTTAAGGCAAATTGAAGATGTTGCAATCAAAACATGGGAATATTTAACAAAGTAACACCCTAAAATAGCATTTAGATTAATTTAAGTTGAATCACGCTATTTAAATTGATCCAATAGCTCATTTTTTTATGTACCTTCTAGTGTAAAAGAATGGATCTTAAAGTCTGACTATATAATAATTAATAACTATAAATAATTCCATGCCTTAATCCTTTTGTTAGTCAAGGAATCACAAGCCTAGTGTCATATTTAGAGTTAATATAGTCCCTACATTTTGCACTTCTCAGTTCAAAGTCTTAAGACCAACCAATTCATTAACAGGTTGTCATTTGTGTGGTTTTGCTTGTTTTAAGGGAGATTGATATAAAGCCACAATGGATTCTCATCCTAATCAATGAATAGCTCAGCTTTTTACTCAGTGAAAATGATTATTGGTTCTTAGAAACCTCCTGCAGTCTCAGGGTGTGGTTTACCTCAGGGCTATGCTGTACTGGTCCATGGCTTCCTGGTACTCGTTGACAGCCACGAGGAAGTCTCCGAGGATCCGGTGCAGCACACAGTCACTTTGGTTGGCCAGGGCATTCCTCAGCAAGGCAATCCCATCCTCATACTTCTGTTCTCTACCTGTTCACAAGCAAAACTGCTGTTTTAATTAATAGTTGAGACAAATCTGTAAAAAGTCACAGTGTTCACCGTGTTCCCAACACAAGGCTGTTTGTCCCTCCAGACCTGTCAGCAGGGAGGACAGCAGTGCTCTACTCCTTGCAAGGTTGATTCTAACAATGACTTTTTGTTGCAATAGCTGTTACACTCACAATTACATCTACTTTGAAGTCATAACATTTTGTTTGTGATTGCTTTAAGCTTAATATCAGTTGCTGGATGCAATTAATTGCTGTGATTTTTTTCTTCAGGATAGAACCGATAAATCCCTGGACTGTACCATCACTGTTACATCCTTCACATGGATGTGGCTGCAGAACTGCCTTCCATGCACAAGGGTATCTTTAAACAAACCAACATGAGAAAAAAGGAACTTACTGAGAAGTTCTGCTTTCTTTACCACAGCTTTAATGTAGTCAGGTCTTTGTGTGAGTGCTTTATCCAGCAATGTTTTGGCCTTTTCCTGCGTGACTGGGTCCTCCAGGCAGACTGTGGCCAGCAGAGTGAGGGTCTGTGCATTTGCCCCCAGGGTTTTGTACACATTATTTGCCATCACCATGGCTTCACGGATGCTGTTGGATGCCAGGTAGCACTCGATGAGACCTGGTGGTGTCAGATGGAAACACTTCAGGGTTTGAGTCAGCACCACAGGCACTCACCCCTCCACCATTATTTGCACTCAGCAGCACTCAGGTGCTGAACAGCTGACACTCCAATAAGCAAATACAAATTGCAATTGAGAAAGTGAATCTGTGCATGTCAACATACTCATTCTACAGATAATTGACTTGATTTTTATTAATGGGCAGGCACTGAAAGAAAAGGCCAACCCTAAGTATACCTAATCTAACATTTTTGTCCAATTCCAGTACTGAGAGAATTAATACTTTACCTGGACTCTTCACCACTCACTATCTACTTAAAGCTGCTGTTGAGGTCAACAAGACTTAAATATTTAAACAAATATAACAAAACAAAGCTCCCAGCAGAACTAACCATCAGTTAACATCATCACCCAAAACCGAACTACTCAAAACACCTAAATTTGTTTACATCCACATTAAACAAAACAAAAACCAAGAAAACCCCTTTCTGAAAATCATCCTTCCAAATCCACGCATTCTCTCATATCCCTTGCTTGACCACATCGTAGGTTTTGGGGTAATAATTATTTAGTAGGAAGCCAACAGGAGGAAAGAACTGCTGTTTATTACCTTATCACACCATCGGCATGACACCAACCCTGACACCAGAGCAGCTGGGAGCAGCTTTCTGTGGCTCACCTTCGTAGCAGTCCAGGCGGCAGGGCGCGAGCCGGATGGCCTCACGGAAGTGGATGATGGCCTCCTGCACCCGGCCCATGTTCCTCAGAGCAGCTCCTTTCAGCAGCAGTGCCTGGACGCTGTTGCTGTTCAGCTGGATAGCTTTGGCTCCCAAGTATAAGGCACGGGAGTATCGTTTGCTGTAGAAACTGTGACACCTACAGAAAGAAGAGAGATATTGTAAACATGCACTGCCTGCAGTGCCTGTGTATGTCATGGTGGTATTGAAGTCCTTGCATTTGAAGTTAAGAAAAAAAACTTCTTCAGGAGTTTAAAAAAACTCCATTATAAATATTAAAAGTGTTACTGCTATTTAATGTATTGTTGGTATTGCACAGGTGTGGTAACTAATAGATTTAACATACAGAAAACCAACACGATAGGTATTTACAGAGAGCTAATTTAAGTTACCCCAGAACGGAACAGACAGGATAGAAAAGCACCTTCTGAACAAAACAAGCTGAACCCACTGTGTCAGCTGTAACCCACCACATTCAGTAAATCAAGAGCTGAGGTGAGAAAGGAAAGAAAACTCACCCAGATACCACCCAGGGCTCTGCGTGTTGGTCAGAAATATTGAAAAGCCGGCAGCCCAAGTTCTCCACATCCTCCAGCCGACCCTCACGCGCCAATAAATAACCATAAACATCCATTCCTAAAGAGACACGTGTTGGAGGATCAATCCTCAAGAAACGGAAAGTTCATTCACAAGAAAAAAAAAAGCCACCAAAACCACAAATGCCTACTTTAAACTGTGCAACTACCAGGCAGGGTTCAAGACATGCAGCTTCTGAATGTCAGCTCTGAACTGAGAGCTGGGTAAACAATACACAATATTCCACTGCATGTAGCTGTTCCTCTTCAGGTCAGCCTTCTCTCAGGATTTACTCACCTTTTATTAGGTAAGGATCCAGCATTTGTGCTTGTTCAAATTTTAGGATAGAGTTTTTATTATCTCCAGCTCTGAAGTACAGGTCTGCTAAGCTCCCCAGCAAGTCCACATTATCCCTCAGCAATGACTTCTTCTCTAAAGAGCTAAAGGGAAAAAAACCGCCCATTATTCATAAATGCCATTTGGAGTATCATTGTATATAAGAATTAATATGTTCTTGGATTGCATCACACTCTTTTAACTCTTACCAAATGGTGTTTATTGCTCTGGTGTTGTCTCCAGTATGCACAAAGGCATATGCCTTGATCCACACAGAGAGCCAATCCAAATTGGGAATGCTCTGGATTATATTGATGGTCATGGAGGCCACTTCCGCTCCCTTCACCGACAGCGAGAGCAAGCCTGTTTAGAAGGGTTCATCATCAGTCTCAGCCACCCAAAAGTGTTTTTGATACAAACTGAGGGCCAGAAACTCTGTTCCTTGACAAGCACAAACAGCTGGTTACAGGGCTTGTAACAATTTATAGACTGTGGGTATGACATGCAAACGCAAGACAGCTACAGAGTCCCAAGTGCAATTCAAATTATCACACTACTGAACACTGCTCCCAGTGTGCAGACACCCACCTAGGATGGCATCCAGGGCCAAGGGGCACTGCCTCAGCACTTCTTTGTAGCTCGTCACCGAGGAGCGCTCCTGACCTGCTTTCTTGTAGAGATTTGCCAGCATCATGTTGATCTACAAACAGAAATGTGGGGACAGTCAAGTGCAAGGAAGGTGAAAGAATCACTAAAAAAAGTCACAACTCTGTCTTCAAACCTGCCTGTCTCTGTTCTGGGCAGAAGAGAAAATAACCTGCTCTTCTGAGGACACTCTAAGGTACCATTTAGTATAAACTGAAATTGTGGCTTCTTTCTGAGTACAGAAATAAAATCTACATTCTTCTGTACGTGCACAGTGCACCTTGAAATCTGTGTTGTGCATCAAAGAAGGCAAAAGATGGGCAAGTGCTCATGTATGATGTCAAAAAGGATCTGTATGTCCATTAATCAGTCTCTTCCAGGAATCTCTCTGTATCCATGGAATTAGCTTAGCAAGGCAGAGAAAGTTTCCATTCAGCTTCTGAATGAAGCCATGATTGACTAAAGAACAGAAATTATCTGAGCTCTACACAACACAAGTAGCTGGTTTCTGCTACAGCACTTTCATTTACTGGTGTATACACAGGCAAAAAGTTTGCTTTTCTCAACTTTCTCAGCTTTTTCTGGCTTGTAACTTGATCTTTGAACAGAACACTCTGACATTAACTGGAGTTTAAGCCATGTACACTTCTAGGACAATTTAACATGAAACACAGTTGACTGATCTGATGTGTTAATCTTTTAAGCCCTTCTGAGAACAGAGCCAGCAAGCAAAGACTCCATAGATTTGGCACTGCAGACCACAAAGGGATCTAAATATTTAACATTATCTAAACTGTTGTTGAAAAGGATTAAAAGATTTTAAAAGATGGAGCACTAGCAAACCTTCTACTTGCCAAAGTCTCCAGCCTTTCAAGGATTTGCATTGCTCCAGCTACACAAGAAGTTAATAAAAATACACAAAACATTTACCTCCTTTCTTTTTTTTTTTTTTTTAATTCTTTCTAACAGAAGAAATACAAAATTGGTATGATTTTAAAGAAAAGGGTTCGAATCAGACAATTTAAAATTAGGAAAGGCTACCAAACAATATTTAACTAAAGAAAAAGACATAATGCCATTATATCTGTATACTATGTTCTGCCCTATAGATACACTGACCAAGAACCTGTGACAAACACCTGCCAGGACCCACCTTTGGAGTTCTCTGCCTGGAAGGAATCCCATCAAGAATAGCAATGGCATCTTTATCTTGCTTCAGCATTGTGTAACACTCAGCCATTTTGTATTTCACCTCAATTTCTGATGGTAAACACTGAAACAAAAAGAAAGATTTAAATACAATGTGGGTTTAATCACGTAGGAAACTTTTAATAAGGTTTCCTCATAGATATTTATACTGTGTTGAAAAATATCTAGTTCCAACAAGTTAACAATGCAACTCATTGCTAGTTCATATTGCTCCTGTCTTCAAATTAAAAGTATGGAGCACACATACAGAAAAATTTTATGCTGGAGACCATTTTAAGTTTTGCATTAGAAAACACCACAGAGATATTGTCAAACAAATTAGCCTTAAAAGTCAGGTTTATTCAACATGATAAATGCACAGTCTAAGGTATTTAAAAGACATCTAAAGGTGATGCTCAAGGAATATGGTTAGTGATGGATTTGGCACGGACTCCATCTGAAGGATCTTTTCCAGCCTCAATGACTCTGTGAATATTGAGTCAGCAACATTAATTGGAAGGGGAAACACGATCACTTTATGCAGCACATTATCAATCCTTAAATACCTGGCTTTGGGGTGTTGATGCAGCATTCCCAGTGGAAGGTCTGACTTTGGAAGTTTTACTTAAGGCTTTTTTCTGCTGTAAGGCCATCGTGTACTTGCTGACAGCATTCCTGTATTCCTTGTCATGAAAGAGGGAGTCTGCGTGATAGACAAGGAGCTGGTACTTCTGAGATGGAGAGAACAGCTCCCTAGAAGAAATGCAGACAGAAAGGCTGAGATCAGCTGGCTACAAGAGCATCAAAACCTTACAGATCCAAAGTATTTGTAGCTTTGGTTTGTCTGGCTTCAACTTCCAATTGCTGCAGCTTCTTTACTACAATGGAAGGACCATTGAGTAACAGGTACGGACTCCTCACACAGGGGTTATCTCAGCCATTTCTTTTATCTGTAAACAAACAAATCCAACAGCCACTCCTGACACCTCACCGGCAATAACAGCTCAATGTTTGGCTGCTTGGTCACTGCCCCCATCCTTCCCATAATAAGCCACAGGCTGTCAATGTCCATTACACTGCAACAACTTTCTCTCAGGCTTTGTTCAACTTTCATTAGGTAAGGATCCAGGATTTTGCCCATTAAGATTTCAGAACGGAGTTTTGTTTGAATGGACTCAAGTTTAAAAGGCAACCCAGCTCCTTGTACAGCTGTTCCAGTCCTAATCCCCATTCCCACATCATACAGTTCCCCTTTATAACACTCCTGGTATGTGTGCAGACCAAATGACCTCACTGTGGCCTTCCAGGATCTGAAGGGAGCCAACAAGAAACATGGAGAGAGACAATTTACAAGGGCCCGGAGTGACAGGACAAGGGGAAATGGCTTTACACTGACAGAGGGCAGGTTTAGATTGGATATTAGGAAAAATTCTTCCCTGTGAAATTGGGTAGGCACTGGCACACGGTGCCCAGAAAAGCTGTGGCTGCCCCTGGATCCCTGGAAGTGTCCAAGGCCAGGTTGGACGGGACTTGGAGCAACCTGGGACAGTGGAAGGTGTCCCTGCCCAAAGCAGGAAAGGTAAAACAAAACAATCTTCAAGGTCCCTTCCAACCTGAACGATTCGGTGATTCTATGATTCTCTGCCGGGGCACCCATGTTGTAGGGGGAACCCCAAAGGGATGCTGATGCTGGTACCCGAAGAGAGGCGGGCTCCATCCCCGGCAGGGACAGGGCAGGGGCAGGAAATGGGCAGGCCAGGGCCAGGGACAAGAACAGGGACAGGGCCAGGGACACCCCGAGCGCGGCCCCGCTCCCCCCACACGCCGTGCCCCGCGCGCGCCCCCTGCCGGCGGGGCACTCACGGGTTGTTGCCGCTCATGGTGAGGAGCAGCCCGCTGAGCAGCCGCACGTTCGAGTGCAGCCCGGCGGCCGCCATCTCGCGCACGTGCTCCACCACACTCNGAGGGCAGCCCGCTGCAAGGACCCCTCGCGGCGGCGGGAACGGGCGTGAGGGGAGAGCGGCGTTCATGCATCTCCCCCTGTGAGGGGACTTGCTCCCCTCTGTGTCTTCTGCGGGGAGACACACACGCCCCGTGCCTCCACAGCTCCCGAGTCCGTCCCTTGTCCTTCTGTATCAGGATACGCTGATGGTCGCCGCAGGTAAATGTGGCTGAGGTCTCCGACATAATGAAGCTCCTGCCTATAAAAATTGGTAACTGAGGAGAAAGACCTTTCGAAACCTACATTTGTTCTGGGAAATGCCTTACTAGGCCTACCATTAACTACAAAGATAGACTGAGAGATGAATCAAAAGCTTTATTTTCCCACCTTTATTACAAAAGCATTATAAAACATGGCTATCCTATTCCTAAAAATGGAATTAGCGGCACCTTTCAGTTTGGACATGCCATCACTGCTGTTGGAAGAGGAGCACAGCTCTCAGCAAACACCAGGCAGCAAAACATCACCAGCACTGGGCTTCAGCTAACACTAAAAATGTCTTGATGCTGTGTGGTGACTGTGACACGAGTCCTGCCATGAAGGAACAGAACCTGAATAAACTAAACGTGGATTTGTGTTCTTCCAGAAATCATCTGACTGATCAGCACAGTCACTTTTTACCAGTTTGGGAGTGTTTGAATCCGCCATCAGGTAGGCAGCCACAGGCCCAGCTGTGTGGGATCTGCCTGTGTTACCCTGTAAAGGCACGTCAGGAGCACAGCTCTGCGGAGACAGACCTAGGAAATAAAGAGGTAAATTGCTGCAAACTGCAGCCCCTGTAATAATCCGAGTTTTCAGTGAGAATTATTAACGTTACACAATAATCATGGAATCACAGAACGGTTTGGGTCGGAAGGGTCCAGGTTGCTCCAAGCCCCGTCCAACCTGGCCTTGGACACTTCCAGGGATTCAGGGGCAGCCACAGCTCCTCTGGACAACCTGTGCCAGGGCCTCACCACCTTCACAGGGAAGATTTTTTTCACAGTATCCAATCTAAACCTGCCCTCTGTCAGTGTGAAGCCATTCCCCCTTGTCCTGGCACTCCAGGCTCTTGTTGGCTCCCTTCAGGCCACAATTAATTCACCCCAAAGCCTTCTGCAAAAAACCAAACCTCTTTGACTTCTTTGAAGGCTGTCCACGAGACACACAGTAGTTACCATGTTAATTACAAGCGAATTTTATTGAAAACAAGGTAAAAATCACTGCACTGGACAACACAGCGTGAGAGGTCTGTTTTCCCTGGACCTATGACACCCAGACTCCAGCCAGCAGAGCAATGACACAGCTCCCCTGCCCCACAGCCAAGCCCACTTCTTCTCTTAAATACAAGCCCTGTTTTAAATGCTGTAGCCACGATTACAAAGCAACTTGCATCTGAAACAGCACGTTAGAAATCACTTATTAAGCACCAGCTTAATAATATTTGCTTACACAATTTATTTTTCTGCTCTCCCTCCATCACTCATTGACAAGTTTGGTTTTTTCTTCTTTTTTTTTTTTTTTTTTTTACTTCATAAGCACTTAATTCTTTCTTGGTACAAAATGTATCCAAAACAAAGGCAAAAGACTTGAATATCTTGCTGTGGAAATGCTTAAAGTTGTTGCCACTTTGCTTCACTGCCCAGGGCCTGAGAGACTCTTGTTCATGAACTGCCTCTTCACAAAGCAGATCCACCACTGCAGAAGGAAGTACAGAGTCAGAAAAAGCTGCAAAAGTGGTTTCCATTGACTTTGAAGTATTCAATCTCTGACATATAACATGCTAAGTCTCCAGTTTTACACAATCGTTTTCCACACTGGTTTCTACGGGAATCAAGGTGAACAAGACAACAGGAATGGACACAATAAATTCATATTACAGGACTTTGAATTAAAATGGGAAATTCTACACTCTCTTATCTTACTTTTATTATATTTTACTCCAACACAATCATAAATGAGGGATGCATTGGGAAGCTATGCCTTTGAAACTAAATTAGCCTAAGTAATTTCAACATTAAATGCAGTCACATTTGCACATGAAACACATGAACAGTCAAGAGGTGACTCATTCATTGATTAGCGATTTTTTTTCAATCTGGATACGAGGCAAAACAATCGACTTCAAAGCAGCTCTCAAATCAGAGCTGCCTGGGAAGACAAACAGCACCTCTTGTGCTTGTGAACTTCCATTTGCAACCCCGGCCAAGAGCAGATGTGCAGTGCTTTGAAGAGTTGAACCAGACACCTCTTATTACTGCCCTGCTTTTGAAACTAACCCAAACTGGCGTTCGCTGTCATATCACATTAGATCAAATTTATTGACAACTTACAGCTGCCATTTCACTGTAAAATCTGTGCGGCTTGGCTGAAGTTTCCCACCCCTGACCCTCACCCCATCATCTCACTTCTCTCTGAAAAAACACCCCCAAACTCTCATTAACTCCACGGTGATGCCACTGAACTCTTACCTTGCTTGGCTTGTCGCTCTGAGGATCAAACACTTTGTCACAAAGGCGAAGGCCGGTTTCTTGCCTCAGCTGCTGCAGGTAGGCCCTCATCACCTCTGAAAGCAGCACAGCAAAACCAGGGTGAACTGGGGGGCACCAACTCAAACTGGATTTAACACGGAGGCATCAGCGATCTCTGCTTAAAGCAGAGAGGGAGTTTCCCATCTGCAGGTACTCCCAGCTGGCTGAGCTGATTTGCTCAGTTTATGTATGGATCCTGGGAAATGCCCAAGGTCAGAAAATCCAGCTTGTGCTGCCTTCAGAAGACAGACTGCAAATTTAAAAGATTTCGTTTGAACAGTAATTTTTCTAACTGCAGTCACAACAATGCAATTAATAAAGTGGGAGCCCAAGGCAGCCCTCAGAGGCCCTGGGTCAGCCTTACCTTCCTCCTGCTTGTTGGCAGGTTTGGCGTAAATGGCATTAAGTGGGAAGCCAGGCTCCCCTGGGATTGGGAAGTTAGTGATCCCTAGTGTGTACATTTCCTTCTCTCCTTGGCCTTTGGAGTTACACTGGAAGAACCAGGCAAACAGTGGATTAGCAGTTATAAACAAAAGCTGGGGGAGCGTCAGACCCAAATATTTTACAAATCTATAATGTAAAAACCCATCAAGAAGAGCAAGACAACATATCCACAGCCTTGGAGTATTTGAGACTGACAACTGGGACTGGGGTGAACAGGATTATTTGTGCCCTTGGAAGGAGAGTACCAGGAGATCCTTTCCTGAGAACAATCCTCAGAACAGACTGTTTCCCTTCTGCACAGAAATTCAGTTGTCTTACCTTTTGCAGCTTTTTCAGGCACTCAGAAATGTAGAGGGTTACATAGATCAGTGTTCTGTCAGCCTCATTCTGCAAAACAAGAGCAGGAACTCTTCGATTATAGGACTTAGTGGAACTGATAAAGTCTTAAACAGGAATGAATTCAAGCCATTTTGGGCTATAGTCTCCCCGTGAGAGGGAGATTTGAAATTCATGACATTTACCCAACTTTAAAGGTTAAATGGGAGATTTTGTGATGTAGTAGAATTACTTCCTTGAAAATAAATTGATATTCACAGCACCACCCCTCCAAAGAACTAAAATATGCTCAGTATCTCAAAACATTACCTTAATTTCATAATTTTTGAAGAAAACATTAGCTTTGAAGTAGTAGATAGCTTCATCTATAATATCTGTGTCCTTAGCTAATAAAAAAGAGATACAGAGTTAAGCAGTGCACTATTAACACTACATTTGTCATAACTTCTACTCACTGAAATACATAAATAAGGATAATTGCAAAGGCAAAACCTTGGTATTTACAAAAAGCAGAAGTCAGCACCATCTAACAGAAAACATATGAAACACTAGGAGCTCAGACTGTAATATTTAAGCTTCCTACTCCCTTCTCCTTCCCCTGTGATGTTACTTCACAAACAGCAGCAATTCAGCAGTTCCTCACTTTTCTACCATTTCAGTAATTCATCCAAGTTTTAACATCATAAAAAGGATAGAAAAAGGTTTTTGGAGAAAGCATACAGCACAATCATCAGATTCCATTATCCTTTTCCAAAAAAGGATCGGAGCAGAACACAGTGACAAAAAGCTGACTTTTGCTATCATCCAATACAGCTTAAATCCAGAAACACTTCCTTTACATTTCCCTTCTCAAACTGAAGCGCCACATTGCTGGGGAACACTGTGCCCGGGAAGTTCAGGTGCTGAGGGGGAATCTGTGGACTCTGTCAGGGTGCCTGTAACTTCACTGCAATTCTTGAAGCCCCACACCCTTAAGTGCTGCAGTCCCACTCCTCGTCCCTCCCAGCAGCCAAGCCCAAAGCACAAGTTCTCTGTAGCTAAACCCCAACTTCCTCTGACACAGAGGCTTCACACCACCACAGCCTCCTCAAAACCCTGCTCAGGAGCACAGAGAGACACAGGGGGAAGCAAAAGAACAGCAACCAGAGGCTTTGATTAAACTCAAACTACTAATTCAGCAGAACACAAAGCACATTTATCTGTGCATAATTATTTTCTACAATTTGCACAACTGAAGCAGTTGAAAACTTTCCCTCTCTAAACTGCAAAGCTTTCCATTTCCCACCCCAACTCGTCTCATCACTCTTGCTGGGGCTGGCCTACAGCAATTCCTGAGATGATGAGCTATATCCAGTAATTCAGAGATTATTATAAACTTACTTTCTCGAGGTGCTGGGCCCTTGAACTGGCTTCTGATGGGTAACAGAGCCATGTTCCCAATTAGCTTGGTGTCTGAGTCCATTAAAGTGGAGTGGTAAGCCTAGAGACAGGATAGCTGGTTATTGATCCTACTGAAAATAGACATTTCCATATCCAATCACATGTCCTCCATGTCTTCAGCAAACAGGAGCCACTGCCTAGTTCATTATGATGTTTCCAGCATTTTTTCCTTGCACAAACAATTGCTATTTTCTGTTTGGGCCCAGATCTTGGTGTCATTCTGGTGAATACCATAAAAGCACCACCACTGCCACCACTTGCAGTCGCAGTGGTGGGAGATGGGATAAAGTCCATGTTGTTGGTCTGCAGGCACAGTTCATCCACAGGCTGCCTGACCCCATCCTAGGTAGCACCAAAGGATAACAGCCCTGCTCACTTGCCTGAGTTTTGGGGCATTGCACTGAAAGTTAGTTGGTCATTAAAAAATATGTGATTTATTTCCATGTCTGACTATAAAGAGTAGATAATTATAAATAAAGCCAGGCATAATGCACTCAAAAAAAACCCACAAAAAAACAAACCACCAAAAACCCAACTGATTTAAGTTAAAAACAGGTTTCTGCATATGACAAATTCTTCCTGGCAAACCAGTTTTCAACAACTATTGAGTTTAGTTTCAGGCACTTTCCAAACGCTCCCTGGGTGCTGTGCCACTGGGAATCCCTCACCTCTTCACAACCTATCTTTTGTGGGGGGCAGAGGAGGATGTGACTGGGGGAGGGGGGGTGTAAAAAGCAGTTTATTTCACGGAGGGGAAGGTGGTGTGAACAAAGCCCTGCTGTGACCACCCTCTCCCCCGGTACTGCCGGGGCTCGCATCCTCCCGGCTGCGGGTGGATCCCCAGCAGGGGGAGGAGGAAGAGGAAGAGGAAGGCGCTGGCCTTGCAGCAGCCTCCCATAAAGAGCCATTCCCCGCTCTCAGCAGCGCTCCCTGCAGCTGCAGCCCCTCTTTCTCTCCGCAGTGCCTGCGGGCAGACCCCGCAGCAGAGCCCCTTCCCCGGCCCGGGATCGCCCCCNNNNCGCACAGCGCCGGGTGCGGAGCCGCTCACCGGCATCTCGAAGGGCAGGAGGCGGCTCAGCGGGGCCGGGCGGGAGGGGAGCGGGGCGAACCGGGCAGCAAAGCGTCCACAGAGCTTCCTCCTCCGCCTACGCTGCAGGAAATGAGGCAGCGGCAGAGGCGGTGCGAGGAGGGGAAGCGGGAGCCGTGCACCGCCCCGGAGGCAGCGCACAGGGAAAGGACCCCGGGAGGCATCGTTGTGCCCGGGCACTACCCGTACGGGAAAAGGGCCACGGAGAGGCATTGCTCTGCTAGGGCACTGCCTGTACCGGGAGGGGATCCCGGGAGGCACCGGGATGCTTCCCTCCCTCCTGTGCGTTTCCAGCATAGCCCAGCCGGCTGCACGGGGCACTTCGTGTAAGGAAGTACAAAAGGGGTCCAAACGTGTCGTGTTCGGAGGGATACAGTATTTTAAGGTGCACACTCCAATTACTATCAAGCCATTACGTTCCCTGTGACCCAGCCTTGCTGGGTTTGTCCTCTGGTACCTGACTCACGGCATGAGTCAGGGAGACGAAATGGGGAGGGTTGGAAGGCGAGTCACAGTAATTCAACTGCAGGGTTGGGGTTTGACCCTTCAAAACGCCCTAGGCATGGCTTGTCCCACTGGCACTCTGGAGGTGAATTAAACCACCGAAGTTTCCCCAACTTTTGAATGGTTTAATTCAGCCAGATCAAGACTTGCCACATATAGATTTTTGTGAGCCTTTCTCCTCTAGATATGCAGGATTTGCTGGTCTGTTGAACTTCGTGCCCAGTTCTGGCTCTGCTTTTTTATATTTAACTAATGCTGGCCCATGTATTTTATAACACACAAGCATAAGAAAAAAAATTGTTTATTAAAGTAGTTACGAGGTCATGTAACTCACTCTCCAATATAAATATTAGTTATTTTACAGGTAAAACATCAACTGTGTTTGGGTAGGGGTTGGGTTGGTTTTTTTTTAATTTTTTCTTTTTTACCAAAAGCAAAGTATTTTCCTCCCGGTTTGAACATATTTTTTATTCATCCACATGATCTTGAAAGTATTCATCCACAAGAGCAGATTTATCTTCTTCACATTCCTGTCAGAAAAAAACAGAAAAAATATAACCTTCCTGGGTTGAACACAGGAAATATCAAAAAGCTTTGAATGGTCATGCAGGAAAAAATCTTAGTGATCTCAATGGTCCTTTCTGACATTTGAAGGTTAAAAATCTTTTAATTTTGAAAACCAAAGCAATACTTTTAAACCCAATCACTTGATCAATCTGCATATGCAAGATGATATTAAAGAATTTCACTTTTATAACTCTAAATGAAGATGATACAAGCACTGTCACTGAAAAACTAAACATGGCTTATTTTGAACCGTACTAAGACAATATTTACTAGCAAGGCAAAGAATATATTTATATTACAACTTATATTATGGATCCTTTCTAATTTTTCATCTTCTCACCAGCAGTCCCTTACCTTTGGTTCTTTAAATTCCAGATCTTCCCCATACTGAATGGTGAAGTCTATGTGCTGCAGAACTATGTTTATACTTTCCTCATCAGAGCGATCCAGAGGCAGAAATCGAACCATACCATAGTCATCAATCTATAGAAGGATTCAAAGGATGTTGGAATGAAAATGCAGTAAGTTAATTCTCAATCACAGCACTCTAAGCCAATTCCTTAAACCACATTTGTCTGGACTTCTAAATATCATTTAAAGTCATGCTGCAAAGCAATGGTAATTCCCCACTCAGATCAACTGGTTACCAGTCCTAAGTTCTACACAGCAGAAAAAGCCATTTCCCAAAATTGCCAACAGAAAAGAATTCCAAGAAAATGTATTGGCTACAATCCAGATATCAAGAGTATCATATCAGTAGTATCAAGAATCTCATGCTAATCTGAAAAAATAAAAAACTGAGTTAAAAGAGGCAAAAAGTGATAGTGAATTTTAGGGTACCAGCTCAAAAGCAATATACCTACCAATCCACATATAGATTTAGTCAGTTTTTTAAAGCTTTTGCTTCTCAATATATTTGCTGAATCTTCAATCATAGAATACATATCTGGATCCAAGTACCTGGGAGAAATAAAGTCATCATTAACACTGAAAGTCTGTCATTCAGAATGACACCAAAGATCCAAGATAATTATTTACAGAAAAAGCCAAAGATCAGTACAAACATGGAGCTATTCTTTTGACTCTGACTAAACTAAGCATCCTACCCAGATGCTTAAAGACTTTTCTTTGAAATAAATGAAATCCATCTTCTCCCATTCCAAAGGAGTATGTGTTAATTGTGAGAAACACTAGACTGAATTTTCAGTGAACTTTGCCTCAATATATTACACTACAGAGCAAATAACTTTTTGGAACTTACTTTTCTATTTCCTTCTTGGCTTTCTTGCTCAGCAAATCCATTTTGGTCATGACGTTAATCTGTGGAATCTCCAAAGATATCATTGCACTAAGAGCTGCCAGGATTCCAGAAATAAACTTGAAGAGGATGGAAAATGATGTATTAAAGTACAGAAAAACACAACACAAACACACAGGACACTCAACCACAGGCCAATTCTGGTAATGAATATATGGAACATGGACACAAAGCCATACGAGGAAACATTGTCTCTGTTGGAAAAAGGAGGTGCCAAGCATCCCCTCGATTTTTTGAGTCCCAAATATGGATCTGCCACTGAAAAGGGCATTACAAAAAACCAAACCCTTCTTGGGATAGTTACTGCTAGGTGGGGAAAGTGGCCTGCTTGTTCTCAGGATCTGAGAAAGCTCTCATGGAATCACAGAAGAATTTAGGTTGGAAGGGACTTCTGGAGGTTATCTGGTTCCTACAACTGCTTAAATAGAGGAGCTTCCAGGTCAGAGCAGGCTGCTCTGGGATTTGCTCAGTCAAGTTTTGACTCCATGAACATTCACTGCACAATCCCTTTGTGCTTGTCCCAGTCTGACCACTCTCACAGTGCTGGCTGTGTGCTTACACCCATCTGGAATTGTCCTTCTGCAAGCTGTGTCTGAGGCAGCTGATGACAGCAATCACATCTCCCTGCACTTGGCAATTTTTCCTCTGGGCAAAGCCAGCTCCTTGAATGGCTCAGACTTGTTCTTTATCAATATGAACTTTTTCAACCAATTTCAAATGGATACCTTAAAAGATTCCACCATAAACTGAGAATCCACAAGGAAAACTCCACAGACACGGAATTCCCACTGCTGCAGCTGCTCCACCAACTGTTTCATCACTGGCAGGTGTGTGTAGAGTTCGATCTGACCTGGGGCACACTCAGGATATTAACAGGTAGGAATGTGAAGCAAATAGGAACAGTTCATAGTTACACATAAATGTGGGTATTGCACCTAACATAAATAAAAACTGGTAAGGAAAGCACTCTCTTTTCAGGCAGCTCTGTGTTTGGGTGAGTGGAAAAGAAATAAAAGGGCTTTTTTCCTCTTTGATCTCCATTTAGTGTTAAGTTTGCAGTTGCCACGATGTTCCCACAGCACATGATGCTACCAAACATCTGTGCAGTCACGCAGATCAGCCCAGGACTGAGTTCACTCCTGAGACACCTGAAAGTGACTCTGACAACTGTAAATAGCTCAACAAAATCTGAATTATCACAGCCATTTACAAGCAAGTTTTCCAATTTGCGTATTTTCCAATGCTTACGAAGAGTGACACCGAAACATTGGTGTATGTTTACCTGGGCAATCAAACAAAACATAGTCATCCTCCACGTGCCCAAGGCTTTCCTCCAGCCAGCTGAAGTTATTGGCAAAGTATTCCATGCAAAACACCAAGCCACCGTTGGGGCCGAACCTCAAGGACTCATCTTCCATGACATCGTCCACTTCTATCAGCTCGCGGATGTCTGCGGCAACACACACATCACCAAAGGCAGCAAAGGAACTCCCCGGGCAGTTTGGGAGGTGAGAAAACCAACAGGACTTTACAGCAGTGCTGGGTGCAGGGGATCTCCCCACTCACAGGCACACCCAGCAGCCAAACAAAACAGGTTATGTTCATAAAACTTACACAAATTCATTCATTCCCACAATACACACATATATGCTAAATACTTCCCCGGAGTTATTTGGGGATATGAGTAGGGGTCTTTTGAGGGTCCCTGGTGGTCGTTTGGGAAACATCTCATTCCCCAAATTTTCTTCTTATGGTCCTGCATCTTCTAATGAATCTCTTCTCCTTGAAAGGATCTCAGCTATGTGGCCAGGTCAAGATGCACTTTTTTTAATCATCTTTGTTCAGACACACTGTTGTTATTCTCAAAACGGAGCCATCTGCCAGTACACCTACACTAGTGTAGGTAAATACAGGGATTAAATGCGAGCTGACACAGGAAAACAGTCACTGATGTACGCAGCTATCACTACTACAGCACTACATCAATCTCCGACACAGGCACTAAGCACTGTTAGGTACCAGACCAGGTATTATTTAGGGTACCACTGATACAAGGACCACACACTATCTTGTTTAAACCATTTTCTAACATCTTCCCCCACTGCTGCACGGCCCGCCTTTTAAAGCAACAGCACTTGTGCGGTAGCATACCCACGGGGCCGTTCGATCCCGGCGGTGCCCGGGGCTCGTCGGGGGCCGCTCACCTGCCATGACGGGGTAGCTGAAGAGCTCGGCCGCCGGGTCCAGGTTCACCACCTGCACGGCGCGGCCCAGCGCCTCGCAGTGCTGCACCATGGTGGAGCAGTACGTGCTCTGCAAGGCACACACGGCCGTCAGGGGGCTGCCGCCGCCCCCCGCCCATCGCCCCCCGTCGTTCCCCGCTCACCTTCCCGCTGCCCGCCGGGCCCATCACCAGCTGCGCGTACCGGGGCATGGCTGCGGCGGCCTGGCGAGAAGTGGCCGCCGCGGCGCTCCGTAGCTCGGCGTAGCGTGTGACCGGCGCAGTACGAAGCCCTGCCC
>VZTN01014908.1:306671-329774 GCA_013400515.1 Erpornis zantholeuca
TCAGCTCAGCCCCCTCCCTCAGTTCTGCCCCCACAAATTCCCCCCTCTCTCGCCATCCCACCGTGTCCCTGATCCCCACCATCTCTGGAATTTTCTCTCAGCATTCCTCCCTGCTCGGCACAGCTCGTACAACGTCCGAAGCTTCCTCACACATATCTTGTTCGTTCCCCTCGTCCTGGGGGTTTTCTTGTGTGTTCCAAACTCTTTCCTTGTTGACTCCTGTCTTCTAAGTGCCTTGCTTGAAAACGTGTGTGTAAAACTATTAAATCCATTAGTGGATGGAGTTCGCTTTCCCTGTTTTATGCTATTTTTTTTCCGCAGTGTTCTTGGATCAGATTGTGACTCTTCAGGCACTGATTTAAGTGACCTCTTTTCTTTGCTAATATGCGAGAGGTACCTGCCCCCAGTGCCCCCACTGTCCATGTGTGATTTAACACGATACTTCACACTGTGCTTAACCCAGTGTGTTCTGCAATTCCATGTGGGTTTCTGGCATCTTTCTTCATTTTGGGATTTTTCCCCTTATGTGCTAGAATTCCAATACTGTTAGTTATCCTTTGTAGCCATTTTCTCCATGTTTTCATCATTTTTGACTCGCATTTTCTTTTCCCCGATCACTCGCGTTCTTTGGACACTTGCACCTATTTCCTCTGGGATTCTTGTTGAGTTGGGAAAAATGTGCCTGTCTTAAACCCAGACCTTGGGTCCTGATTCTTTCTTTGTGTGACCTCCAGGCTTGTGACATGGCCACAGATGTCGCAGAGCCGGTGGTCCCTGACTGCAGGGGGGACAGCAGGAGCGGTGCCAGGTCAGACGCCGATTACCCCCTCCGGGTCCTCTACTGCGGAGGCAAGTCCTGAGAGCTCTCTGGGTGTGAAAGGAGTGGGAGCAGAGATCTCTTCCTGCAGGAAGTCAGTAAAGCCATTAGCTCAGAAAAGGCCTCTGAGCATTAGTATGACAGTAAGAAATGGAATACATAAAATTACTTGTACCGTGTTTAGAAGTGTTCTTTACTCGTTACGTTTGTAGTTACGTGGGTGGAATTTAAAGGGAAGTAAGCTTGACAAATGAGTTTTTAGGTAGGAATGTCATTTTGCTTCAGGTTGGAATACAGTTGCAGGAGATTAGGGAACAGCCCTGCTGTGTGTGTGAGTCTGCACATTGTGTGGTTGGGTGGTTGTGGGGCTGAGCCCCTCTTTGGGATGTTGGCAGCTCTTGGAAAAAGGGAAGCTGACCAAACCATGTGGTACTTTGTTAGGTGTATCTTTTCCCTCAGGTAGAAGTGATGTTTTGTTCTGTAGCTTTTGCCAACCTTGGGCATCTCCTCCCCTTCCCTCAGTGACTGGCAGCTCTTGCTGTAATGATTTTATCCTAATGCAGAGCGTGTAAGCACAGGTCTAATGAGAGAGGAATTAAAATGTGGAGTGGCAACAATAAAGTGATGTTTTTGAGTCAATCTGTGGTTATAACCAGAAGTTATGTAAGAAGTCATCCCTGACTTTAAAACACCATTTGGAATTTAATTACTAAGGCTGTAAGTAAAAAGGTAAAAAATAAAAAGTTCCTTTTGTAATCTGTTCTTTTTTTTTCCCCCTTTTTTCTCTAGTCTGTTCATTGCCAACAGAGGTGAGTTAATTTTTTCTTGTCCAGATTACCTTCTGTCCTATTATGCCCCATTTTGGTGTATTTGTGACGTATTTTGTCATTCCTTCACTGACAACATTCATATGTCTCTTTTCTAGTACTGTGAATACATGCCTGATGTGACTAAATGCAGACAATGGTTAGAAAAGAATTTTCCAGATGAGTTTGCAAAACTTACAGTAGGTAAGAATCTTTTCTATTTTCTAACTAATATCTGTCCTCGGACATATCTAGAAATATTTGAGCTTGTTCTTACCTCTTTCCATTTCCTGCTGTATCCCATGAAAGTTAATGGTTTGGATGCTGTGAAATATGCTTTATAGTGTCAGGAAACACCAAGTAATCAATGTGAAGTTTCATTAACAATATTTTAGCTTTCTTAAGGTTCCTACCATAAACAGTCATCCATGCACTTGTTTCACATCAAAGTTAGTTTATTGGATTTTATGTCTGTCCAGTCTAGAGTGGATGGTGGAAGAAAAGTCATTAATAAAGGGGAACTTATTTGTTTGCACTTGGAATTTCAATATTAACATTATCATTAATTTCTGTCTCTGTGCAAGAGCCTTTATTGAAATGGTCACTGTGTCTTTGAGCTAAGGGTGTTCTGGAGTCTGATTTGCATAAATACTGTAATGAAGATGTAACATGCATCAGTCATGAGGCTGCTGCATTTGAGCTTAGTTTACTGATTTATCAAAATATCACTGTACCTCACTTTCTGTTCCTGTAAGGCTGTGGGTGTCTGACCACTAATTTTGTTCTTTTTTTTTTTCCCTCACTCCTTTCTGATGCACTTAAGAAAATTCACCTAAACAGGAAGCTGGGGTTGGAGAAGGCCAAGGAAATGTGGGAGGAGGAGAAGAAGAGGAGAAGAAGAAACAAAAGAGAGGCAAGGTCTAAATAGTTGATTGTGGTACTGATTTAAAAACAGTTTGGGGCATCCCTTTCTCACCTGCTGATCTGGACCAGGACACAGATTCCTTGCATTTTGGTGGTTAGCTCTACATAGAACATAGGGAATATCCTCCCCGTGGCAGCAGTTAGCTCTGTGACCTGTGCCAGTGGAAATGTTGGACAGGAGGGACAGGCAGGGAGAGGTGACCTGCATCCTGTGCCTCATTGTTCCTGTCACTGCTATCATACTCAGGCAGGGAGCAATTCTTCCCAAGCTGAAATCTGCTGGCATTTCTCCCGGAATGCTCTGCCCTGGTGAGCAGCACTTTATGGGTTGCTTGCAGGGTGGAACAAAGGCTGCTTCCCTCCGTTAATGCCTCATGACTCTGCTTTTGCCTTTGTTCCTTCCACCTCTCTGTATTCACAGAACAGGATTTGGTTTTATGCTTTTTAATCTATTACCTGTGTCTCCATTAGCAGCTCTGTCTCTTCCCAGCAGTACTAAGGAGAAAACATTTTCAAAACCCAACTTTGGAAGATACAAAGTTATGTGGAACAATTTAAACACACTTTTATCTTTGATCATTGGAGTTCTTTCTGCTGAATTAATTAACATACCTTCCACCATAAATCAGAGTACTGGAGCTGTTAATATGCATTTGCCTTTGCAGTGTCAGTTGTGTGCAGTGCTCCAGAAATTATGGTTAATACCCAGTAGGATTCATATTTTATGCCACATATATTTTTGTTTTATTTTTGTATCTTGGTAACCAGTTTAATTTACTTTCTCAGTAGGCAATGTGTAGTGGCAACAGTGTTTCATGTTCTGTAACTTGGATGCTTTTCCCGGAGATTTCAGGACGTTTTCTTTCAACATTAATTTGTTGTGAGGGGTGGTATGATTAGTTTTCAGTCTGGATTTTGGTTCTAAAATAATAATGTTTAAAATATTTAGTGATTTTCTCCTAGAACCTAAAGTTCTGTGAAAACTTACAGTATGGTGTTAAGTAGGATGGTGTAAGAGTGACCATAAGAGAGAGTGTGAGGGAAAACAAGCACAAACTTAATGAGGCACTGCAGAAACTTACTGAGGAAAATTTAAGGCACAAATTTACTGTCTTAAAATTAACAGACACTAGTTTATAATAAAAGAGAATTGAAAGTGCTGCGTGTTAGAAACAGAAACAGTCATGGGGATTGGTTTACTTGTCATAAATTCTTTAGGTTTCAATGCTGAGAAGGCTCAGAAACATGAAGCTTCTGTTCCCCTGGAATCACTTGATGACTGTACACCAAGTTAGCTGAGATCTTAATCTGGCTTGAGGAATCCTAATGAGTGGAATGTATCTTTTGCTTGCTTTACTCCGACCCGTAAATGCGTGATACAGGGAGTGTTCCCACAGGCTGGCCTAGAAACAGGCAGTAGAAGTGGTGTGAAATGCTGTGGCATTGGGCTGCTATGGCTGGCAGAGGTGTGAGGTTTGCTTCTGGCTCTCATATCCGTGCGTGCTTCACTCTGGGGTCTTGCACAGGTACCCAGAATTTGGTCTGCCCTTTAACCCAGCAGCCTGGGGAAAACAAGACCTTGTGGCCTCGGGAGATGGGCAAGAGCAGTTTGTTTTGCCTCAGACACAAACCCTGAGGATGTTAAAATACTTGTGGAAAACATTAAAGAGAAATTTATTTCTAGGATTACACCCAAAGAACGATGTAAATGTAGACAAAACACAGTAATTAGTAAAGAGTGGGGAAAAGCCCTTTTTTTGCTGATTGTAGCGGGGGTCTGCTGTGCAACATGCACATTTGACATGTGTCTATTGTTATTTCACATAATACTGAGCTTTGATGACATGGGGTCTTTCTTAAACAATAGTAAACCTGAGACAATGTGCAAAATATATTTTTGTTTACCAACAGTGTTGGGGAGGTAACAGCTTCTGTGTTTATAGGGACAAAATCTGACCTTACGTGCTTTTTTCTTTGATGAACTACATCATTAACTAATCATGTAACCTTATGCTCTGTTTTAAAGGTGGAAGAGGTCAGATAAAACAGAAGAAGAAGACTGTACCACAGAAAGTTACGATAGCTAAAATTCCCAGGGCAAAGAAAAAATATGTCACGAGAGTCTGTGGCCTCGCAACGTTTGGTGAGTTTGGGTTTTCCTCCTATTGGATGTGCCTGCCTCATGAACCTCATGATATCTCTTCTGGTTGTATTCCATTGAGGGATCTGCTTCCAGCTGTGGGAGGTGAAAGCCCCAAGGTGCTTCTAGCACTTCCAAAGCATGTCAAAGGTACACTGACTTCCCACAGAGAGAAATTAATTGAGGTACTTATTGCTGTGTTTTTTCAAACAAATAGGGCAGCAGGTTTTTTGAAACAGGGGGCAGACCCACGTCAGCAGAACGTGTAGAGGACGTTCAGCACTTTCTACCTTGAAGCATTTTTAGATCTCTAGAGTCAGATGTTTTGGGTGTAAACAACAGACTTGGCCTTCAATGGAAACTCATAGCAAAGCTTCAGCTGTAAAGTGCCACTACTTTTTCTACAGTTAAAACAAGATTTTGGCTTTAAACTTGAGAAAATATTTTTATGACAACAACTGTATTTAAATTGTTCATTTTCCCCTTGGCAGAAATTGATCTTAAGGAAGCACAAAGGTTTTTTGCTCAGAAGTTTTCCTGCGGTGCCTCAGTAACAGGAGAAGATGAAATCATCATTCAGGGGGACTTTACAGATGACATTATTGATGTAATCCAGGAGAAGTGGCCCGAGGTAATAAACCCTTTCTTCTGTCAGGAAGACACACGCTTTTCCACACTAGTCTGTGACTTTCCAATGACTTTGGAAAAGGGTTTCATCTTTGGCAGCACAGATTAGTTCATAAAAATAAAAGAGTAGTTGTTGCATTCCCACCCTGCAGTGAGGGAGGCATGTCAGAATAAATCCAGCTGTCAAATATCTGTGGCTTCTTTGTGACCACTTCTTAACAGTGAGTGTCTAAATATTCTTACCTTGCCATCCTATTTTTCAACACCTCCTAAAATATTACAAAATTCAAGCAAAAAAAAACCCCAAACCCCAGGCATTTGTGCTTTGGAAGAAGAGATCAGCTAGTGTAGGTTGGACTGAAATTTAAGGCTGAGTGCTGTAAATGCAAGGGGTTTCTCTGACTCTCCCTTGTCCTGGCATTTCCCAAGTGGGATTCTTTATGGTTTAACTCCATAGGCCTGTCTTTATTCCCAGCCTTGCAGGCTCAGCTCTGTCCTGTAAGCACACGTCACTGATGTAGAATTTACAGCAGGGGATCTGCAATGGTGCTGTTCACTTGTCCCACTCTTCTCTACATTTGCAGGGGTGCACATCGAAGGAGGTGTGTACAAAGAAAATACTGAATTTGCTGTGTTTTGGCTTTTTCTCCTTAGGTGGATGATGACAGCATTGAAGATCTTGGAGAAGTCAAGAAGTGATAGTGAAAGACGACCTTTATTTAATTACATGGTTATAAATGATATAGCAAAAGTGAGGCTTCTAAATCCATTTGCTCTGCAGTGAAACTGTGGAGAACCCATATCCTTGGCATTCTCACTGTTCTGTATAGGCTGCTTGTTTTTTTGGTTTGGGGTTTTTTTTGTGATATTTGCCAAAGTTAAACTGGGGTTCTACCATGCTTACGCATGAAGTAGATTTAAATAAAATTACTGTTCCTCACTGAAGAGTTTCTGAGTTTTTTTACATCTACTTTCCTCTAACTGTCTTATGGAAAAATAAATTTAAGGCATTAAAAGTTTTGTTTTTTATCTGCTGTTCTTTCTGCTGAGCTTATGTGAATAAGGTATATAGTTGATGTAGACACTTCACCCCTCATTTACCTGCAGAGAATTTTAGAAATTAGAATGGAACATTCTAAGGGTTTGTTAGCAGTGAAAGAACAGGGAATCCTGAAGTGGTCAGTCAGTTGGGCTGAAGTGATCATTCTACATCCCTGCCAACTGAATTATTTTATTAAGTGGAAACACTGAGAAATATGTGAATATGACTTAGAAATTTATCCTATTTTCATAATTTCAAAGATCTCCAACCCTGCCAAGCTTCTAGGTGTGGCAATTGTAGTGGCTTTATACGTTCAAGAATGGTAGTAATGAACACAAGTTAATAGTGAGCACTATTCCACAGGCTGTGTTAGCAGGTGGGGTGGGGTGCCACCTCTGCTCTCTGTACTCCTACAAACAGCCTCGAGCATCGATTTTAGTGCTTTTCCATTCACTGCTCCATTTAATAACAAAAAATGCTCCCTGGTGGCAGAGTCCTGGAAGTGACGTGCTCCTGTCACTGCAGAACCTCGGTGAGCTGAAAGCCGAGGGGGTGATGTGTCAGACGCTCTGTTCTCTTTCTGTAAAGTTGCTTTTTTCAGTGATTTCTATTTATGAACCATGAGTGTATGTGGAGAGATAACTCTATCCCTGTAGCTGGAAATCCAGAGCAGTGTAACTCGAGAGCTGACTGCATCTCTGTAACAGAGCCCTCCTATTTAATGCTGCACAGGGAAGTTGCCTCCAACCCGTAACATCCCGCCGGGTTCTTACTCATCCCCTATTAACGACGTTATTAATTATCACATTTTTCTGGCAGCTTCAGCCGGCAGAGCCCCGGGTGAGGCGGCCGCGGGACTCGAACATGTGGCTGAGGGACTCGAACCCACGGCCCCGGGACTCGAACCGGCAGGCTCCGGACTCGAACCCGCGGCCCCTTCGCTGTGGGGGGCGGAGCTTCCTCCAACGGCGGGCGGGGCCGGGCGACGGCGGCGGTGGGTGGGGGGGAGCGGGGGTAACCAGGGGTAACGAGCGGGGGCTGAGGCTTGGGGGCACGGTAAGCCCCCGGCGGTGGAAGGGCCGGCCCAGGCGGGCGGGACAAGGCCGGGGCCCTACTCGGGAAGAGGGGCCGCTCCCCGAGGGTGGTAGTTCAGGGCTCCTCCTCAGGCCTGCGGGAGGCCGGAGGGCCGCCCCCTCCCCGCTCCGGCTCAACGCCGCTTGTGTTCCCTCAGGGTCGGCGGGTAACGGGGGTGCTGAACGCGGGAGCCTCCATGCTGAACGTGACATCCTCGAAGCGTTCCCCGTTCCACTAATGCCTGCCAGCGCTCTGGCCCCCAGTCCCCTATGAGTTCATCACTGCTGCCTTCTCCTTTGCCCGAGGTAAAACATGGAAGTGCCGTTAACAATCGGCTCTATTTTTGGTTGGAGGGTACTCACTGTGCTGCCGGCGGTTTGAGTCATGGACCACAGGTGGTACCACCGTGTTCTGCAAAGGGCTTCAGTCAAGGGCCACAGGTGGTACCACGAGCGTAAGGAACTTTTTGAAATGGTCTCTATTTATAATACAAACAAGGCTCTACTGAAAAATAAAGCCTTCGAGTTTATTACGAAATAATTTGTCACTTCCTCGTGTTGAAATGCATTCCATGTCTCACCCTTTATAGGCATTTAGCCCAGATCACACGAACAGCATCATTAGGAGACAGAGACAAGAACTCCAGCTTTTAATTGCAGAACTGAAAGATCGTGACAAGGAGCTCAATGACATGGTGGCAGTGTATGAGAGTCACATTCAGGCCTGGCAAGATGAGCGCCAGAAAATACCGGCTTTTGCAGAACGATGCAGCTTATTAACCAGTAAGTGTCGTGATGTAAAGAATAAGATCTTAAAAGTATGTTCAGCTGCTTTGACCCCTCAAGAACAGTTTTGCATCATAAAAGGAACCATTTCTTACCCTTTAGCCTTTAAATTTTGTTGTCTCTTTCTGAGATCTGAACTTCCCCACCGGTGCTGAAGTGATCTGATCTTGAACGGGGTATGATGATCACATAATTCTTTCTCGTCTGAATGTGTAAATTGCTTCTGTGAATTCAGATTAATAATCTGTTTAAATAGATGGGGGGGGAAGTAAAAAATTTGCAATCTGCTGGCGAGTTACAGAGCCCTGTGCTCTGAAGTTCTGCTGCACGGCTCTGAACAAACACACAAACCACCCAGTGAAACACCTGGTGGCTCTGAACAGTCTCAGTACAGAGCTCACCATGCAGTTCCTGTTCCTGGGTAGCCAGGGAATCCTCCTTCAGAGTGTGCAACACAAATTCTGAATTGTGTGGTTTTAAAACACTGGGTTAAATTATTTCTGAGATTTAAGAAGTTGCATGACAGCCTCTGAGCTGTTTTCTCACAGGTAACTTTGTCTCCTTCCTTTTCAGGTGAGCTGAACAAGAGAAATGCAACTATAAAATCACTGAACGAAAAGATAAAGTTACTAGAATCCCAGCATAATGACAGTAAGATAACACTTGAAAACACACAACAGAAGTTCAAAGAGCTCACTCAAAAAGTTTCAGATTCATCTCTTCACTGCCAGGCTCTGGAGGTAGGGATTGAGTAATGGTCTGATTTTGCAGTCCATGCATGTGCAGGATGCCTGTGATGAACTTTAACATTCCAAAACTGATACATGCATGGTGTTAAGACCCTTGATCACAAGCAAACTGGGGAACAATTTTTACTCCACTCCTCTTTTCTCCAGTTTGCTCTGGATCCCACATAGCCATTCATGTTTAAATAACCTGGGTGCATTTAATGGGAAAAAACAAAAAACAAACTTTGAATCTCTGAAGTAATAGCTGACACTTATTTTTCTGTTCATTAGAAGAAAAATCAGAGTCTCCACTCTTCAGTTTTGGAGCTGTCTGCTAAAACAGGCCAGCTGCAGGCAAGGGAACAGGAGCTTCTCACTATACTTCAGCAGAAGGTAACATCTGTAACATCTGTCAGCTCACGGGCACTAAACATGGTCAAACTGCAGTGCAGCTGCTGCTGACTGTGCCATGAGGCTTCTGTTGCTGTTGATCTCACTCATGGTTAATTCATAGGCTTGCTCGAGAAGGGGAAAGTGGTCAGCAATAAACTGGTTTATTTTCATAAACAAGCTTGTTTCCAAGCTTTAAATTGAGGGGTTTTTTTTTCCCAAAAGCTCAGAAGGAAGTCTGTGAATCGCCTTAACTACTGCAGAGGGACGTACTATTGTTTTGTCAAAACCCACCAACAATATAAAAAATAAGAATTCATTCTGTTTCCTATTTCAGGACAAGGCCTTAATTGAAACAACTGATCAGATCACTGAGGTTACATCTAAATTTAAGATGCTGGAAGATGCCTTGCATGCAGCAAAGTTGGAGGAATCAAGTCGCAACAGAGAGCAGCAAGACCTCAAACTGACACTGAATGACATCGCAATTCAAGTAAATAAGATGAAAGGTAAATATTTATGCTGGGCACCTAATTTAATGTAAGCCAGCACGATTCCTTTTCACTCTGGGAAGTGCTACGTGTTGTTTTACAGATGTCCTCTCTGAAAAGATGAAGGAAAACAGCAAGCACCAGGAGGAAATCTGTCACCTGAAACATGAGAATGGCTGCTTGAGGAATGAGCTGATACTGGCAGGTAAGGGTGGGCAGTTGGTCTTTGGTTCCTTGGCTTTCAACAGCTCAGAGACTTCTAGGCAGCAGTTCCCTGACATCTGTGAAGGTCCAGCTTGTTACCTATGTTCCTTGCAGTTAATAAAAGTACATCCCTTGTGTGCCATTCTTCTGTGGAAGCAATATCTGGGCCTTCTGCAGGGGCACTTTATAAAATCTTGTGAAAGCATGAAGTTCACCAAAGTGATTACACAGGGAGGAGTGAGTGGCTCAGGGGATTTTCTCCTGAAAATTTTGAGACTTTCTCCTCTCTGTTGCTTTCTTTAGGTGATGGGTTTGGTTTAAGCTGGTTTAATGTGCAGGCCTTGGTAAACTGCATCTTGCTCTCCATAATAACCTTTGGTTTTGGGTGGAAGAACATCTGGTGCATCAGTGGATAGGAAAGGTCACTGCAATATTCTTGGGGACAACCACAGAGACCTTGAAGGATGAGGTGCTCAAAGGTGTCCTCTGCAGTGAGAAAATTTCCTTGCCTGTCACTTTTAGTCTGCTATGACCTTTGCCAGACATTGATCCCATGTCTCATTATTTTAAAACCAATAAAATTGGGAATTATTTCTCAGCGCTTCCCTGTACATGCATGAATTAGAATTAATTAACTGAATTTCCTTTAACCTTGCCTCTCCTTTTTCCCTTTTCCCTATCCCTTTTCTATTTCCTTTACTTTCTGAAAATGTTAAATAAATCAGTCAGTGAAGCACAGTATTCCTGCTAGTAAAATCAGGTGCTGAGGAAAAGGCCAAGGAAAACACTTGATCTTTTAATTTTCTTGTGGGTTTTGTGCTCTTCTTATCTGGAGGAGAAACAGATCCCATTGATCTTTAAAAAATGCTTTTGTTTTGTTTCTACTGCTACAGACACAGCATTAGCAATGCACTTGCTTTGTGTCTATTCACCTGAAGTAATTAAAACAATTATTATGTTTTGAAACAGTGGAGGAAGCACAGAGAAAGGACCAACTTTATCAGTTTGCCAAGTCTAAGCAAGCACGGATTGAAAAAGAATTGTCCAGTTTGCGACAGGTACAGCCCTGATCGTGTTTCTGCTCTGAGGTTAGAGAGGCATTTTCAGTATCATCAGACCTGCATGGAGCAGTGTAAAAAAGTTACATCTAGATAATATTAATTAAGGGAAAAAAAAAATCTGTTGGTGCCTTGCTGGGATCCCTGTAGAATGTTGATTTATTTCATTTGGGGTCAAACTGAAAAGCCCATGGTGCTTCTTGGGAAGTCAAGTGAAGGGCAGCAGGATTGGGACTGTACACCTGCCCAAGGTGAACTCAGCAGGGTAAGGGACATGGTGTCCTGGCAGATCTGGTTTTCAAGACTTAAACCCTGTGTGTTCACCTGCTCTCAACTGAGGTTTTCAAGGCACGTTCAATTTTTTAAATTGTAAATAATTGATGGGTAGTTACCTTCTCCATTAGCTTCACAAAAAATCCCCTGCAGTGAAAGGCAAATCCTGTGATCATCATCCGTGTCCTGTAATTCTGTAACTGTGGACAACGTAATAACAACATGAATTAAATATCAGGTAACAGTAATGATATTTTATCTATGGTTCAGTGTGATTCCATCTTAGAAGTACTGCAATCTTCTAATAGAAATCCTGTTGATTGCTGCAAAATGTTATTTTCCTAAATACATGCAGAGATGTCCTCTTAGATCTGGAAGTTTTTGTCAATAGTTTGACTACAAGCATTGGTTTATAAAAACATTTTGAGGATGTTTTTGGATGACAGGCACTGTGGTACTACCTGATGATGATTTCCTGCACCCAGACATTCACTAATGCCCCTCACTGTCTCTAACAGGTCTGTGTAGAACAGCAGCGGGACCTACACTTCCTTCATATCAGCTTGGACAGCTCTCAGAACTCCAAGAAAAAGCGTGAAAAGTCATCGAGTAGAAGGAGGTAAAAGATATTTTTAATTCTATTTTTTCTTAAATAATTTGTCCTCAAAGACAGACTTCACTGTTCAGCCTTAACTAACATCCTAACAGAGGTGTGTGCTGGGTCAGGGTGGCTTTGCTGGACTCAACCACAAACATCCAGTGAAGCTGTCAAGTACCTTGTTTTTTATTTGGTCAGGAGAGACCATGAACATCAGTCACAGAGCAAGTGTTGTAGCAGGCCAGACAACTCATGATTTTTTTAGAAAGTGAAGTAGTCTGGTGGTAGGGGTGTTGATCTGGTTCCCTACTACTTTTGTTTAAAAAGCAAAGTTTATTTTAGGAAGTAAACTTAGAGAATTGGTGCACACCCTGGAGGTTCAGACAGAATCACTACACAGTACAAAACATGAGGGAACTCTCAGACTGATTTTGGAAAGTTAACAGCCAAATCTGGGCAGATTCTCTGTGGGGTTTTGGCAGGATACAGCTGCCTGGTGGTGTGGCAGAACTGTGGCAGCAGCCTCTGTTCTGTAGAGCCTTAGGAGTGCACTTGGGGATGCTCTTTACCTGCAGTGTTTCTGACTTGTTTTTGTCGTGCCGTTGTAGCTCAGGGGCCACATTCTCTGCCTCTGAAAGCCCCAGCGAGACAGACATGGGTAGGACTGAGGGCAGCCACAGCATGTGCGAGGAGTGTGGAACTACACCAGTTCCAGCAAGTAGGGTAAAAGCCACCCCTGAGATGTGTGAAGTAGATAATAGACAGTTACAGAATGCTTCAGACTTGGAGGAAACTACCTCAGCCTTCTTAAAACGGTGTCAAAAAGTTGTGAAAGGCTTGGCTGTCCTTGCAGAAGAAGGAGAAAAGCAGGATGTTGCATCAAGCTTTGATGAGCTAGACAGTGAAAAATCTCTTGAGTCAAACACCACAAATCCATTGAGAAACAGGCAAATTGGAAAGAAAGGAGTGAAAAGCAGAGGCCAAAAACCCTTTGAGGTGTCTTTGCCTTCATATGATCATTGGCGTAACATCAGATCTTGTGTAGATTTGCAAAGCACTTTGATCCAGAGCAGCACCACGTCTGACAAAACTGATCATGGAAACAAAACCTGGGAAGAGAGCTCTGAAACTGAGTCTGGCCGAAGAAGCAGAGACACTTCTGTGACTTGCAAGTCGGAAACTGATTCCTGTGTTAGTAACTCAGTTGTAAATAAAGATGAACAGTGGAAGCCACTATCAAATCTGGACTGGTTGGAGATGTTCAAAGCCAAAAAGAGAGATGGAGATACACTCCATGGAAAAGATTGCAGCTGTTTTGAGAGTGCAGAAGAGATGGAATGTTCCTGCTCAGAAAGTTAATGAGTTTGTCGCCTTTAAGAAATAAGCTAGAGTTCTGTAGAAACTTAGGTGTTTAAGCTCTCAATATTACCTCAAGCTATGTTTAAAGTAACTGTTGTTTTAAATTTAGTCTATCAACTTGAAAAGTAACAATTTTAAAATAAAAATAGCTCTTAAAGCTCTTATGCTTCTTTTTTTTTTTATTTTCCTCACCTGTTATCCCCAAGAGCTGTGTGGGCAGGAGAGGCTGCAATACCCTATACCTTAGCCAAATAAACTAATTTGGAAAATCTTAGGATTTTTTTGAAATCCCAGGTTTTGCTTGTAACTCTGATGGGTCAAATATGTTCTGACCAGAGCTGGACTTGTACAGTGATCTTTCTGTGAGGCAAGAAACAGATCCAGGTTTTGTGTGATGCTTTAGTGACTGTGTTATTTCTATTGAGAAATCACACCTTGGCTGGGCAAGAATGTAGGACACAGCTCTAAGCACAGGCTGCTGCCTCTGTCAGGGCAAGAAATGAGATGGCAAGATTTAAAGGACAGCAATCTGTCCACTCTCCAGTTCATGGGATTCTATCCCTCTCTTTGTGCTGTGGGAGGAAGAGGACATGTGGTTGGGGACAAGCAGAATGAGGTTTCTAATGCTGAGAAGTGGCAGAAGAAGACTCAGGTGCCTCAGTGGTGTTGGAATGTCTCCGAGATAAAAACGCTGCTCTGCAGTTACAGAAGTGGCTTTGTGCCTGCACAAGCAAAGGCATTCAGAGCTGGGACTTGCTGTGGATTTGTTCTGTTGATTCCTTTATTTACTTCCAAAAAAATTGATTAACCAGCTCTATTTTAGAAGGATTTCTGAAGTTTCGCAGTGATTCCATAGCTGCCTTTTAGCCGGAGGAGGAGCCTTCCAGCTGGTGGTTTGACAAGCACAGTAACAGAACAGCTGTTTAAACCTGCTACCAGTGTTTGCCAGCAAGTCTGCCCAGCATCCAAACAGATTAGTGTTATGGAATGGAAAGATCTGATGTATGGATGCTTTCATTCTGTGTGGCTTTTGAAACAAATATTGTAGGAATTGTTGCTGCAGTGAGACAGACCTGTTCAGGAACAAGGTGAATGGGCAGCCACTGAAAAAGAATGCTGGCCTGGCACATTCCCACATGCCTCAGCTGAGCTTCACACGCCGTGTGGGCTCTCTCCAGTTTCCACTGCCTATAAATCATTGAAAAGACTCCACTCCCCTTCTGCCTGCCCTGACCTTTCTTATCTACTCCCCCGGCAGCCCCAATGACATACTGCCATCCCTCCAAATCCCTTTTGAGGCTGGATCACGAAAGCTACTTTCACTTTTTGTCTTGTCCTATTCGTCTTGTCCTTGAGTGAATTTTGAAAGAAAATGAACAAATTCAACCTGGGCAGTGGAGCTAGAAGAGAGATCCTTCAGTTAGCGGGGGGCTGTGCTACCCACTGGGGATTTGCTGCTGAGCTATCCAGTTTTCTTGATGCCCACATTTGGTCCTGGGGCCCTGCTAATTGGAGGTGGATTGACTCAGTGCAAATCCCTGACTGTCTGCTCTCCAGCCTCTGCTGACTCGGATTTGCCAGGCAATAAATCCTCGCCCCTAAATGGGAGGAAGGCAGGAGCATTGCTTCTGCGAGGGATTAATGGCAGAGACCAAGCACAACATTTCCTCCTGGGACTCGAATCTGGATCCTCCAGTTTTCCATTGCTGCTTTCATAGTGCTGATGATGTCATTTGTGTTTAGGGAAGGGTGCTGGCACCTCCCTGTCAGCCCAGCAAATATTTTTGCCATGAGTTCCTGAATTCTGGAACAGCCAACAAGGAGGCTGCTAACAGTCAAATACCTTCCCCAACGGCAGAGGGGATTGTGAAATCCCAGAGTGCAGGAATCACTTTTGTGTGCTCTCACTTGGTGACTCCATTTATGTTGGGCCAATGTTTGCTGCCTTTGGATTTTTATCTCAATTCTCATTTTAAAGATGAAGCATCAGCAGGTACTTGTTAAGTTTGCTCGGGCTAGACTAAGCCACCCATTTCTGAGCCATTTCCCTGCCTCAAAATCAAACCTGTTTCCACTTCCTTTCCAACCTGTGTGTTTTCCAGGACAGGTCATGCTCATCTCATCTCCTCACTCCCTCTACCAGGCTCCTTGTTCCCTCACATCTCCCCAGAACCTTGTCAGAAACAAAGACATGAACTTTTCTCTCCTAAAAGATAGCCTGTTTTATCCCAGTGTTTTATGGGAGAAGTGAAATGGGACACAGCAGACATTCATGAGCTGGCAACTCTCACGAGGGCTTTTTCCTAGATTGAATGTCAGTTAAAAATACATTTATTTTTAACAGTCTTGCCATGTATTGAACATATTGTTACACCAAAATAAGTATCTAAAGAGTATCTAATGAAATGTAATCAATTCAAAGATGGTATTTTCTTAAAAATACACATCTTTTTTTCAATATTTGCCAATCCAGGCAGGGCTAGCACTCTGCTTCTGTTGTGTTCAGAAGGTGATGAATGTGGTTTGCTCCTGTATTTAAAAATAAATAAACCCAAGCCTCTTTGGGAAAGCTCTTCTGTGATCTCTGAAGTGAGATGGTGACTGTAAAACACTGTGAAATTCCCTTGAAAGGTACACCTGCAAATATTAATTTTGCCTAATGGTTTATTAGAACCAAAAAGGGAGTAGGGTGTGAGAGAAGAGGGAGTAGCAGAGCACTGGGAAGAACAAAGTATTGCCTTTCATGTGCTCTTTGCAAGGTTAAATGCACACTCAAGCACATGGTCAGGGAGCTGGTTGAGACTGGTTGAATGTCAGATCCTCATCCTCAGAGGATGAAACTGATCTAGGGAAGCTGTGAACCATGGGAATGCTCTGAGGAATTCTTGCTTTCCTTGGCTCAGGGCCCACAGTTACTTAACGTTGTGCCACAATTTTCCCCTGAAAGTTTAAAAAGGATGGTGATGCTGTTTCTGCCAATGTCTTATTTTTTTTTTTTTTAACAGTGAAGAAAACATGGATTTGAATTCCTACCCTTTGGCTTCTCCCCATTTGACATCCACTCAGAAGAGTGACATGACTCAAAATTCCAAGAAATCCTCTGGTGAAGACTCCCCTCTGAACATCAGTGACCTGGCAGTGACTAAACCAAACAGTTGCATGAACAAAGTCAGTATCTCATTGCACAATGTCCTTGACTGATTTTAAGGGGAATTATGGGGAATTATAACTGGTGGTAAGAATACAAATGTCTCCTGGCATGGAAAAAGCAGGGACTCAAATGATGAGACAGACAGCAGGCTTAAGGAAAAGGTGGTAACATATTTTTTAAAAATAAGTCCTTGTTGTCTCAATATGTCTTGGATATCATAAGTATAAATGAGCTTTTATAAAACAAGTAAGGCTTCAGAATGAAAAGCTGGAGGAAAAAGGATGCTGGGTAATTGGTAATTCCACTAAATATCTGAGAACATGTGGATACAATTATCAGAAGCTATTGGACATTGTTTCTTTGCCATTCTGCTTGGTCTTCCCTCTTTCTCATGTCTTTATTCTCTCCTTTATCCCTGAAGTACCTCTCTTGTGTGTGCTCCTTTTACATGCATGTGGAAATCTGATTAAAAATGGCCCTGGGGAAGAGCTCTGTGTTAATCAGGAACACCAGCAGTTAGACAGAGTCTGTTACATTGCAGTATTTTGAACAGAAGCATTTCAAAATCAAAATGCTGATTCTCAGTGCATTACAATTCTTTGAAATACTCCAAAAAAAAGATCCTTCCATAACTTTGGCTCCCTCTCTGTGTCCTCCAGGATAGCAGTTCCCTGTTGTGGAATCTGGAGCACTCACTGGCCCAGTCCCGACAGTGTCTCACTGATCTGGAGCTCATCCTTCTCCACACCAACTCTTCCCGTGTTCCCAACACCAACAGCACCAACAACACCAACAACACCTGTAAGGTACAGATGGCTCTCCCAGGACTCCAGTCAGGTGCTCAGGAATGCTGATTGGGAACATCCTTTCCCTTATGCTTGACTTGCACTGCATTAGCAAAGCATGAGGAGGATGTTGGTTATGAAGAGACAATTCCTGCGTGCCTTAGTGCTTGAATTTTTTACAGGATTCTGTGTGGCTGCTCAAGGTCATGACAGGATTTGACTTCTGCATGTGTCTAAACAGATGGAAGGAAGAAGTCATTTTGGGGCAAGCTGTAGGAGGTCTAGAAAAAAGTGAACAGTGCTTCTTTCTCACTTGAAGCAAATGAGATGGTCTCTCAAGGCTCAGCACACCCTGCTCTGCTGCCCCAGAGACTCACAGTCAGAACTGGTTTATATATTTATATTCATGGAAAGGAGGGCAGTAAAGGGAATAGGTGGTATATAGGATACTTTAGGGTATGAGTTTAAACCAGAAGCTCAGCTTAAATAAATTTAGACTTTTTGTGGGTTAATAGTTTTAGCTCCTTCATTGCAGAGTCAGAGAATATGTTCAGTGGTCAAAGAAAAGAACCTGTGTGTAGCTGTCGTGGCAGTTTATTTTATGAGCACAAGTGCTGATAAAGTTCCTGTTGAGTATTTGGGCAGTAGAAGTAATCAGAGAAAGGGTCACTTGTTTGGTGGATAAATATCCATAAGAATTTCTACCTTGTTTGGCAAGGACATTGTACCTTTTGTCCCTACAAATGAGTACCCTTGTGCTCATGTATATCCCAAAGGGAGGATTCAGGCTCCTGGTTTCAGAGTAGTGCTGAACCCTCATCTTCATCCTCACACGTATCACCTCCCTCTAAAAAGTTGCACTCCTTTTAGCCTTAGATGAACTTGACCAGAACAACGTTCCTGTAAGGAGCAGACAAAGCCATTTTTATAACATTCAGCACCATAAAACCTTCGCTGTGCTGGGCCTGAGTGTAAAGGTTGTGTGCCAGCGTTTGCATGAACTGAAAGGATATTTTGTTCAGAAGTTCCTCTGCAGGATTTCATTCAGTGGAAAAGACAGCAGCAGTTTAGTCTTTTGCAAAGACTCCTGAGTAGGAGGATTCCTGAAAAGCTCCCTACAACACAGTACTTGCTTGTGGCTCTTGCCTAGCCCCATCAGCTGTCTGGCTCCTGCTCACTGCTTGGCACGTCACAGCTCGGCTACTCCGGCTGCCCATGACTCTGCTTTATCATCTGATGCTGCATTTTTGAGCTTGGAAATTGGCTTCTCCTTCAGCACGGGTGTTTTAGTGGGTAGAAGATGAAGCAGGCTCGTGTGTGGTGGCGGGAGCAGATCCTGAGCCACAGCTGTGGAGCTTTGATCTGCTTTCAGAGTGGCTCTGGGCAAAAACTCGTCAAGCGTGTTCGAGTTAATCTATGCAGGCCAGCTAACCTGTGCTTAAAACCAGCCTTACCTGGGGCTGTTTTAAACTGAGCTTTAGAACATAATAAATATAAAAGGCAGCCTTTAGAATTTAATCAGGAGGAATTTGTACGTGTTGGATTCTGTGCCCCGCTTGGGTGAGGGAGGAGAAGAGGGAATTGAGAAGTGTACCCCTGCTGCTCACCAGCTTGGACCTGGCAGCTCTGGAAATTTTATTCTTTGAGTCCTTTGATTTCCATGTAGTGTTTTTACATTACAATGGAAACAACGGAGCTTGCAGAAACTCTTCACAGAAGCCAGTTATCTGCTGCAGAAGAAAGGGATGCTAAGCTTCCTTTTTTCCTCTGTGATGTTCCCTGAGCATGAAGGTGTTTTCAGCTTGATCTTTTTTTGTTTGCTTCCCTCTTTGTAAATGCATCTGCAATATTAATACACTTTATGGATTTCTGAGATGGGCCTGGCACAGGATTCTAAGTGCATTTCCAATAAAACTCTTGTGAGTACTGTAACAGCAAAGAGATATTAAAGCAGACATAGTTCCTTTAGTCAAATAATTAAACTTTTCTCAAGCATGTTCCTCATCCTTAGGGCAGTCAGACCTCACAGCTTCATTCCCCAGTACCTGCACTCTCCTTATTGTAGTTAAAGCCCTTCTGTGTGTTACAGATAACAGGATCAAGGATGTGAACATTGTGGAATGAGAGATTGGGAAGTTTTTTCCAGTGCCAAAGCCAAGAGTTGTTTTAGGATACTGTTCCTGGGCTCGGAGCCCCAGAAGTAGAAAGTATTGAATAGAGCTATTTTGGAATATCCAAAGCAGCCTTGCCCACAGCAGATTGTTTTTTTCTTTTTGAATCAGGAAATTTCTCACTCTCTGATTATTTGTTCTCCTGTTGTGGATTGGATGCTTGCAATAGGCACCACCTTGTCTGGTTCTGAGGACAAAAGAGTAACCAGATACGGTTAAAATCCTGAACACACATGAAACTGAATAAGAACCAGCAACAATGAGGAGAAAAACTGGCAAAAAAAGAAGAAATTTTTCAGTGCTGACACAACGAGAGCTCATGCCTGCACAGGGAGGTTATCCCACAGCCAGCTGGGCTGTGACACCATGTGGCACCAGGTTCCTTGTGTGGGTCAGCGTCGATCCTGTGGGGAGCTGGTGCTCAGTTCTCTCTTGGATATTCCAGCTGCAGTCCCTGAGCTGTTTGTGCCCCGTGGAGCCAAACCCACAGTGCCCTGGGGAGTCTGGGTGGTTTGCAGCACCCTCATGTTCTGCTGCTTCTGCATTAAGCCTGGAGACACAGAGTCTTCTCTCAAAACCCATCGGGTCTGCAGAGGGCAGCTGATGGAGGAGGTGGATGCTGAGTAGCTGGAATGCCAAACCTTACTCTGCTGTAACATTCCTGTGCGTGGAGAGAGCTCTTCTTTTCCTAAAAAGAGCCCTGAGGTAGAAGCAGATGGAGGTTTTATAGGTTGAAGCCAGCACTGTGACTTGCATCCTGAAACCACTGATGTTACAAAGCTTCAGGAGCAAATCCCCAAAAGTGCTGAGCCCCATGCTGAGGCAGCAGAGTGGTGAGAGCACGCTGAGCCTACAGAAATAATCACATTTGCCTCAAGTGAGAAAGAGCTGGTGGAACAAACGCACCACAATCCACTGTGGATCCATGACAAGAATGAGCGACTCTGCGAGTCACTGGCTAATGCATAATTCTCATTTTCTTTGTGTGTTAAAAGGCACCAAATCACTGTGATCAGTTAGATCTGAAGCAGAGCAGGTCCAGAAATAACTGAACATTTGTGCAGTTTCATATACAGAAGTGACTGAATTGATTTTGGTTGTGTTTGTTTAGTTTTAAATTGCTTTGAAACTCATTTGAGGGCAGGTGCACTGACAAACATTAGGGTAATTTCCTCCCTAGTTGCCAATTGATTTAGCCATTCTCATCCGTCAGTTGTTTTGCCTCTAGAGAGAGGCTGGGTGGGTGGGAGTTGAAGAACTCAGGAGGAAAGCAGTGAGTAAAAGGCTATATTCAGTTTTGGACACAGCAGCATGTGCCACTGCTCATAAATGGTGACTCAGTAGCTGGCCTGGAGCACAAAGATCACTCCTTTCCTCAAAGCCAACTGGAAAGGTTCTATTTCCCAACACCTCGGTGGTGGCCCTGAGACTGTTGTCTTTCTGTGAAGTGCTTTGTTTACCTTTTCCTCTTTATATTTTTACTCTGTGTCCTTACTCTGTTTGCAGTGTGAAAATGTGTGCAGTAAATTGACATATGTGTGATTGCGTCAGAAATTTCAGAGGAAATGTTCCTGCTTTTTAATAAAAATCTTTTCATTTTCTGCAGAGGAGGAAGTTGTTTCCAGCACAGAAGTAATTCTGAGGACTGAGGATCGTCGACCCGGCAGCTACAATGGAAAGTTACCTCATTTTTTTCCACGGTCCTCCTGAGTGTTTGAAAGACTCACAAGTGGCAAGAAGATGTGACTCTGCAGGAGTGTATTTTATCTTGAAATAAAACACGGAATTATGCCAAGATTAACAAAGCTATTTTTGTAGCTGAGAGCTCAGGTTAAACACTAGCTTGTTTTTTAAGGATCTGAAGTGTGTAATTGTTACAACATAGGAACGATTTTTCTTTTTATTTTTTTATGGTGGCTCAGAAATATTTATAGAGTATGACACAGCCGAGCATTCTTTTTTTTTTTTTTTAGCATATTGTTTTTGTTCTGGATTTCTTGCCTTGTAGAGAGAGATGAATAATGCTTCTAGGAAGTTCCCAATTAGTGTTGTAAACAGGAACTGCCTCCAATGTTGCTGAAATGGGAGAGCTGTCACCCACAAGATGGGCAGAACAACTTTCCACACTCAGGAGCTGTTTCTTCCACCAAAAGTTTATGGGATCAGGTGTGTATGGCCTCTGTTTGCACTGCAGAGCAGTAGCCAAGTATGATGTGACCTTTTTTTAGCATTTAAACTGAATTTATCTTCACTGATTGGGCAGGACGTGCTATTACCACAATTTGAACTAATTTTTTAACTAAGAGATCCAATAAGCTAATAAAGGTGATACTTTGCTGTGTCTTTCTTGCCCCTTGAACACATCTAGCACGGAATTTCTGACACTTCTCAGCACAGACACCCATGGGCTGCTCGGTCCCGTGCAGGTTGGGAGCACTTTGGGACACCAGTGCCCCTCCCACAGCCCTGCGCGGGGGCAGCCAAAGGTGGGAGTGTCGGCTCCATCCACTGCCACCAATAATTGCAGAGAAACACAACACTCGGTGGATTCCCCTCGTTAACTCTTTCATTTCATTATCCGCTTTCTCTTTAATTACCCCAGTAGCAGCCTTTCCTCTGGGTATTAATGCCCTAGAATTAGGTGGCCAGTTCTGATCAGAGCTGCTGTTCTCCAGACTCCTTCCCTGCCTGCTCGCCAGCATTACCCACAGAGGGAAGCTCAGCTGCTCCAGCTCTTTCCAAGTTTCCTCCAGCCTTTACAGTGCATTTGTTCCTTTACCTGCACAGAATCTTCTCAGGCTCCATCCTCACAGTCTCCTGCTGTGGGTATGACACAAATTCCCCTAAAAAGCCAATGATAACAATGCCCTGATGCTCACCCTGAAGCTGTCCAGCAGCTACACAGAGAAATTGGTGTAACTTCCAAACGGGAGCTGCACCAGTTTTAAATATGTTTGAGGTTACTGGATGAACTCGCTGAGTTTAAACCCCCTGAGGGATTAAAATGATGGCTTTAAAATCAATGTAGAAAACTGAGCTCAAGCGACGCATCAAGGATCTGCAGAGCACTATGATTTTGTGTCGGGGCTGCCCTGGATTTGTGGAATGGGAAGAAAGGAATAATTGAGTTAATTTATTCAGCACTAAGTGACTTAAACCCCAACTGCATTATTGACCACACTCCGAGGCTCGTATGGAAACGCTTCAAACTCAGAGCCTTATTTCTGGAAGCAGCTCAAATACTCCAGGGAGCCCTTTGCTATTGTATCCTTGGACTGAATTATTATTTAAAGACAACAAAGCTTCTGTTCAGCCGCGGCCTTTCCGCAGGGTGGATGCGAGCTCCGGTCATTGACTTTGCTAACGGGAATTGGTGTTGGAGCTCCGGGGCTCAGAATGAGCTGCGCGTGTGTGTGCAGGTGCAGCGGGAGAGGAGCGAAGATGGGCACCGAGAACGGACGGCCGTGCGGGCGGTGACCTCCGTTCTTGGTGTTTCCTGAGCTGGGGAATCACCTCGGCGCCTGGTGCCCCGCGGGGGCCGCTAAGAGACGTGTCCCCCGCTCCGTGTCCGTGTCGGTGTCGGTGTCCGTGTCCGTGTCCCACTGCGTGTCCCCCCCGGGGGCTGCGCGCTCCCACCTGCCCGCGGGGGGAGCGGCGCTGCAGTTCCGGGCGCGGCCGCC
>VZTN01014908.1:330169-385472 GCA_013400515.1 Erpornis zantholeuca
CGCCCCCGCGGGCAGCAGGGCCTCGCGCGGGCGGTGCGCCCCCCCCGCACCTCCCGGGCCTTATCGCAGGTAAACACGGCCGGCAGCACATAGGGAAAGTTTTACGGTGTCGGCGGGAGCGCGGCCGAACCCCGGCCCCAACCACGCCGGGAGCTGTTTGGCACCGGGTCCGGATTCCCCTCCTGCCCCGCGGCTCCGGGTCACCCCGCGGGGATTGGGGTGTTTGGACCCACGGAGGATGGCAGAGTGGAAACGAAGCCCAAACGCGTTTGTGACCCGTCGTTTCCCGCTTGGCCGGGGTGCCCGTAGTCCTGTGGCCCCCACGGGGCGGGCAGTGGTCGGTCACTGATGGGGCCGGCATGTGGCTGGTGGGAAATGAAGTGCTCAGACAGCGTGGGTAAGGGATGGGCAGAGTGACGGGCTCGCTGCTGCCCCGGGAAAAATAACAGTGCCCTCCTGCCCGCCTCCTCTGACTCCTCTGCTTCTGCAGGCTGTGCACTCATCGGAGATGTGTTTCCCTTTGCTTCTTTGCTGTGCTTGTTCCTTCCTCAGCCCCTGGGCTGGTTTAGCCCCGGAGAGCGCCAGCGAAGGCAGGTGGGAATTTCAGTCCTCGCAGGGTCACGGTGCTGGGTAGGAAACGGAGCTTGCTGGGTTTGGGGAGCAACACGAGCAAACTGGCAATTCCGGTTCCCTCTGGACGCGTCTCCTTCAATCGTCCCGCTGGGCATCGCTGATAAACGATCGCGGCGGCAGCGCTGCCCCTGCACCCGAGGGCTGCCCGTGCCGGCCGGGCACCAGCGGGGCCCTCCTCCCTCCCGCCCTTCCAGGGCATTTTGGGCTTTTCACTGAGACTTGAGCTCTGGGAATCCACTCAGTCACGGGGATGCTGTGGGCCGAGACACAGACAGGGCAAAGAGGTGGTTGCTCTCCATTAGAACTTTTAGCTCTCCGACCCCAGGCTCACTGGCTGATGGTCACATTCACTGCCCAGAACTGACCTTTTTGGAGCAACTAAAAGCTATCCTAAAGGAGCTTTATCCTGATGTGGTTTCCATAGCAGTGCTTCAGTGAGAGCAGAGCTATTCAGTGTCAGAACGTGGGTATTGATCTGTCTTTTACCTCTAATTATAGCAGCTGCCGAGATGGCCACTGATTGCCTGGTGGCACATCCCCTCCTTGTCTCTGGGTCATGGGGGTGCTGGTGACACATCCCCTCTGCTCTCCAAGAATTCCATACCACCCTGGAGAGCGATGCTCCAGGAATCCAGAGCCCCATCACTTTTTCCCCTGTGAGGGCCTGGGTGATGGCTGTGGATACAGAGAAAGGTTTCTGGCCCTGCTGTGATCCCAGGTCCTCGTGGGTGACATGCAGATCACCTGCTTTCCCTGAAAGTGCTTTTCCATGTCTTGTGTCAGGGTGATGTAGATGTCCCCCTTGGAGAAGCCGTGTGTGGGAAGTAGGAAATCACCATCCCACAGCAGGCGCTCGCTTGGCAGCCTGGCAGGAGGAAAAACTTCCTCTTTTCTGCTACCAGTTTTTGCTTTTCTTTAACAAAAAGGTTAAAAATCCAGTGAGCTCTGGAACCTGCAGGATTACAATGTGCGTAATTCACTGCCAAGTGGTGCTTTCCTGGTGTAATTTGGGAAGGAGCAGCGTTAGGAAGGGAACTCTGGAGCAGCCGCTCGTAGCTCAGCTCTTCTGACAGCTCTCGTGCTGCCTGGCCGAGGAGGTTTCCAGCTCGACGTCCTGCTGCCAAAGAATCTCTCCCACTGTGGCATCGTGTTGGGACCTGGCATCCACCTGCCAGGTGGGGATTGTGACCCTGTGGGATGCCGGGGCTCCGGGGAGCCGTGGGCGGGAGGATCAGCCCTAATTAAAAGCAGCCTGGAACGAAAGGGTGGATGTAAACTGTGCTCCTTCATTTGGGCGCTTTGATCCCGGCTTTAGTCACCGGCTTGGTACGTGCGGGCTGTGAGCAAAGCACTGGGGCTGCACCCCTGTGGGCTCCCACAGCCCATGGCCAGGCAGGTTTTGGGGTTGGCCCCTTGCCCTGGTGCCTGTCGGTGATGGGGAACAGTCCATGGCTTGCATCAAAGTCTTGGCCAGGCTGGTCGTGCATCTGCGGTGACAACCAGGACCTGCCCATCTCCAGCTGTGTCCCAAGAGGTTGGGTCAAGGGTGACTCTCCCCATTTCGGAGCCAGGCTGCCCATCCCGTGCCCATCCCGTGCCCATCCCTGCTCCCACCATCCTGTTTTCCCAGCTCTCCTGACCAGCCTGATGTTTGAAGGCAACGAAAGCACCCCTGGGCCAGCAGCCCTGAGGGATTGGCATTGGTGCTGTGCCACTGTGGTTTATTTGGGACCACACTGGACACAGCGTGTCCTGGTGGTGCCCTGGGTCCAGCCTTGTGCTGGACATGCAAAGGCTCAGTGAAACCTCTGCACTGAATACCAAGGATGAAACCAACCTCTCCAGCAGCTCCTGGGCTGAATTTTGGTTGGTCAGGCTAGCAGTGAGACTAAGGGCAATAAATGCAATTGAACCAACACCGCTCTGTTTTGGGGAAGACCAGCTGCAAGATGCATTTCCAAACTGTCCCTTGCCTCAGCTTGGTTGCTCCCTGGTCTGTGATGAACCTTCCTTTCTGTCAGCATCCTGTCCCTTTGGTGTCAGACTGGAGATGCTGGCACTCCCGAGGACCTGTGGCACCTCTCCCTGGCCAAGCTGGCATCGAGGGCACAGCCTCTGCCAGCTCCAGACTTTTGGGTGGCTGTGAAGGCCCTTGGGGAGAGGCAGCTGTGCTGCAAGTGCCTGTTCCTGGGCACTCGAGGCTCATTAACCTTTGGGGATAAGAGGATTACAGCAAGTCACCGGCTTAGCTCTGCTGCTGCTTTACGGCCCCACATGGCAGGGTAACCCCGGGGCTTTGCCGGTGTGGGGAAGGCAAAGCCAGCTCCTCTCCCCAGCAGCTGGGCTCAGCCTTCTGGGACAGATTCACTCTCTGGGATGATTCACAGTTTAGCTGCTGTCACAGCCAGTTCGTGGGTAGCTGTTCTAGACTCCTTTGGGGTGGGTTTGGTGCATGGACACCTTTGGTGTCACCCCTTCAGCGTTGGGTTCCTCCTGCATAAGTCAGGAGCACTCGAGAACTTGGTGTCAGGTTCCTCCTCCTACAGGAAAGCTCCTCATTTCAGTGCTTTTGTCCATGGTGTCCCTGGACAAGCAGCCCTGTGGAAGCAGGTGCTTTCCTGGGCAGGTAGGTAGGATTTTTGTAAGGTTTTAGGGCTGTGGAGCTGCAGGGAGGGACCGAGTTCCTCTTCCGGCACAAGTGCTGGCAGCGGGGCTGCTTCCTGCCTTCCCAGCTGGGACCTTTTTCCTCTGCTGACAGAGGGCTCATGGACACAGGCACAGCCCAAGTGCTCCTGCGAGGGTGAAGCAGCTCAGTTGAGTCTGGTGAGGAGGAGGAAGATCCTCATCAAACATAGCAACTTGGATTTGCAGCCCATCAACACATGGGAGATGCAACTGACCCCAGTCTGGGGTCATCTTTTGGAATAAATTCGTAATTTAAAGTGTGCTGTGATCAAACCCATCAAAACACAGATAATCCTCCTCTGATAATCACACTGCTCTGGATTTTTGCTCCATCAAGATGGGCATTGAGGCCACCACTCCCTCCTTGCTTGGGGGCTGCATTTCCCCACGTGCTGTTTGCGTGCAGCAACATCCTCAGAAGAACCCAAACCACTCCCCCGTGGTTCAAAGGCTCCTTGTGATTACACAAACAACCCTGGAATTTGGCATCTCGCTGTTGTGCTTTAATGTTCCCTGGGCACGGCGCTGAGTTCAGGCTGCAAAAATGCAAAACTTGGTTTCCTGGGACAGGGACAGCCAGGAGCACCGGAGGCAGTGGTCGCGTTCTGACAGATCCTGCTGGGGATGGGGGGGTCTAATGGGTGCTTTGTTTGTGGATAAAAAGGCCTATTCTGATGTGTTACAAATGACTTTGAGGTGACAAATGTGTTCTAAAATTCGAGGTATTCCCCAAAAGCACCGGCGCTGCACTTTGAGGTGCCGGGGAAGCGGTGGGGGTCACGCCATGTCTGACAGGTGCTCTCTTCCCTCCTCTTGCAGGCCATCAGCATCAGCAAAGCCATAAACACGCAGGAAGCACCAGTGAAGGAGAAACATGCCCGCCGTATCCTTTCCCTTGGCTCTTCTGGACAGCACGGGGGAGTTAGGGGTGTGGGGGTGTCACCCAGTGATGCTAGAGCTGCAGGAGATTTGGGACACAGAGAGAGCAATCCCTGCAGAGCTTGGCTGGGGGATGGCATCACAAAGGTTCATCCAAAAAGGCAAACGAGCAGTGCAATAAAATTGCATTTCTTTGGCAGTAAAATGCAGAGGGCCCTGGTGTGCCCTCGGCATGGGGAGGTGTATGATGAAGGGGGGTCCTATCTGGGGGTTTTATCTGGGGATGCAGTGTTGTGCCTGTGATCTCTGTGCTCAGGGGGCACCCGGACTGTGTCCCATTTTCAATGAAAGTTGCATAAGAGCAGCTCCCAGCCCAGCCTGTCCCCTGCTCCGTGTCTATCCAGTTGGCCTTGACTGCCTTGGAAGGGATCATCCTGGGGACACACCATGAGAAGGGGGCATTCACCTTCTGGTCCTACGCCATCGGGCTGCCCCTGCCCAGCAGTGCCATCCTCAGCTGGAAGTTCTGCCACGTCCTGCACAAGGTCCTGCGTGACGGCCACCCCAACGTGAGTGTCCCCTCTGCTGCATCCCTCCTGCTTCAGGGGGAGGTTGTTGGCTCTTGCCAACATCTCTCTGCACAGGGGGTGGGTTTCCTTCCCTACCCCAGCCCCCTTTCCCAGGCCGTGGGGCACTGTGACCTCTCATCTTTGAAACTTCCCGGTGCAAATCCACAACCTTTGGGTGCCATGGAAAGGCTGGAACTTCTCCCAGAGCTGGAGTGGTGCAAGGGGCCAGATCCCTCCTCTTCCCCAGCATCAGGGCAGACAGGCAGATGCTCACCCGTGCCAGTCCCACTGTGCCACCTTCCTCCCTTTCTTTGTCCCCAGGTCCTCCAGGACTGCCAGAGGTACCGCAGCAACATCCGAGAGACAGGGGACCTGTGGGTGAGTGGGGCAGAGGGGAGGTTTGTGCCTCCAGGGGGTTTGGAGGTGGGTGCTGAGGAACACGGTGGGCACAGAGAGGGTGGAGCACTGCCCGAAATCACCTTGTGGCTCTGCTCCCTTTGGGCCTTGGTTGTGTCCGTGGTGGAGCCACAGGGCTGGCGCAGGCTCCTGTGGGATCTGCTGGATCTGGTCACATCACCCCAGATTCCCCACATCTCCCCTCGTGTCTCTGCAGGGCCATTTACACGACAGGTACGGGCAGCTGGTGAACATCTACACCCGGCTCCTGCTCACCAAGATCTCCTTCCACGTCAAGGTGAGACCCTCTGCCCTCCCCAAGCACCACAACCAGGGCATGTGCCACGCCAGCAGAAACATTTGCAGCTTTTTCTGCAACTGATGGCTTTATCCTTCCTTTTCCAAAGCATCCCGAGTTCCCCCCAGGCCTCGAGGTGTCGGATGAGGTGCTGGAAAAGACTGCAGGGACGGATGTGAACAACATGTGAGTGTCTGGGCAGGTCACCCTCTCCCTGACACCCAACCAGCAGTGCCCTGCTAACGAAACCACTCCGGGATGGGGCAGCCACCGGGATTTTGTGAACTGTTTGGATGGTGCCCAATTCCTCCTGCACCCACAGAGTGCTGTGGGATGTAAATGCAGGGAGAAAAGGCCCCACACTCTTGCCAGTCAGAACCCTTGGCATTATGAGGACTCTCAGAACACGAGCAGCTGGAGCAAAGACGTCTCTGCTGTTGAGTGATGGAGTTTTGGTTTGTTTTGGCAGCTTTCAGCTGACGGTCGAGCTGTTTGACTACCTGGACTGTGAGCTGAAGCTGTCGGAGTCAGGTGAGGAGGCGGCAGGGGCAGGTCCCTCACGCTCGCCCCGGGGCTCTTGAGCAATAGTTTCGCTCTTCGGTCGGGAATGGAGTTCCGGGAGGCCGAGGTTGGAGGCTCAGGTCCTTCCTCCTCCTCCTCCTGTGGGATTTCAGAGGTGGTTTCTCAGCTAGATTCCCCTGTTGAAGCTCTGTAGAGGCAGTTGTAGGAAAATATGTAGGGAATGTTGCTGCTTTGAGCCCACCTGAGCAAGGCAGAGTGTTGTTTTCAGAGCAGAGCTGCTTTGAAATATGTTTTTATTTCTTTTTTGTACAACCACATGAATCGTGTGCATTACACAAATCCTCTCTGTCCCCCTGAAGCAGAGGAAGGGGCTGTACTTCTTTTTAAAGACTCATTTCCCCTCGTTGAAATGCCTCCAGGGAGGGCTGGAGGCCCCTGCTCATGTCTCTCACCTCCTTAGGAATTTTTAGATGGCTCAGAGAGGTGGCAGATTCTTCCTCTGTGGAGAGTTGGGAACACAGAGCTGCCCTGGAAAACAGGGCACAGCGGGAGCGACCGCGCTCCCAGATCCCGACAGCCTCCTGCTTCTCCTCCTGACCCAGTTATACAGAGAATTTATATTCATAAATACTTTAAAGCTGAGCGGGGAAGAAGCCAGGGTGGATATGCTGCCTGGATCTCTGCCAAGGGAAGGGATCTGTTTCCGAGCAGGGGCAGGCGAGGCTGCGGTGCCACCGGGTTCATCCCCTGCCCTGGGATCCTCTCCCAGATCCTTGCATGATTAAACAGAACGGAGCAAAACCTCTCACTTTCCCCAGCTGTGTCATGCAGCAGCAGCTCCAGGGCAGCATCCTGGGGTTAAATCTCTCCATTTTGGGGTCGGGGTATCCACGGCAGAGCTGAGCACCCCTTCCCTGTGCCGGCGTGGTCCCTTTGGGTGTTTTTGCTGCTCGCAGCGGGGTTGTCTCAGCCCAGGGCAGCAGCCCTGGCGTTTCCCTGTGTCCCATGTCCGCCGTGGTTAATGATCAAGCGGCGTCCCGGGCGTGGGCGGCTCTGCAAACACAGCTCCCCTCAGTTTTCAGGCAGCTCAACACCTCGATGGCCGTGTCGCAGATGTCGGCGGTGCAGTGCCGCCTGGCCCCCCTCATCCAGGTCATCCAGGACTGCAGCCACCTCTACCACTACTCGGTCAAATTGATGTTCAAACTGCACTCCTGTGAGTCCCAGGGATTGCCCCGTGCTGGTGTTTTCCCAGGGTGGGCTTGTGCACTTGGGGATGAGGCTGATGTGGATTGAGGCATCCATCTCAGTGTCCCTGTATCCCAGCTGGGCTCTAGGGGCCTACTCCATCCTACACAGGCATTCCAGATAAAGGAATTAGAAGTGCTTGTCCTTGATTAATTCAAGCCCACGTGCCCTGGCCTGCCAGCCCCCTGCGTGGGATCTCTGGGTAGCACAGTGCCAGTGGCTTCCTGTGGGTATTTTGGAGTTGCCACACCCACATCTCCCTGTGCCGGATCCCTGGTCCCTGTGCTGGGGATGGGAATGCCCCACTCCCATCCTGACCCCTCACATCCCACTCCCTCCTGGCTTTTACTCCTCTGGCTTTTGCAGAGGAGGGGTCTGGGTGTGTGTGAACACATGTGCAGCCCCAGATCGGTCACAGCTGTCCCTCCTCGCCCAGGTCTGCCTGCTGACACCCTGCAGGGCCACCGGGACCGCTTCCACGAGCAGTTCCGCAGGTAACCAGGGCCCAGCTGGGGAGGTTGGGTGCCCCCTCTCCTGCCAAGCCCTCTCTCATTTCCCCTTTGTCTTTCCCTCCTCTCCAGCCTCAAAAACTTCTTTAAGAAGGCATCTGACATGCTGTATTTCAAGCGGCTCATCCAGATCCCTCGGCTGCCGGAGGTATGGCAGGATTTGGTGCGGTGCTCTGGAGAGCTTGTGGGTGCCCCCACGGGTGGGTTTGGGGTCTGGAGACACCGCAGAGGGACCCTCTAGCCCTGTCAGCAGTATGAGGGTGGCTCCCTCCCTTCCCTTGACACTGCTGTGGTTCCTGAACCCCCCTGCAAGGCTGCAACAACTGCTTGTCCCTACAGAACCCCCCAAACTTCCTGCGGGCGTCCGCGCTGGCCGAGCACGTGAAGCCAGTGGTCGTCATCCCTGAGGAAGCCCCTGAGGATGAGGAGCCAGAGAACCTCATTGAGATCAGCACAACTTCCACCACGGAGCCGCAGGTGGGGCCTGGGGCTGGGGTGGGGTCGGGCTCCCATGTCCTGGCTCAGCTCAGCAGCCTCTGTCCTCCCTAGGTCACCTCGGATCTGTTCGAGCAAACCTTTGGGCCACCCAACGGCGTTTGGGATGACAGGTATGGGGGGGCCAGCGGGGGCAAGTGGCCACTGCCACGTGGGACCAACCTGCCCTTGTCCACAGGGATGCACAGATCGAGAGCCTGAAGAAGGAGGTGGACATGCTCCATGCAGAGATGGAGAAGATTAAACTGGAGGTAAAGCCTGGCTGGGGTAGGAGAACAGGGGTGGGTTTTGGTGCCGTGGCATGGAAACCCCAAAGGGATGCAGTGGGAGTGGGGTCCTGGCATCCAGTGCTGTGTTTTGGGACCTCTCCCTGTGCCAGGATGTGACTCCTGATGGGGTGGAGGCATGCAAGACCTGGCCCTTGCCGTCCTGGCTTTATCAACAGGGACAGATTGACCGCAGGGGTAAAGGGGAGAGCTTTCCCGTGCATCCCACAGCTGCTTTGCCCAAATTGCAGCAGGGCTGGGGAGGGCAGGGCCACACTCCAGCGCCCGGTGACCCCCACAGGCACAGCGCTACATCACCCAGCTCAAGGCACAGGTGAACAGCCTGGAGGGAGAAGTGGAGGAGCAGCGCAAGCAGAAGCAGAAGGCGCTGGTGGACAATGAGCAGCTGCGGGATGAGCTGGAGAGGCTGCAGAGGGTGAAGCAGGACAGCGACAGATCACAGCGGCTCTGCGCTGAGGCCGAGAGTAGGTTCCTGTGGTGCCCTGCAGAGCCCAGGGGCTGTGGCTGCCCTCACTGCAGCCACTGAGGGTCTCTCACCCCTGCAGAGAAAGCCAATGCCACCGAGATCCGCTACACGAAGCTGAAGGAGAAGCACAGCGAGCTCATCAACACCCATGCTGAGCTGCTGAGGAAGGTAATGCTGCTGCCTGTGCAGGCGGGCACTGACACTGGGGACCTCCCTTTTGGGGTTGGGGTATGCAGACCAGAGCTGAGCACCTTTTCACTCTTCCCTCATGGTCCCTTTGGGTGTTTTTGTTGCTGGTTTTTGGTCTGTTTTGCTGCTGTTTGGTCTGTTTCTGCTGGTTTTTGTGGCCGATGTAGTTGGTGGGACATCACTTGTACCAGCTGTCATGGGATGCTTGGCTCTAATCCTGGAAAGGGGCTCTCAAGGGGCACACTGGTGATGGGGATCGTGTGTCTCAGTGTGCCACTCACCTGTTTTGTGTTTTGCTTTGGGTGTTTTGCTCTTGCATTTGTCCCTTTGTCCCTCTGCCACCACTGGTGGCTCATGTCTGCCCAGTCCCCCTGTACTGGTCCCATCACCCTCTGAGCACCGGGCAGGGGACACCCCTTGAATCCATGTCCACTGGCAGCCAGCATTTTGGATGCTGTGAGAATGGCATCTTGGAGGCAGAATTTGGTTGGAATGAGTGTGGGGAGGGTGAGGGTCCCCCTTGGAGCAGCAGGTGAGCCCCGTGTCCCCCCACAGAACGCTGACACCGCCAAGCAGCTGACGGTCACGCAGCAGAGCCAGGAGGAGGTGGCACGTGTCAAGGAGCAGCTGGCATTTCAGGTGGAGCAGGTCAAGCGAGAGGCCGAGATGAAGGTGAGCTCCAGATCCTTCCCTGCCAGCACTGAGCCCTCCCCAGCCTGGGAAAAGCAGTGGTTGGGCACAGTGTGGGTGCAGGGGAAAGGGGGAGGTGGTTGTTGATGGCAGGCCCTGACCCAGGGAAGAGTTGCCCTGGCTCCTCTTGAAGGTGTTAATGCATTCTTCACTCCCTCTTGCCCAAATCTGCCTTTTCTTCCCCCAAGAAAATGCTGCAAGGCAAACTGATGGGTTTGAGTGCTTTCATTCTCTGGGGCTTGCTCCCAAAATTCCTGGTGTGGGAAAAGGAGCCTTTCCAGGAGACGGCCCCTGCCCAAGACCCCAAAACCCCCTTCCTGCAAAACCTGGCTGGGTTCATTCCCTCCATCCCGCTGTGTGCCGGTGCTGGGTGGGGCTGGGGCGTGGCAGGGGCTGAGCCCTGGGCACGGGGTGTGGTTGCAGCTGGAGGACCAGAGCGTGCAGATGGAGCAGCTGCGGCAGGAGCTGGACGCCCGCCGGGATGAGCTGGAGCAGGCGCAGCGCTCGCTCAGCCACGCCAAGCAGGTACGGGGCTGGGGGGGCAGCACGAGCTCAGGTCCCCATCAAATCCTGTCACAGGGTGATGGTCCTGTCACCACTGCTGAGCCAGAGGTCCAGCAGCAGCCCGAGGAGCTGTCACGGGGTTGAGCTTGGGCCCAGCCCATCAGCATCACGAGCTGGGTGCGTCCCACGCTCCCCCCGTGTGCCCGTCGGGCTCGCAGCAGTGGCAGGGGAGTGACAGGGTGTCCTGGCCCCCCGTGGCAGGCAGGCGTGGAGCTCAGTGCCCAGGTGGATGCTCTGCATGCCGAGAAGGAGGTGCTGAGGCGGTCGGTGAGCGAGAAGGAGTGTGAGCTACTGTCCACGCGGGGCCTCATCGAGGAGAAGGAGCTGCAGCTGAGCCAGGAGGCAGACAAGGCCACCAGGGAGATCCGAGAGCTCCAGGGCAGGCTCCTGGAGAAGGTGAGAAGAGCCCAGTGCTCCTGTAATCACTGGGGTGAGGTGTTTGGGGGATGCTGGCCGATGTAGTCAATGGGATATCGCTGCAGCAGCAGTCGTGGGACCCTTGGGTCTAATCCTGGAAGAGGGATATGCTGCTGATGGGGATCCTGTGTTGTAGTTGTGCCACTCACCTGTTCCTCCTGCCTCACAGAGCAACCAGGAGCAGAGCCTGCAGCAGAAGCTGCTGGAGGAGCAGTTTGGAATCCTGCAGGAGACGGTGCGAGAAGCCCAGGGCATCCTCCGTGATGCCATGGCCAAGCTGGATGACCCCCTGCACCTCCGCTGCACCAGCTCCCCAGGTTTGTCCTGCTCACTCTGTGCCTTCACACACTGTACCTTCTCCCTCCTGGACAGATAACATTTCATCTCAGCTCTCTCACGGCACTTTTTCCAGCCTAGCCAAGGCAGTTGGGATTGACCTTCCCAGGATGAATTTTTGGCTCTCATCTCCAGCACTATTTAGCTCAGATTTTAGTGCTGTTCCCCAGCCAGGGATACATTTCTGCTCCGTGGTGCCTCGTGGAGCCAGCACTGGTGCAGACACCCACCGGCCTGGCCGTGCTGATGGGATGAAATGCAATTCCTTGCAGATTACCTGCTGAGCCGGGCGCAGGCGGCGCTGGAGTCCACGGATGCCCTGGAGAAGGGGCACGCGCAGTACGTGGCCTCCATGGCAGGTACCTGGGGCTGGGGACCATTGGCATTGCTCCCAGCTCACTCGTGTTTCCATGCATCCAGCAGCCCCCACGGCTCCAGGGCTATTGGCAAGCGGCAATGCCCTGGTGACCGAGGGGCACAAGACAGGGCTGGGGGCTTCCTGTGGGCTCATTCAAGCTGGAGGTGTCAATCCCATCTCCAAGTCTTGCACTGATCCTTGAGTGCCTTCAAGGAGAGGCTGCAGCCCCTGGGAGCTGGCAGGGGGTGCCCTGGGCTGGCAGCCCCTGAGCCCGCGCTGTGTCTGGCAGATGCCGCGGGGCTGGTGGGGGCTCTGGCCCTCTTCGCACACCTGGCAGCTGACACCATCGCCAACGGCAGCGCCACAGCCCACCTGGCCCCCACGGACCATGCCGACCGTGAGTGCGGGGACACGGGTCCTGCTGGGGGGGATTTGTGCCTCATGGGGCTTTTCTTTAGGGAGGCTGTGCCAAAGCCCCCCCTGCCAGGAGCAGATTTTACCGAGGCCAGCGCATTCCCCCCGTGCGCCCCTTCTCGACATTCCCTGCCCTCTGGTGCCCCTCCTTGGAAATTCATTTGTTCCCATTGCTCCTGGAAACTCATTTGTAATCCGGAAGAAGTTTGCTGGGTGCTCAGCTGTGGGTGAGGGGAGGAGGAAGATGAGGGTGGCAGGGCTGGGATGAAGGGACCCCTTGCCCGGGCAGGGGCTGGCACCAAGCCGTGCTCTCGGCAGGGCTGACGGAGACGTGCCGGGACTGTGGCCAGCGGAGCCTGGAGTACCTGGAGGAGCTGAAGGACAGGCAGAGGCTGGGCCGTGCCGAGCTGGGGGATGTGCGGCAGGCGCTGCGAGGGGTCCTGCAGCTGGCCCAGGTAGGAGATGGAGCCCAGCACAGCCACCTTCCCACTCGTGGCTGGTAGGGCACGTCACAGGGCACACTTTGGGGTGGTTTGTTCCCCATACGCACAAATTCTGGTGTTTTCCTTGAGCCATCTCAGCTTCTGAGCACTGAGACCCTTCCTGGTGGTGCACAGAGCTGGTTGCCCTCAGATCAGCTGAAATCTTTCAGCCCTGTAACCTCTCTGGGTTGAGACCTCCCAGCTTTCAGATACTCTTCCTCATGAAGTCCCTTCTAGTCTTTTCCTTTACACCACTCCTCCGTTCAGCTCTCCAGAGTCCTCTGGAGTAGAAACTGCTCCTGTGATGGAGTTTTGTCACCTTGATTTGGGGCATTTCTTACCTCTGAGGTTCCTGTGCCATGTTTGCTGCAAGTTGGTGCCTTCACCTTCACAGGCTCCAGAATGGAGCCTGCAGCTTTAATTATTTAGAGTGGGGAGAAAAAAGGGAATCAGATACCTTGGTTTGTAGTTATTCCTTATAAATATTCCCTTCTGTCCCTCTGCCTAAAACCTCCTGGTGCCTGCTGCTGCCCCTTGCAGGAGCTGAGACCCAAGAGCTTGGACATCAAGCAGGAGGAGCTGGGTGACATGGTTGAGAAGGAGATGGCCTCCACCTCAGAGGCAATCGAGGATGCTGTCAGGAGGATAGAGGTGAGACAGAGCTGCAGGGTGGTTCATTCTGGGGCCTTGGGGGCAGCACTGTGTCCATCACTTCTCCACCCTTCTCACCCCACCCATCCAACCCTTCCTCTTGTGTTTCCCAACAGGAGATGATGAGCCAGGCCAGGAACGAGAGCTCTGGGGTGAAGCTGGAAGTGAATGAGCGGTGAGTTTTGGGGGAGGGATGTGTGACAGGTCTGTGCCTCGTGCCCTGCCGGGGTGTGCTCTGCTCCAAAACAGGCTGGCTGGTCTTGAAAAAAGACCCATTTTCTGAGGTCACAGCTTCCCTGGATGCCAAACTCTTTTCTCTTGCATCCCTCCAGGATTCTGAACTCCTGCACGGATCTAATGAAGGTTAGCGCTGCAGAAACCCACCTGGGGTGTACACAGCTGTAACCTCCCACCATCAACAGCATCCATCCTCCTCTATAAGACCCCCATCAAACCCCAAAACCTGTTGTCCTTCATTCCAGGCTATTAGACTTCTTGTAACAACATCTACGAACCTACAGAAGGAGATAGTAGAAAGTGGCCGGGTGAGTCCTGCCTTACACTCATCTCTCGTGTGCTGGTACCAAATACAGGAGAATTTCCCCCACATTGCAGAAACACTCAGGATTTCATGGTTTCTCATGTTAGCAGTGCTCTGGCAGTCCCACTTGTTGGGGATGGGCTGCTCAGCCCTGTGCTCCCTGCACACCTTGCTGTCACCCTTGCAAAGCCTTGTGCCTCTAAAGATGATGGCCCAAACTTGTGTGTTTTAAACAAAGTCCAGCCCAAATTTGCAGGTTTGGGGCTCCAGTGTTGATTTTCTTGATAATTGTAAGAGCAGCATGAAGAGCACGGAAGTGCTGTCGCTGCCTTGATTTATGACTTTATATTTTATTATTTCTGACTTTATGCACTTTATATGGGTACTTTACATGGATATACATGCTGTTGTATATTAGACACGAGCTAATGCAGGCCATAATATTCTCCTAACAACAGGGGGCAGCAACAACTCAGGAGTTTTACGCCAAGAACTCGCGCTGGACCGAAGGGCTGATCTCTGCCTCCAAGGCCGTGGGCTGGGGAGCCACACAGCTCGTGTAGGTAGCCCCAAAGGGGGAGCCTCCCCTGGGACACGGCTCCGTGGGCTGCAGCCAGGGCTGCCTCCTGCTTCCCTGTCACCCAGTCATCCAAAATTCCCACTGCCCAGGCATCACAGAGCACCTTTGCTAATTCCTTGTGGAGCAGGCACTGCCAAACTTTTGCTGACTTCTTGTGGAGCCCCGTTTGGCTCATTGCTAATTCCTCAGGGAGCATCACAGCCTGGGCTGGAGCACACCCAGCCAGGAGTGGCAGTTCCTCCCTGGCTGCAAAATATGAAATCAAATCCCCCCTGTCCTGGTCCTGCTCAGATGGTTGGGATTGGGGTGGTTGGGATTGGGGCAGGGTGTTCCCTGTGCCAGTGCAGGAAATATGGGGGGGGTCTTTTGGGCAAAGCTTTAAAAATCTCATCCATTATGAAAACAAAATCCTGCCTCTGTCCAAATCGCCTGGATCATGGCTTTGAACAATTGCCTTGTATCTGAGCTTTAATAACAGTCGGACTTGAAGATCTTAGAGATCTTTTGCAACTTTAATGATTCCATGACTCTGGGATTACAAAGCTGCTGGATCCAGCTGCTGATTTCTGAGGCTGTTAGCAGGAGATAAATAACCTGCACTTGCTCTGCCGTGCACAGCCTCTGACACAATCTCCCTTCCGACCCCCAACGCAGGGAGGCTGCGGACAGAGTCGTCCTGCACATGGGGAAATATGAGGAACTGATCGTCTGCTCCCATGAAATCGCTGCCAGCACAGCCCAGCTGGTGGCTGCCTCCAAGGTGGGTGTCCCAGTGTTGCCTTTTCTTGGTCTTCAAATTAAAATTAAAACACAGTTTATGGGGAAAAGGGGTTTTTACTTTGGTATTTATCAAAGGATTTTTGGGTGCAGCACTTCGTTTAGGTGGAATGTTCTGAAATGCACACAATTGTAGGCTTTGCAAATTTGCATATCGATTAAAGATTTTTCAGTGAGAGGTTCGAGTGAACTCTCTGTTCTGAGGAATTTTTATTCTGGATAGGTTTATCTTAGTTTACAAAAATATGTTTTGGAGAGGACTTTGGTGTCTGGGACTTTTAGAATGTTTGGTTTTTTTGGTTTAAGGGTACAGTGGATCTCAGTTAAGTTATCAGACTTGGAAAAATACAGGTATGTAGGTTGAAAGTACTAAGAATACATAAAATTATATGAAAGGGTATATAAGAGGGGTATAAAAGAAAAAGTAAAAAATCATCCTGGCATCATCAGCAGGATCCTCTGGGTGTCTCCTCATTCTGTCCCACAGCGTTTCCATGCTGTCTGCCCATCACAGCCTCCCAGAGCAGGGAGAAGGGAACCTCTTGCAGTTTTCCAGTCAGTCCATGCTTTTAATCCATGTGTTAATATTCCCACACCTGAGGCTTGCCTTGGAAATGAAGAAGTGTAAAACCTCCTGTCTTCCTTCTATCAAGCTGGTTATGTAAAGAAAATGTTAATACCTAACAAGAAATCAAAAAAAAATGGCTGCAGAATTGAGGATGGGGGGCTTTGGTCCTTGACACCTTTCCTGTTGGAGTGGGTGGAAGTGTGGGGGGAGGTTTCAGTGACCACACAGGGATGCAGGGGGAGGGGGATCCATAGGGATTTTTACAGCAGATGGTTTGGAAATTAAGAGCATGGTTAAAAAAACAGAGCTGTGTCTTCGCTGAGTGCTTCTCAGGTGGGAGCAGAGCTGGTTTGGTGCCCTGGGGCTGAAGGGCTTTGTAGGGATCACCTTGTCTGGCCACGATGGGATCACTGAGGATAAACCTTCCCATCTGTCCATCCATCCGTTCTTTCCACTCCCAGGTTTTCATGCCCCAAAAGCTCTTTGCCTCTGCTTGGGGCTTTCTGGAGCTCCATGAGGGGTTCGTGGTGGGCACCCACAGCCACCCCCTGTGCTCGTTGCAGGTGAAGGCTGAGAAGAGCAGCAGGAACCTGGCCAGGCTCCAGGAGTGCTCACGCAACGTCAACGAGATGGCAGCAAACGTGGTGGCTTCCACCAAGTCGGGGCAAGAGCAGATAGAGGAGAAAGGTGAGGTTTTTTGCAAGGAAAAGGTAGAAAAACCCACCCCAAATCCCTTTCTAGCCTGGGGAACACCCCGAGGTGTCCGTCCAGCTCTCTTTTGGCATGTGAGTGTCCTCTATGAGGGGTGCACTCAGTAGGGCTCCCCCCACAGACACCATGGACTTCTCGGGCATGTCCCTGATCAAGCTGAAGAAGGAAGAGATGGAAACGCAGGTACGGCCCTGAGGTGGATTCAGCGCGGCTGTGGGCACACCCAGACCTGCCCTGGGGGTCCCTCTGCCCCCAGCACGGGTCCCAGGACGCTTTTTGGGTGCAGGTGAAGGTGCTGGAGCTGGAGAAGCGGCTGGAGGGCGAGCGGGTGCGGCTGGGCGAGCTGAGGAAGCAGCACTACGTCCTGGCCGGGGGCTGCGACGCCGCGCCGGAGGACGGCGAGGCCAAGCCAGCACCGGCACCGCGACGAGGCATCCTCAAGAAACCTCCCATTGCCCAGAAACCCGGCCTGGGGGAGGTGGGGCCCGGGAGGGGGACGTGAACAGGGCACGGGGGGTGTTTTTAGCCTCCGAGTTCTGACATTTGGCTTTGTCCCCCTCTAGTTGCAGCCCTAGCGAGACCCCGGCCCAGGGAAGGGCCCCGCACATCACGTTGCCTTCGCGCTGCTGTGCCTTCACGCGTGGGTGTCTCCTCACCGCCCAGCCTGGAGAAGAAAATCCTAACCTGGATGTTTTTTAAGGAATATATTTTATTTTTTGTTTTCCTTTCTTCTGAACTGTAGAGCAGCCGGGGCTCCTGCGCTCCCCGAGCAGCACTGAGTGCTCTCCTCTTCCTTCTCCTCTTCCTCGTCTTTATTCTCTTCCTTCTTCTTCTCTTCCTCCTCCTTTTTCCTCCTCCTCCTCGCCTGCCAGCCGGCTCTCCCGGTTTAATTTAATTTGGGGTTCATTTGGGTTTTGGTTTTTTTTTTCTTAAGGACTTTATCAGCACTAGAAGTTTTCAGTAAATGTAGCTCTACTGTACTGCTCAGACCCTTTCCAAGAACTGTGAACTGGTTTTACAGTAGGAAACTGGTGGGCTTTTCTTGCAACCATTTTTTTAAATTCCCCCTTTTCCAGCCTGAGGAATATTTGACTTCATTTCGGCGTGGGATCAGCCCTCAGCAGGAAGGGAAATGTTCTTCTTCCCCAGAATGCGGAGCAGGGCTTTTCTAAGGGAAAAGCAGTTACTGACACACACTGGCAATAAGGATACAAACGTTTTTATTTTTTTTTCCTTTTCTATTTTTTATTACTACAGCAATGCCAAGGGATCAGTTGCATTATGTTTTATATTTAAGATAATTAGCAGAATTAAATCTAACCATGGCCTACGGGAGCCGGGGGCTAGAGAAGTCTGCAGCAATAAGGAATTACTGATGTGGAGAGATGCGGGGGCAGAATCAAAATCCTGTCAGCTGTGTCTTCCCTTGGAGCAACTACCAGGATGTAGATTATTAAAGGAGCAATATTTAAAATATATTTGTGTTGCTTTGTTGTTTGGGAGGGGGTTGATGACAGGGCCAGGGGTTGCAGAAAACTGGCCCTGAGCTGTGGGGCAGAGAGAGGCAGTAAATTAGCTAAATGTGCACAAATATATCTGTAAATGTACATAAATATATATAGAGTCTTTGTGTATGTGTAGCCATATGTATCTACAGTTCTGCATGTGCCTATATATATATATATATATATGCATTTTTGCACATTTTATGTACCAATACTGTTATGCAGTATATATAAAACATATAATAATGATATATATAATTATATGAGTATAGATATATGATAGGTAATACAGGTACTTTGTAATATATATATTAGTGCATATTATATATTATATGCATGTATATATTNCATGACAGGGTGATCACAGCTGCCTTCTGTTTAAGTGGAGATTCCTGAGGGTCCTTTTCATGTTCAATCAACATTTTCATCCCATCCCTTGTTACCTTCAGACCCAATTACAGTCAAACTTCCTGAAAGCCACAGTAAAACTCGGTGTCTGTGACTGACAAGGGGCTATAAAGCAGTTAACCAGAATTACAAGTGGCTGTATCTCAGGTAAACACTTTTATAAGGTATTTCATTATTTATTTTGGTTATGTAGCAGCCTCGTGGGGGCCGAAGCTTTCCGAGGTTCCACCTCACACGAGTGACTTTACAGGTTTATGGGCAGTGACACAAGTGCCAGTGCTCCTTTCCCAACTCGCTGTGTGGCCAAAGTCCATTCCCCAGCACAGGGCTCTGGTGTTACCCTGGTGCTGCTGGGCGAGGCAAGCAGCTGCTCTGATGCTGTGGGTTCTGCTGAGATCACCCCAACCTCGAGGGTTATTCCCTGCTCAGCCTCTCCCTGAGCCCTGGGAGAAGGTTACAGAGCCCTGTCCCTCGGGTGACTGCTGTCACATCAAGTGACAATGACACAGCAGTGACAGGGGCCAGCTCCCTGCTGAGTTTCGTTTCTGTCTGAGTCCTTTTCTCTCAAGGAAGTGCTTTCTGCAGTAGCTCAAGGTCTATTTATAGACGGTGATAAAGATATATTTGCTGGGAGACTGACGTCATCCAACCACTCACACCATCACATTTCATCACGGAAATACTGATTAATCAAGAGTGCAAACTTTTAAACTCTCACTACCCCAAGTCTGGCCACAGCCCTACTTAAAATTTAAAGGATTTGTTATATTTAAAGAATTTAAAAAAAAAATGTGGCTTTGAGATTGATGCTGTGGCTAAATGTAACTTGTTTATTCCCACTGCTATCACACTGTAATTTACTTAAAACTGTCCAGGGCAGGATAATCAAAAGTATCAAAAAGTAACAGCAAAACTAAAAACATTCTCCATAAAAATATTCTCTATAAATATTTCTAAATTGAAATGTAATCTAAATTAATTTTTGTAGAAGAGTTAATCTTACTGTCCAGGCCAAGATTTTTCTTCAGTCCTATACTTTTTTGGAAAGTGTTTCCTATTTGTAGCTGATAAAAATACCAAAACAACTGTTAAATATCAGAAACTGTGTGTCTGCAAAGGTTTATTTTGAGGCTCCATCAAGACATCCGCTTGTGCAGGATCCAGTTTGCTAATGACTTTTAAATACCATTATTGTGGCTGTGGAGAGAGGAAGGTGCTCCCAAACAACAAATTTTACTCACTACCTGTAAGAAAAGCAGTGGAAAATAACCAAGTTGTGAAATATTACCTTCTGCTCCCTTCTGCTGAGGTTAGTAAAGTACTATTTATTTTTTCCCGAAGCAGCTTTCAAACAGGCTCTTATCACAGCCCTCCTCTGCCCAGCCTCTGGCTCCCTCAGCAGCCAAATCTCCAGCAACCACAGATTAGTTTGAACAGCAGCACACGAAGCAGCTGCAGCTCAGCAACAGCATCACTACAGAGAGCAAAGCTGGTGAAACACAAGTGTCAGACCACTGGGGGGAAAAAAATGCATTGAAATGAAGCACACAAACAGAGAACAGGCTGGCACGGGCTCGAGGAAGTCAAGTTAAAAACCCAAACCACAAAACTTCTGCAAAAGTGTGTTTTTAAGAGCTCTTGAAGCCACAAGAAACAGCCACTTCCTTGCAAGGAATGTTATTTCTCTGTTGTGCCCAACTAGGCACGAGTTAAGTGAGCCTGGGCAGCACAATATTTAGGGGTGGTATTTCTTGAATGACCCACTCAGAAAAGTGACTTGGGAAGCCCAGAAGCACCTGCTAATACAATCATTTAACAAACGCTTCAGGGGTATGCAAGTTTAAATCAAAACAAAAAAATTACAAAGCTGGTCTGGATTCCCCTCATACCATGTGAGACAACACACCCCAGGCCAAAAGGCATTTCCACATTTCTCCACCCTCAACATTTTCTCCTCAGCCAGGTGGTCTCATTTTAGTGCTGAGAACTGGAGGCACTTTGTCACCTCCCACCCTCTGTGACTGGCTCCCTTCAGGACTAACAAACCCCTCAGAAATCAGCCCATCCCAAGCAGTGGTTGCCAGAATAATGTGCAGTTTTAAGTGTTCGTAGCAAGGTGTGGGATTATGTGGTGAGAGGAAACATTTTTAGCTTTGAAGGAAAAAATAATTCCTACTCATCACCTACAGGAGTGCAGAAAAAGCACCTTTGAGCGGGTTGGAAATAATAAGCAGTATGAAAAAAATAGCTTTTAGCTTACAGCAAGATCCAGGGTATGCACTGGCACAGCTCCCAGCCTCAGCAGCCTGGGATTTGTCCTGCAGGTAGGGTAAGAACAGAGTGAGGCTGAGAGCCCAGCACAGGGACAGCCTCCTTCAGAGACAAGGTGTCCTGGGGCACAGCCTCAGCATGGCACCTTGGAAACTTCAGCTGAGACCCAAAATCTCTCAACAACCCTCAAGCAACACATCCAGTTTCTAGGGCTCAAGTCTCAGAGAGGTGAGGAGGTGATCCTGGCACGAGGGATGATTAATGAACAACTCCAGAGGACTCCAACTCCAGGCCCAAGGGCGAGGGAAAGAGCTGTGTAGCTTGCACAGCCCCCAGAGCCACTGCCAGGGAAGGGACAAGCCAAGGCCACACGGACACTGCAGTGTGTCCCCAACACACCTTTTTTGGGGCATTTTGCTTTGTTATCCAACACCCAAGTGCCACATGAGTCCCCTCCCTGGTGAGGTCTGACCCTGGTGGGTGGCACCTCCTTTGCATCGAGAACAATCCCACCCAGAACAAGCTCCTGGGGCAGCACCCACAGGGAAGGGCCATCAGAACCCCAGGTTTGGGATGAGCACAGCTGGAGTTCTGCAGCTCTTCAAGCTACAAAACACAGAGCAAATTCTTAGAAGAGCCGAGCTGAGGAGCTGCAGCTTTTACATAACACCTTCCCCTGCCCTCGCCCACCTGCACTGAGTCAGCACAGCAGGTTTTCCTCATCTGCACTTTCCCTTTTCTGCAGAAGGTTATCCCATCTCTGCAGCCACCACAAACAGAACGGATCAAGAAACAATTAAAAAGGGATTTTCTTCCCCTAATCAGTTATCCCACACGAGGATTTCTGTTCCACATCGCTACTAAAGCGACAGATATCACAGAGAATTACATCAGGTCTTTTCTGCCCTCTGACTCATATTCCTAAATAACTCTGGTTGACTCATTTCTCTTAACTTGGCTGAAATCTAAGATTTTCCTCTCTAAAAAAAAAAAAAAAAAAAAAAAAAGGGTTTTCTCCCTTCAGCTTTTCCAGGTGATTCTGAACATTCCCGCTCGCTAATTGTAGGAAATTAGAAGCAAAGGGATTTTAGCTGACAGAAAACCCTCCTACCTCACTGCCATGATTACAACACGGAAAATTGATTCTGAGCAAACCCATCCTGTATCAGCTCCACACAAAATGGACTCACTTTATCCAGTCGCTAAAACACAGCCAACAGATTTACTATGAATAATTAAAGCAAGATTTTTTCAATTTTATGTTCTACATCCACCTACAAGTGAGTTTATGTTGCTACAGAAAAAACACCATTAGGGTTGAAAATCATTAATATAACTGCACCACGACTGAATGGAGCCACAAGGAGACAGGACACCAAGAGATATGCTATTTTATTTAAAATCAGAACACAGTAGATAACAGAAAGACTTATTATGCAAACAAATCCACTGTATGTTTCACAACTCGCTCGGCATATAAACTTGCCCCTTATTAAGACAGTCCAGGATCACACAGAGGAACTGTTCAGGACAAACTGAACTCTGAACGAGCCCACTCTACGTCTGCCACGCAGCTCCATGTGAGGGTAGAAGAATTGTTGCTTTGAGCTCTGTATCTACGTCATTATTCCAGTTTGAGACGGCAGAGAAGTCCCAAGAGAGGTCGAGACTGAGGCTGTGGAGGTTGGGGCACTAATGGCGATGGTCACCTCGACCAGCCAGTGCCCAGGTGCCTCCTGGCATCCCACGCAAGTTCGTGGGTACAGAGGTGACCTGTCTGAATCAGCTGTGCTGGAACAACAGACTCCACCTTCTGTGGGAGGCAGCTCTGAGAGCAGTGAAACCCACCCAGGAGTCAGAACTGCTGGCTGCTGATCCCCAATCCAAGCCTAACCACGCAGAGTGGTGTTAGTCCCACCTTACAGAACTGCACAAACAATGCTGCCCGAAGAGAGCATTTCCAATGCTACCAACACTCTAAAGCCGTGTTACACATTGCATTTCAAGGATTTCTCTCCACTCCAATTGCTTTGGGGAAGTATATGCTATTTGTAGCAGACATCAAAAATCCTTTTTTTTAATATATATATATATATATTTTATTTTTTTGGCAAGCATCGTGAGCCACCGCCTCTCAAGTCTCAGCTTGCCTATGGCATTTTAATCTCACTATCTTATAAACAGTGCAAATTAGTACAATTCTAAACATCCTAGCCAGAGCAGAATTTATTTATTAGCTATAACAGAACAGGAGAAGCTGTTGAAGGGCAACAGGTTGAAAGCACTGACACAGCCTCTTGCCCCACTCATCCAAGTTAGCGTTTAGTCAAGTTTGTTGCTGAAGGGATTTGAACAGCTTTCCACAGTCATTTTTCTCCTTTACCCTTAAACAACACCAGCAGTCAAGTAAATATTTACAGTTTGTGTGCAGACACACACACAAAATTAATGGCAAAACGTTTTCCGTGAGCAGCTGGACTTCAGTTATGAGCTTGCAATAACTGAAACATCACATTAGTTACATCATCTACTTTCAAACTTACCCATCGGTGAAGGCAACTATAAGCTTACAAATAGCAGATACAGCTGTTTTTTCTGAAGTATGAGGGTCAGTTTTTTGTCAAAGTCAGTGCTCTCAAAGAGCTGTTAAATTAGAGTTAAGCAATGGCCATTCAAATGATAAAAACGCTAATATCCTAGAATTACAATCACAAGTAGTGATCCTAAGGCACATCAGCCACATGCATATGCAATAATGCATTGTTTTGCTTTCAGACAAAAAAAATTGCATTAGCTTTGTCTGTGTTTAGTGTGCACAAGAGGTTGTTTTTAGATAAAGTATCCCTGAAAGGTCATTGTTATCACAAAAGTTACCAAAAGACAGAAGATTTAACAAGTAGTAAAAATAGTTTTGGACTACTAATACCAATAAAGTCTGATACATAAAATGCAGTGCAAATTCACAATACACTTATCTATCACCCCCATCACTTCTGAGGACTTCCAACCCTCAGAAAAACAGTTGGCACCTGATAAGTGTAAAAGATACCTGGTTGTTTTTATGAAATCTTAGTAAAACTGATTTGAGAGTGTTTTTAGAGTTTTTGTGTAGCAGGCTCAAAGTATGAACTTCTGTACTCAGACACCACCCTGGTAGCCCCCACCCACTTCAATTCTTTCTAGAACACGAACCACTTCTACAGCAGACTTATGTTTAGCATCCAGATACAACAGCTGCCATCCAAATACCAGCACTAACAGCACAGCAAAGTTACTTTGAAACGAGTCATAACTAACCATGCTTATACAAAGCTTCAGTGAGAAAATAATACCAAGAAAAGATATCACACTATTAAAAAAAAAAAAACAAACAACAAATCCTGTACCATCACTAGATTACAGAAAAAACACACTTTGCAAACAAATCCAATGCACATTGCTTCACGAAATCCCCCATCTATAAAAACTTGCCAGACTTACACTGGGGAATTGGTTGAAGTGCCAGTAACACTGACCAACCTTCTGCCTTTGTCTTCAGAAGGCAAAACAAGCCAAATGAGAGCTTCCTGTTATGAGCTTAATTTCAGATTAGTATTTGCTAACCACCACACTCCAGAGGAAATGATCAAGGGACAATCCAGGTCTTTACATAAAGAAAAAAAAAAAAAAAAAGAGATATTCTATTCTGACTGAGTTGTTTGTAGCACTAACCTCCCAACAATGTAGAGCATTCCAGGATATGATACCAAAATGCTCTGAAATAACCAAGGCCTTTGACAGATTCTGGACTGACTGATAAAGAATTCACAGACACATTCTGTGCAAACAACAAGTGTTAAAATCTGCCTCCCCCAGTGCTGGATTAAAATACCAGCATGTGTCTGCACCTTAGGCTTCAAGAGTCACATCAAGAATGAAATCTGAGCTGCCCTAAAAAGCCTCTGCCATCCAGTGGCATAAGTCAAAAATGGACTCTGTAAGATGCAAACAGCCACCATGGACTTCAAAAGGCTTTTCTTTTTTTGCCTACTTGAAGAGAAACATTAACTGCAAATTCCAGATAGATACACATGCCCTAAATTATAAAACTGAATGGAAAAGTGAAAAATAGTTCTGCCAAGTAAGAGACAGAGTTAAGGGATAAAATGAAATTGTGGAAATTCAAGTGGGCAATTACATGTGAAAATCCAGTATTTGATTAAGAAAACACCCTGCCTAGATTCCTGGAATCACATGGTATCAAAAGCTAAGCACCTGTGTAAAAAAAATCATTTTTGTATCCAAGGTGTGGAAAAGGAGAAAAAAACCCAACGGTTAAAAAGAGTCTTAATAGGCAAGGAAATAAAAGTGCCTGGTAAAGTGTCTATAAAACCCTAAACTGGCTCTACCAACAGTTTAGTTTCATTTCAAGAGACCAGGACTTTGAGGGTATCAAGCTATTTAGGAGTGGGAGTAGTGCCTACTTTGATTACACAATGTCTAAGGTAACCACTGAAATGCAGAAATAAAACTCTTGTCATGTTCCCTGTCTAAAACCCACCCAAGGTGTTCTGACAGGAGTTTCAGCCTCAGTGAGCTCTGAAAACATTGTGCACCTGGCCCTGGGTGCAAAAGGATTCTGAGGAGGGTCCTGTGCACAGCCCTTTCCCAGCAGTCACATATGGTTGTTACCATCCCAGCACTGTCACGGACACAGAATTCCTTAGAGAGACAACCAGCTCCTCGTTTGCCACTCACACACCCAGCTGGGATGGGAATACATCAGAACAGAGGGGGATGCTGATTTACCATCACTAAGGAATTCAGAGCGTGACTCAGTTTGCCGTGTTGGCAAATCCACTGTGAGTGGCTTCCCAGTTTGATGGATTTACAAAATTTAGACCTTATCACCTTCCTAGGAAAACCTTGCCATCACTGACCTTTGCAAACAAACATCATCACATTTAGCAGAACAATTGCAAACCTCTGTGCCACAGCTCGGCCTTTGTACTCCATTGTGCAAAGAACAGAGGCTTCCCATTGCCTACAGCAAGTCTCTGATGGGGGAAAAGGAAATATAAGCACCAATACATAAGTCAGGCGCACCCAAATATTTACTGGAGGATAAAGCCAGGATGTGGTGGAAGGCGAGGTGGTCTTTGGGGAAGAGGTGGAGGATAGGGTGGTACAAACTGAGCTGGGTATCCCGGCTGTGGCATTTGACTTGCGGGCTGAGCTCCTCCCGGCCGAGGCGGGAGAGGAGGGTACGGAGCACCTGGGTAAGAAAGAGCTGGTCCTGAACTCATGGCTGCAGTGAAGGGAGTGGGGAAGCGTCCTGCTGGGCCTGAAGGAGGCGGGGGCGGTGGGATTCGCCGGGGCACGACCGAGGGAGGAGTGTTTGCATCCACCTTGTAGGGGTCTGCAGGTGCTGGTGTGCTCTCGGCTGCCCGCGGCTGCGCCGCCGCCTGAACCTGAGGAAGTCTCTGTCCCTTCAGCACCATTTCCTGGAGCTTCTCGATCTTCACCCGGCGCAGGTGAGCCAATTTCCGCTTGCTCTGGTACTCGTCGATGAAGGAATCCAGTGGTATTTCACCGTCAAGGAACTTTTCTGCCATATTCTGTCAAATACAGAACATTCTCTTAGGAAACAGCCTACTGCAACAGAATCTAAATGGCTCACATCCCAAAAATAGCATCATTTTGCCTGTGATTTTCCAGCTGGCATATGGAAGATGACTGGCATACTGAAGAATTCAAAGCAGAACTTTGAGTTAGTTATTACTCAGAAGCACTGAGAGTTAAATATCACTTTTGCATAAATTTATACTGAAGTAACAGCAGTAAAAACATCTGAATCTCGCTCTGAGCATTCCCCTGATCACCAGAGATGGGAACAAACTAAGCCCAGCAGCTTCCCAGATTGCCAGCTAAGCTGAATTACAGCTCAGTGCTGCTTGAATGCCAACAGAAACACTGGGAACTTGGTGAGACTCAGCACAGAGATTATTGCTAAGTCAGGTTTAATACTCACCCCTACTTGTGGCTTTGGGTAAATGATGTTTAATAATTGAGAGGTGAACAAACATATAATCATAAAATTCAGCTTGTCCTGGGAATGTCTTTTTACGATCACAACTCGAGGCTAATAAGCACATTTTTTTCTCCTGATTAATTATAGAAAACCCCTGCATGCAAATCAGCAAACAAAACCAAACACTTCCATTATTCTGAAGTCAGATGACCCTTCAAGCACTTGTGTCACAGCAAGTGGTGACCACTGGCACCTGCACAGACACATTGAAATCCCAATGGAATACTTCACCAGAAACACTGGAGAAAAGCAGCACAGGCACAGTTTTTTTATTAGGCTACTAATTGACATTTTTAATGATGTAATACATATACCAGGCAAACTCCATGAAAAGAAGATTCCACATTTTTATACTCTACCAGTTTGAAGGCAGAGCCAAGGAACTAAGAATGCTTGCCAATCTTTTCTAAAAAGGAGCACTTTCTCTCTTAAACTTCAAAGATGATAAGAGTAAAAAAAATACTCAGATAAAAAACCAAAATTGCTGGAATCAAATAGCTGTTCACTGAAGTTCAAAGCAGAGACAAGACCATATTCTTCAAACTACTCCTTAATCTGTCACATGTTCAACTCCACGGACACTGGAAGGTTCTGGTAATGGGTGAAAGTGGCAGAATTGGAGTGTTCTGTCATTACCTCTGTGTCTTCCTCAATCTTCGCCCCCTCAGTCTGCAGCAGTGCCAGCAGGGTCTCCAGGGAAGCATTACTGGATTGTCTGTCTGTAATGGCACAGGAAGAACAGAAAATGACAGCTGGCTCTGAGTGACTTCTAACTACACAACAACCTCTCGGGCACATCTGTACAACCAGCAGACTCTGCAGTTCTAGGCAGGGTGAGGTACAGTAAGAAATATATTAAGAAGTTTAGGAATATTGTCAGAGTGCTAAGAGGTGAAATTTAATTCCAATTATATATTTATAATATTGAAAGCACTTCAGCAAGCGCAGTATCAGATGTACAGTATAATTCAGTATGAAAGTTAAATGCAATATTCCATTTGATTTATAAACAGTCACTGAAAATTCAAAGTGTTTTGCTCTTTAGCAAGGTAAATGAAGTTGATAATTTCGAGAAGAGTAGGTCAAGAATAGGTAGGTAACAGGAAGAACCCACAGTATCTGTTACTAGATGTGACAGTCACTTAATAAATCATCAGAAGCATGATCTATTTCAGCACTACACAAGAATGACATTTCACTTTGTACCCTAATTCACACAGCTAAAAATGAGACACCAAAAACCAAACAACAAACAGGCAACAGATTTACATTCACTTAGAAAAGAGCAAATCATAATTGTCAACAGCCCATGTTACCTAGTTTTGTTTTCTTTATCTGGTATGCTTCGAAAAGAACTTGCAGCTCTTGATATTTCTCAGTCAAGTTTGATTTCAGAGACTCCAACTTTGGCTGGTACAGGAGATTTCCTTCTGCCAGACTGCGGTTGCTGGCAAGAGTCATGTCCTTGCTGTGCTGAACATTTTGGGCCTGGATATAAATAAAAAAAATACCAAACTGTGTGAAATAACAGTGACATTATTAAGCAAGACAAAATAGAATTTGAAAACTTTTAAATAAACAATAAAAGTAAGGTCTGTGTAAAAATTAGTGCTGTGGCATTGGATCTGCAACTGATGAACAAATGATGAACACTGATGGATAAAGCAAAAGCTCTTGAAAAAATCTGAATTCCAGCAGTGAGATACGAGTGCAGAAGAATGTCATCCCTTATCTTGTTAACATATAAAAATAAGGACTGCATGGTGACTTGTTTCTTCTCCAGAATATTCTTCCCCAACTGTGTTATACCAATCCTGGATTAATGCCAAAAGCTTCATTTTTTCCAGTTTAATCCTTCTGCTTAACGTTTTCTAGCCTGAAGAAAAAGTGACAATTCTCACACACCCAAGATTCAGCCAGATTCCAGTTTGCTCACACTCACACATGATTTTATCAAGAGAGTCTTCAGGAGCTTTGGGAGAGCTGAGTGTTTGGAGAAGTCTGCCCTGAGTGTCACATTAGATTCATTAAAATATTCAGACATCAAAAGGGAAAAAAACCCCCAAACAGCCAAGGGATCTGATTTCAGATCCTCTGTTAGAATCAACAAGTGGAATAATCTTCCCATGGCACAACTAATTCTACTGAGCTGCCTTCAAAAATCAACAAAAGTTTGGTACATTTTCCTGCCCTCCCCCATCCATATGCCCCTTCTAGTCCAGGTTTTCCCTGTTCAGCTCTAACTGCTCCCATTTACAGCCCACTGCCCTGCAGTCTGTGCAAACACAAGCACAGGCCTTGCTCCTTCCACACTCCTGGGTGGACACAGAGCCACACCTCAGAAACAGGAAAAGAGGAAACCCAAATGAGCTGTTTAAAAGCCCCAGAAAAGGTCAGGATCAAAATTCAGGTGTTTTTCCAAGCACAGTAACTGTCTTTGAGAGCAATTATTTCCTTTTCAAATATTTATATGCTACTTTAATTTGCTAAATTCCAAACTGGCTCGGTGTTACTTAAACACACCTTTGTCTCCAGATATTGCTCTTCAAATACCAAAGTTTTACTCTCACCCTATTCTTGCCAAAGCACTTTAAAACACAACAACAACCAAGGATAATGCAGAGTCCTAAATTCTACTGCAAATTGTGAAAAATCAGAAAATAATGCTTTCAATATTTTGTCTTCTCAAGGTTCTCACATCAAGCCTAAGTAAGCATCCAGCCCTATGCTTGTGTTCAGTGTGGATTCTTTCCAAGAATAAAAAGAAAATCCCCTTCTTAGCTTTGAATCTAATGCAAAATAATTTAAATTAAACTGGTTTCCATTTGTTTATTCTCATATGATCTGATCCTGTTAGGACTGTTGCTTTCAGAAAGGTGAAGTCCCCCTATTTTACATTTATTTTTAAACAGTTATGAAAATACTCAGGATTTAACAGCTTAATTACTGGCATCCAACCTCTCACCAGCCTCCTGCCATCATCACAAGCCTTGTTACTGAAGTGCCAGCCAAGGAAAATTGTGTGCAAAAAGACTGATGGTTTCTGATGCCTCTTTCACCATTTTAATGAGCTCACTACTTCCTTCCAGCAAATTCAGTATTTTCACTGCTTGGGAGGCTGATATTTCAAAGCAGGTGCACAGTCAGTCAGGGAAGACCAGTTTAATGAGTGAGCTATGATCCCTCCTTTAGGATGAAGAAGATGTACATTTACTCAGGACAGAAAAAAAAACAGTGGACACAAACCTATAAACCTTTCAAGAGCACAAATACCATGGAAAGGAAGCTTTTACTAAAATCATATCTAGTAAAGAGGAGAAGGTAGAACTCCAAGCAAACAGAGTAAGAAAAGGTTTCCTTAAGTCAGCTGACTTTTGTGATGTTGTCCCTGCCTCAAGTGTCAGAATATCTCTCAACAAGACCAGGCAGGAGGAAGATGCAGCAAATTCCTAACCTTTTATAATGATTAACTTTACCTTAAATCATTTCAAATGGGTGAAGATGAATAAAAACCACTATGACATGATGTATCTGACTTGTAAAAATAAGAAAAACCTGACTAATATGACCTGCCTACACCCAAGGCAGAGTGACATCCTGTCCTTTGCATCTGATATCTAATAATTATGGACTAGACTAAACTTTAGTAAAAGTCTTAAAAATAGTTGTTTTAAACTGAAAAAGTGAAGGTATTTGTAATTGCACTTTAGGTTATAGTGCTTGAAATTATACAGGACTTAATGATTCAGCTTTTTCCATCTCAGAGCACTTCTGAGAAGGGCATACTTTTTCTACAGAAGTTGATCAAAAATGGTAATTGACACTTAATGATGAATTAAAATGTCACTCCCGAAGTCTTCATTTCCATCATTAGTTTGTGTCAAATTTCTTTTAACAATGCACACTTGGAGAGTGAATTGAGAATTTTGAAGTCTATGAATTCTATTTCACAACAAACAGAACAGATATAATCCCAGAGCAATGCAACTTGAATACAGTCATGATTTACAGAATAATCTCTGTCACTGATGTTAAGGTCTGTGTAAGAAACTTTACAGCGACTGTTCCACTTGGAAGTCAATTTGAGGAATCAGAACTCAAACACTGCAAAGTTTGCTCAAAGAGTGCTGTAGAAAAGCTTTCAACAAATGACTAATTTAAAACTACAGAAAAACCAGCTGCAAAATCATCCAAGGGTCAAAGCCACAGTACAACATGAACAGTCTATTAAGATTATCAGTGCAGCACAAAGCATGCTTTCAGCATCCATTCACAGCTTTCCACGAGTCCAAAACAAAAGCCAAGGAAGGAATAAATCCAACAAAAGGTATTTTGTTGTCACGTGTGCCGTGTGACAAAACTGAGCATTAGCAGGGAACTGCTCCTGCACTGGTTGTTCACCTGCCCACTGGAAGTGCAAGGAAAAAAGTTATTTAGAGATAAAAGTCAGGAGCATGGGACTCCAGTAGAATTCCTAGCAAGACTCTTGAGGTCATGAGCACTTCAACAGGCAGGAAACATTAATGTGAAACCAGATGAAAACTACCAGTCAGAATCACGAGACACAATGAGACAGGACAACATTAAGGAGAACATATGCCTTTTTTTTTTTTAAACTGCTAAGCTCTCACTGTGAATTCTGAATGGGACAAACAGGGCAACCATACTGAGCTGCTTATAAGGGGATTTTCATGGCACTAGGATTGCTCACTACTGAGCAGACCACTCAATACCGAACTGTGCTGCAAGAAAATGAAGCCATAAACACACGGAGGTTATTAAAAACAAAAATCATGATTTATGCAGCGCTCTAGAACTTCAGCTGCTTAAAGAATGAATTTCTTTAACAGATATAATTTGAATAATTTTACTCAAGGATTTATTTAATGAGCATTTCCAAGAGCAGGCAGCAGCAACTGCTTTGGGAATTTAGAGTCTACTACTTTTATGAACTGCAGCTTTGTTTCATCCCACTTTTAAAAAAGGGGGAAAAAAAGCAGCTGGATAAAATTAAACCAGAACTAGCACTAGCTTAGCAACATTCATACTATAAATGTTGATCCTTTACTCCAAAATAATGGTTTGCAGCAAGAGTTATTTGTGTAAGACGTCTCTGAGAAACGTCACTCCGGTTCATCCAAAAGCACATTCCCGGAGGAGCTGCCTCCCGAGAAACTGAGCAACTGCAATCCCAACTACCCACAAAGTCCATCAAGAGCTGCTATAATTATAAGCTTGTTCTGGCCAGCACCACGGTGAGGAGTCTCTTGGTACCTTCGAGAAAAAGTCTCTTAAGGAGCTATAAATAAAAAGCAGCTTTGTGTGGCACTGTTTTAATTGCTTTATACATAGGACACATCCACGTTAGTTTTAGATTTCTCCAGCCTTTATCATTCCCACATTCTCTTTCACTTACACTACTTGTAAATTAAAAATAAAATATGCAGTCACACAGTGGAAGTATAAAGATGCACATTTGGAGTGTCAAATTAACCCCTGAAACAGGAGCTGACAGGTGCAGAGTAGAAGAGACTTCTTTTACAGACGATTTAGGAGTGCTTTTCATCAAGGACTGGTGAATAATAATACACCCCCTAACAACATCTGTTCTGTAATAAATATTAAAACATACTGCAAAGTAATCAGATTGGCTAAATTTAGCTCTTCTGATTACTTAAAAATGACAAAATAAAGCTTAGAAGGTAAGTTGCAGTTCCTAAACATCTACTGCAGAGGCAAGACATTGAGCACTGCAATTTGCACTCATCAGACACAGACAGCTTACTCATTTGATGCTCAGCTAGAAGAGAAAAATCTGTAGTTGTCACCGAGTCTAATTCCTAACTTTGCAACTAAATTTCATGTTTGGCCAACAAGAACATGACCACTTGCACAATGTGGTTTGAGGACAGGAGTAGGAATCCAAGAAATCTGGGCATGAATGCACACAGTTTAACTTGGACTTTCTGCCCTGCATGATCTTTTCCATCAGCTTTTGAGAAAAGGACTATGCTCAAAAAATTCCTTTTGTGCTTGCCAGTGTACTCTGAAATGCTGGAATGAAAGGAAGGCAATACATTTCTGACTTCTTGATTTCACATAATTAAGGTATTGAAAAGCAAATAATTTTTGGCCCTGGAACCTTAGCAGTCAGTAACACAATACTGCACTGTTACAGAAGTGATGCTCCAGGAGATAAAAAGAAAATTCATTTTCACAGAGAAATTCATCAAATTACCACCAGTGTCAGGTCAAAAATTCTCTGGTCTGTACTTTTTAGCGTCACCAAGACTGACTTTTATAAACAAGGTACTTTTATGACCCTGCCATGGCAGGGAGTTTGGAACTAAATGATCTTTCAGGTCCCTTCCAACCCAAACCATCCTGTGATTGCCTATTTCATGAGGATGAATGCTGTACATGTTCTAGAGAAATCAACCTGAAAGGATTACAAAAAAAAACCCTCCTCAGTTTCAAAAGACTGGGAGTACCAGACAACGAGCTTCCTTCCTCTTTCTCACAGACAAGATGTTCGTTGTTCAAGCCCTGCAAGCGCAGAGGCTGCAAACCCAACCTCAGAGACAGAAAAAGCAGCAGTTCAGCGCTGATGCCACAGTGTCACACACCTGGGGACACACGTGCAGGACATTCTACAAGCACATCACCCCGTGGGCACACACAGATACAGATCTACACCCCCCACACAGTGACACATACAAATCCTGCTCAAATGCCACACAGGAATACATTCCCTGTAAGGCTGGAAGTGCCTATTTTTAACTGTTAGCAAGAGAGCCAAGTGGTTTTTCCAAATCCTCCTCCTCTCTGAACAAAACATTGGGGTTTGAGCTGGGCTTCCCTTGCAACAAGGAGAACAAAGGGTTTTTTCAATTATGGAATAATCAGCTTTAACCAACTTTGCCACTGAAAATCCAAGTGACCTCAGAGAAGTGACTCAGGAACTGTGAGTTAATTGGCATATCACAGTAAAATTAGGAATTTAAGGACTTTGGAATAACCCAACAACCTAGATACATATGGACTGACAGCCAAGTAGCAGTGAAGTCACCATGGTTCCTCCTTAATGTTCAGGATTTCCCTCTCTCCCTCTTCCTGCCACACACTTCCCAGGGAAAACTCAGGTCTCAGCAACACAAGCTCAAGCAGTAAACAATTCAGCGAAGGCAAAAACAGAATGAGGAAGAAATATTCAAGCATGGCCAATTCCTTCCAAGATGTATAAACACATTTCTAATTGAACAGACTCCAGTAAAAGCCTTCTCATCCAATAAAAGAGGATTATACCAGACAGCAGCATAGCCATGTTTCCACACAGCCTGAGCACCTTCAAACCTGGCCACACTTTCCAAACACCACAAAATATTCCCTCGGGCCCAGAGAACTTTACTCTACAATTTAAAAGCCTTCTGATGCCAAGGAAAGAGGAAAACCAGAGGGTCAAATCAAGAATATGGGCTGGTTGTGCAGTGAGAGAGAGGATCTTTTCTACTGAGGTCATGAGGTTTTCTGTCACTTCTGACCTACAGTCTTAAGTCCATATTGACAAATAATGACAAATAAATAATAATAAAGAGCCCGGCCTTGTGCTCGTGTTTCTTGTCAGATGTCACACTGGAACCAGCAGCACTGCACCCGTTCACATCTTTACAAAGTTAAGCCCATTATAACCCGCTGACTTTCCTTAAATAGTTTTTATACAGCAGGGTGCTCCTGCCCCCAGCAAACCACGGGGCCTCCAAGAGCTCTGCATGTTCTACTTTCCACAGCACCGCCTGTTTCTTCCAAGTTCTCAAAATATAAGCTCACATGAAAAGTTATTATGGCTGCCCCACTCTCAGAAATCTATTGGCACAAAGTTCAAAATCCAAATTGTTGTGTAATACAGCAAATAAATTCCCCAGGACACCTCATCAACTCAGCCTCAGCCTTCAGTGGGGCTCTCCCTGTGTAATACTTTGACAATTTGGCTCTAGGTGACCCAGAACAATTTTCTCAGAAGCACCAGAAGGGCCAGAATCTTAGTTTGGGGGAACACAATTATAATGGATTTCACTTAATAAACTAAGCTTCTTTCTCAACAGCACGTTGCCACTTTTTTCTTTTCCTGAGGCTTTTGTCCTCTAATTTAAAAAAACAAAACAAAAAAAACCAAATCAATACAGGACCCAGAGAAGCAGAGCACATTTTTTTCTTTTAAAGTTTTCATATATGTAGTTTCATCTTATTTGCTCTGATCTGACTAAGAGTGAGAGTCTTTCAGGCACATCTGTGGCCAAATGAACCCAGAACAGTCTCGCATCTGAACTGTAACACAGTGTCCATCGGCACATAGAAAAACCAGTTAAAGACAACCACAGCCGAAGGAAGAAGACAGGCTCCTATTTTATTTTAAGAAGCGCGGATCCAAAAGCACGACTTAGAGGCTGATGCACTGACAAAGACACTTCAAATGGGCAAAACAAGCAGCAGAAAAGCCTGACAGCCCTCGCTGCGCCCAGCATACCAACCGGGGCACACAGAAATCTCTTTCACATTGTTTTGAATTCATCCTGGCAAAATCCTTCCACCACGGCCAAGGCACAAAACAAGGGCTGTACGAACGGAAAAGCTGATCCGACCTCCGGGCCGTCAGTGTCTCCTAATTCAGCGGTTGAATTAATTTAATTTAGCGTTTTCAGCCCGGCGAGCTCTCACCCTTCCTATGGCACCCAGCGGGCACCGATCCCCCCGCCGCGGGCCGGCGAACAAAAGGCCGGGAGGGCCGGGAGAACGAGGGACGGGGGAGGCAGGAAAGAGGGAAGCAATGAAGGGACCGGGAGCGCTACCCGCAGCCCCGGAGGCTCCTCACGCACCGGCAGCTCCACGGCGGGGCCGAGACGGCCCGGCGGCTCCGGGGAGCGGCGAGTCATTAACCCCCCTAACACCGAGCGGCACCGGAGGCGGCGGAGACCCGGTGGGCTGAGGGGAGCGGCGCGGGGAGAGGCCGCAGCCGGGGAGTATGAGGCAGCCCCTCACCTCTTCCATCTCGCGGGCCATGTCCTGGAGCTGCTCCTCGTCGTCCAGCAGCGCGCTGAGCTCCTGCAGGCTCAGCGCCTCCAGGCGCCGCACGTCCAGCGCCATCCTGGNCGTCGGGAGGGGGGCGCTGCTGGACGGAACCAAAGGGGCCTGAGGAGGGGGGGTCGCGGTGGCTGAGCGGGCCCGGGCTGAGGGCAGCGCCTGTGAGGGGTCTGTGGGGGAAGCTCCTCCATGGGCAAAGCGGCGGGCAAAGCCCCGCTTTGTGTGCTGCGCTCACGCCAGGCGCTCGGGGCCTTCGGAATCCCGAGGGATCAGTCACGGAGTGATTGAGGTTGGAAAAGACCTCTGAGATCATCGAGTCCGGCTTGTGACCTGATGTAAATGATCAAGACTGATTCCAGTAAGCCAGGTAATCACCACCTCCTCCACCAGACCACCGAGTGCCACGTCCAGGCTTTCCTTAAACACCTCCAGAGGTGGGGATTCCACCACTTCCCTGGGCAACCCTTTCCATTGTTTTATCACTCTCAGTTAACGAATTCCTGCTGATGTCCAACCTGAGCCTCCCCTGGCCCAGCCTGAGGCCGTTCCCTCTCCTCCTGTCCCTGTTCCCTNGCTTGTGACCTGATGTAAATGATCAAGACTGATTCCAGTAAGCCAGGTAATCACCACCTCCTCCACCAGACCACCGAGTGCCACGTCCAGGCTTTCCTTAAACACCTCCAGAGGTGGGGATTCCACCACTTCCCTGGGCAACCCTTTCCAATGTTTTATCACTCTTTCAGTTAACGAATTCCTGCTGATGTCCAACCTGAGCCTCCCCTGGCCCAGCCTGAGGCTGTTCCCTCTCCTCCTGTCCCTGTTCCCTGGGAGCAGAGCCTGACGCCCCCGGCTGCCCCCTCCTGTCAGGGAGTTGTGCAGAGCCACAAGGTCCCCTCTGAGCCTCCTTTTCTCCAGCCTGAGCTCCCTTCCCAGCTCCCTCAGCCGCTCCTGGTTCTCCAGACCCTTCCCCAGCTCCGTTCCCTGCCCTGGACACGTTCCAGCCCCTCAATGTCCTTCCTGAAAGGAGGGCGCAGAACTGGACACGGGACTCCAGGTGTGGCTCTGAGGATGCGGCTGCTGGGACCCTCGGAGGTCGGACAGGTCACTGGGATGGCTCGGACTCAGTCCTGGGCCCTGCCGGACAGAGCTGAGCTCTCTCAGACCCTCCACAGCCCCACCACACACACCAGCACAAAGCTCATGCTTGGAAGTGCTGGAGACACCCGTGGCCTCCTTTTGTTTAGAACTCCACAGCTGTAAATTAGGAAGGAAAATCAGTAGATTTAACTCACATTTCCTTACCAGGTTGGGACTTGGCTGGAGTAAATCTCAAAAGAGTGATTGCATTGTTGTTCTCAAGCCTAGACTGCATACTTATTTAGGTTAAAAATAGCTAAAAATCATATCTGGCCAGGCTTTGGTGCTAGGTCATCTCATCCGTCTTAAGCACTTTTTTCTTCAGCAGCAAAGATCAATAAATAATCTGTCAAAGATAGGTTACACGGTAAATTTAAATACTTTTGAAATGCAATGTAGCAAAACTGCGTCAATTAAACCACCATATATTTTGTTCTTCTGATTCCTATCAGCCATGTCACCAGCACTGCAGTAGGCACTGTGTGGTAACCCTCAGGAGCAGCAGCTCCCCAATTACTGCTGCTGTTAGCAGAGCTGATAAAGACAATTATGCCTGGAAACAATTAATTGTGTTAACAGAGCCTAAGTTATATTCATCATTTGGCATGCACCACCTTCCTGGCCGGCTTTTGTCCCTACGTGGGTGTGGGTGTGTGTATTATTTCCGTGTGTGTAACACTGGAAAGAGAGCCAGAAGGAACCAGGAGCCAAGGGAGCAGGGGAGTGAATGGCCACGTGCTCCTTGTCCTTTGGAGTTGATAGTTTTGGTGTAACTGGAAAAAAAAAAATAAAAATCCATATAATGACTGAATACAATTCTGATGCAATGAAGTTGCAGTGACACTCAGGAAGTGACCCAGCAGTTCCTGGCAGGACACGGTGATGACGTGACAGCTTTATGGTTGTTCTTTTGTCCTATAACTAAACTCAGCTCCCCACACCTCTCAGCCTCCCAGGAGCCCTCTTTGTCATTATTATCCACAGGGAATAACAACCAGCAAGGTGACCTTGCTGGAGGAAGCCTTCCAGGCCTTCTGGCTGCTCAGTGCAGAGGCACTCCACAACCCTGGTGCAAATGGGGTGCACTCAGAGGGAGGTGAGGGTGCGATGTTTGTGCAGCAGGAAGCTGAGCTGAGCCTGCCGAGGGTGGGGAGAAGGTGTTTGGTGATATGGGCATGTACTGTGTATGACAGCACTCACCCACCCCAGCACACCTGCCTGCTGCAGGGATGTGCTCTGTGCCAGGTGAGTCAGCAGCTGTGCCCTGGGCACTGACACGGGTTTGCACAGTCACTACAGCCCTGCCTTGTTATTTAAACCCAGGAGATAGTCGCCCTGCCAACACCATTCCATGTCCCCTGTATTTGCACATGCTCATCAAGCAGAGTTACAGCCACGTGTTAAACCTGCTGTAGATCTGCACATGCAAACCCAGGTATAGATATACACACACACAAACAGAGGAATTAGTTGAGGGATTAAGGAGAAGCCCTTTCTTCCCAAGAACATTGGTAATCTGAACTTCATACCATAACTAAATAAATGGTTTGGGGGGGAGTGTGGTTTAGAAGAGTCTGACTCAGCTTCATGTTGTAAATCTAGTTTTTCCACTGCCTCACTGTGTGATCCTGAGTGGAGTTCTCAGATTCCCTCAACCATGGTGCCTTTTGCTTAAAAAGAGGAATAATAAGAACTGCCCAGTTGCAGGTGAGAACATAACTCACTTGTGCTCCAGTACAACATACACTGAAAATACTACTTCTCCCTGAGTAGTAATTTTGGTTCTGGTGATGGTGGAGAGGAGTCTCCATTAAACATCTAGGCTGCTTTCAAGTACTTTGGTCAGCACATGCATGTAATTGACTTCTCCAGTTGTCTAGAAAAGCAGCTGAGGCTGAGACACAAGATAGAAGTCAACTGCTTTTGTATATTTTCTGTTTGGACAGGTAGGAGAGTACCTTCCCATTCTGCAGACTCTGTGGAAGATAAAGGTTTTGTGACAGCACATCACTTGGGCAGGATATGAAGGATTGCAGATAAACCAGGATTTTGGGCTACAGGGTTTATCAAATATTGCAGTGCTGCAGGCTGGGATTTATCATCTCCTCAGGCTTGGTTCCTATTTGCCTTTGCTGAAATCCTTTTGAAGGGTGACAGCATTCGAGTACATTAGAACTGTAAGCAGGCAAAGTACAGAAGTCAGGATTTCTTATTACAGGAGAAATGAAAAAAAAATTGTGAAGATTACTGGGGAAACCATGTCATGGTGAATAAGAAGTCAAGCTCCAATCATGGGGAGAACTGGCATCCAGACTAGTTTAAATAAGATGTTAGGGGTTTTTTTTCTATATAAACTTGATCTTGAATTTCCTTCTGGTACCTCATATCCTTTTACGATCAGTAGCACTGCACTCATGCATATTTATTAGATTTAGATGTATTTTGCAAGTCACCTCCACATCTTATTTTCTTTTCCTGGACAAACTGGTTGGTTATGTACACATTGAATTTGCAAATCTCATCTTTGGTGTATATTAACCCCTATTAGTCTGGTTGCTCAATGTGCAGATAAGTTTTTGGGCTTATTTGCAATTTGACTTCCTTCTGTATATTAAGCATAGCCCATACTTCTGTTTAGATTTCACAACCCAGTTTCCTTCACATGGAAATGACCTGTGTATTCAGTCTGAGAGATCAGTGCTCCTGCTGTCTGAGAGAGAGCAGGAACTCGTGTTTGTAAGGTACTCCTTCCTTCCAAGGAGCCACAAGTGTGAGAAGAGCAGCAGGTTTATTTACCTGCATTTATTTTCTTTGCCTTAAGCTCACAGTGAAGCTGGAATAGAAGAGGCAGATATTATTTTTCCTCCCCAGACTAAACCACATCTCTGAACCCAAGCTAGAAGCACTTTCTGTTTGCTTGTGGCACTTCCAGACCTGCTGAAGGCCTGGAAAGTGCAGCCACTGAAACACACACAGTTGCTTATTGAGGCAGAGGTTGGTGTGCCAGGGGACAAGTTGTTGGAATAAACACAGCTGTGTTTTTTCCATCACTGTGTGCTCATTTACTGGGTCAGTCAGCCACAGACCCTGGCTGTGCAAAGGTACATGGTAAAGCCCTGTCCCTGGGGAAGCACTGGGACTGTAGGATCCACTCTCAAATTTCACCTCGGGTGGGGTTTTCTGTTGTTTAAATCAAATAAAGCTGTGGTTATACCTATTACAGGGAATGGTTAGAGCTTATTAACAGTGAGGAAAACAATCTGCCATGGGATATTCAGTCAACTTTGCAATCAGTTGTGCTTTCAAATACTTAATTGCTTACCGTTCTGCCAGGACAGTCTTCAGTGCCCCCAGGTTAAGGTTTCAGAGGAACCCCTCTGAGTTCCCTGTGAGGACTTTTTCCTTTGAAGAAAGGAAATGTTTTATCTCCATCACTCTAATTGAGAAGCTCTTGAACCTTGAATTTTGTTCATGTTCCCCTGTAAATGTCAACTCTGGGCAAAGCCACAGCCACAAAATACTACAGCCCAGGGTTTCAGAGGGAACAGTGGCCTTGTTTCCAGGAGAATAGCCTGAAACACAGACTGCCCACAGGCAGCCAGGCCCAAGGCATTGAGCAGCTCCAGGAAGCAGCTTCTGTTCCAGCACTGGAGCAGTTCCCACTGCTGCTTTGAGTGAAGCATAGCTTTACTGCCAGGCTTGGTCTGGCTAATGGGCATATCTGACCCTGATTTTCACTTCAAAAAGAAGCTGTAGTTGGAATGATTTAGAAAAGCAGGATTTTCTGTACAGTCCCAGGGCTTGTGCCGCCAAAAATATCTGCATTAGATTAATTCTGCTGGATCCCCAGTGGTGTGTGGAGCTCCCACCCATCTTCCAGGGCAGAAGAAAACCCTCATGGCTTTAGCACACAAGCAGTGCCACTTGTCACATGCCAACAGCACAATAAAAGGGCCCGTTCAAGCCACAAGATGAGAGGCTCAGTGGAAAAGCAGCCTTGAGTGATCTGGATGCAGAAGAGAGAATTCAGCACCTGTGGCAATGAACAAAGCCAGGCCCTGTTATCAGCTTGGACTGGTGCCACCAGCAGAGACAATCTTCTGTTTCCAGGGTGCCATTTCAGTTGGAGCTGTTTGGATCTGACCTGGGAATACAATGCTGGGATTATCATCACAGCAGTCTCAGGAAACATGGGAAAATTTCTCTTCCTGAAATTCAGTGTCATTTTTTCAATAAAACAAATCTGATTGCATCCTCCAGTTCCCTTTTTGCAGCCCTGCCTGGGAGGGACACACAGGATACAATCAAATTCTCTTTCCTAGCATCTCATGTACTAATGGTCATTGTCCTACCAGTACTTCATAGGGTGAGTTGGGTTCCCTAGTTCCCAGGTAACCCAATTTGGGTTTTCCCCTGGTTTTTCAATTAAGCAGAAATTAATTCCACTTCTGTGTACTGGTGGCCACATTCTGCTCCCAGGTGCTGATAAAAATGCAGAATAAATCACTTGCCTGTCAGCCTTGGGTGGAACCCCCAACCTCCTCATACCCACAGTGCAAATTTTCATCAAGCAGGAACTCCTGGCCGTTTACTGAGGGGATGATTGAGGAGTTCAGAGTGGCACACGGGTTCCCTGATTGGAGGGAGGGAAAACAAAAAGAGATAAAGAGATCTTGTTCTTCTTCTAAGGCAGAAATTGTTATAATATCACAAAAGCCAGCAGCTGCAAAGATTCCAGTCAGGAAGCACTGTGCCTTGAGAACAGGTTAGACTGCCTGTCCTTCCCTGGGAGACTGACACCCAATGGGATCCAGGATGAAAATGAGTTATCCCTCAGATGCTGAAGTGTTTTACATATCTCCTTCTCTGTAGGCTCCTCTTGCCATTCCCCAGAACACGTGCAGGAGCAGCTGCATTCAGCTGTGGTGTAGGATGAACATTACCTTGAACACCCAGAATGCAAAGAACACCCCCAACCAGAGTGGCTCGACGTTGAGTGGCAGAGGTAGTATTTTATTTTTTTTTTTGAGCATCCCTCCTCAAGGATACTAAATTTAGAGTTTGTAAAACATCACTAAATGAAAAGAAAACATTGCCAATAACAAAAATGCAAACCTGCTGAAAAGGAAAATGCAGCAGCATTCAAGTATCAGAAAACATGAGAGCTAAAGTGCTTGAGAGAATTTCTTAACTATGCAGAGTCTGAAGTCAGTGTTCCCCTAAAAATGCTATTTTTAAAACAGCACCTGCCTGGCTGCATAGGATTTGTCACCAATCTATAGCAGGATAACACTACTAAGCCAGAGCCATTACCCCAAAGGGCTAGGAGCAACACATTTCTTTCTATCCCTCATACTAAAATAAATTATATTCAAAGAAACACATAAAGTTCAGGCAGCTGAAGTTGGACTTCAAGGAACGTGACTGTACGGATTTCCCATGCAGTGAAGTCACTAGCATAGCCTGAAGCTGAACAAAGCTTTGGTGGGATTTATAAAGTGCTGTCTTTTAGTGTTTTATGCCTGTCTTTAGTAGTGTTTTTTTTCACACCAGCACCGGGATTGTGAGTTAAAAAAAATTCTGAAGTAACAGACCAACTCTCAGTGGATGCTGGAGCCAGACAGACATTGCACAGTGCACACAAATAACGTTAAAAAACTACAAACAAATCAAACCAAAAAAAACCCCAAGCCCCAAAACCTAACCGAATTACGGTAAAACGTTTTATCCTTAAAAACAAACACCCAACAAGCACCAAGAGCAAATCAGAAAGTAACATCTGCCTCCCGGTCCCCTGGCTTGTCCCAGCAAGATGGATACTACATGATACAAGCTCAGCAGCAATGGTTGGGAGCCTGAGCCTGCAGGCACTCAGTGCAAAACTCTCCCGGGCATTCAGCTCCATGGGAGTGATCCAGTTTTTGCCAAAGCCAAAGGGAACTCCCTAGAGGCTTCAGCCAACTTTGGATTAGCCCCATAGATTGACAGAGGGAGCAGGACCTTATTTTACAGTCACCGTTTTTCTATCCAGCCACAAAAGCCACCCCCTGAAATTCCTGGAGGGGTTTTCAATCTTCCCCTCCACGCATGCATTTAACATCCATTACAGTTAATAGCAGTTACACATGCAGATCGATGGGAGAAAAGTCCCAGTCGAGAGGAGTTACTGGTAGTAAGAAAAGAAACCCAGTAGAAACGCTGAGAATTGCTAAAGACCCAGCTCCCTCGGGTAAATCCCTGTTCTGCCAGCTGGCAGGTGCCCGCCGGCCCGTCCTGCAGGAAGCTCTATGGGGTGTGTTTGGGTGTGCACGGGTGTGGGACGCAGGGCGAGCCGGCGGCGCCCTTCTGCCACCTCCGTCCCGGCGTCCCAGGGAGCGTCCGAGCGCCGGCCGCGGCCGCCCTCACTTGGGAGCCGCGTTGTTGTAATCGTCCTGTGCCGCGGCCGGCAGGGAATGGTCTATCCTGAACTCCTCCTCCGGCCCGCCAGGCGCCTTCGCCGAATCTCCCCGGGCTGCAGGCTGGACACCGTCCGTGCCGCCGCCCTCCAGCCCCAGGATCTGTCTCTGCACCAGCTTGGAATAAAGGCCTCCTTCTTCCATCAGCTCCTTGTGAGAGCCCTGCTGCACCACGCGGCCCTTGTCCAGCACAATGATGTTGTGTGCCCTCTCCACAGTGCTCAGCCTGTGAGCTATGACAAGCACCGTGTGGTTCTGCAAGTCGCCGTAAATCGCCTGCTGAATCTGTGGGGAGAAAAGGCGTTAGTGCCCGGGCACTGGGAGAACAGCAGCTTTGTGGTCAGTGCCCAGAAACCTCTGGATGGGAGATTTGTTCTCCTCCAGCTCCCTGCAGCACTACCAGCAGCAGCATGTCCAGCCCAGCTCCCAGCTGCAGCCCAAAGACCATCTCAGTCCAGCCAGGTGAGGTATGAACACAGGTCTGATCCTGCAAGCTGGATGTGTTACAGATGGGCCCCAAATTTGGAGGCCACGTGGTGCTGGCAGAGACTACAGGAAGCTGATACCTGGTGAGTGCAGCTGCTCAGAAAAGCAGGATTCTTTCCCGAGTGTATCAAGGCAAGGCAAGAGAGGGTTTTTGTCAGTCAGGAGACAATAGCACTGACGTCTAAAGGCAGGCAGGTGGCCATCAGGCACATGTCACATTGACACCCCTGGGTAGCCAAAACCAGCCCTGGGCTGGCATCAGGTACCACACACGTGGCTGAGGAGCTGTGAGGCAGCAAGCTGCTCCAAGGTCAGCCACTTGTGCTACCCCAGCAGGATTTAGCCTCTGGGATGGGAGGCACATCCTCAAACCCCAGCCTTGAACAGGCTTTCCCTCATGTCATTGCATAAGCGAGGCCAAACTGCAGCTGGTAGAGCGGTTTGGTCTCCACATCCCAGACAGATAAACCAGTTCACAGGATGCTCCAGGCTTTTCCTGCAAGTGTGGCTTCCTTGGTGCCTCAGCTGGGATTTGAGCTCAGGCAGTCCTACTCTCCTTGCTGGAGCACCATTTTATAGGGTCTTCCTCTGTGTCCTAAAGGGCTGCACAGATTCTCTGTATGCCATTAACACTTTCCACATTGAACAAATCAGCAAAGATCCCTACCTCATCAGGTTTGTCAGGCATTGGCTGCTGTCAGCATGGAATTACTCCTTTCCTCGTGGCTACAAGAGCATTGGAAGCAAATTCCTGCTATGGAATTAGCAGCTTACTCAACCCTCTGATTGCATCATGTCAAGACTAAGCTTGCCCACAGGCTGGAAACTGAAGCTACAGTCTGTCCTGCAGACCCTCCTTGGCCCAAACACCCAAGTGAAGCCCTTACCGCGTGCTCGCTCTCTGCATCCAGCGCGCTCGTGGCTTCGTCCAGGATGAGGATGGGAGGGGCTCGGATCAAGGCCCTGGCAATGGCCACTCTCTGCTTCTGGCCACCTGACAGCTGAGCTCCTTTTTCACCTGCCTCTGTGGGGTCAAGGGGGAGAGGAAGGGGTCAAAATAGAAATCAGGAGCTGCCACACGAGTCCAGCTGCCAGGCCCAGCAGCAGGGTGGGTACCTGTGTGGTAGCCGTCTTGTAGCTCGGTGATGAAGCTGTGGGCATTGGCCTTCTGGGCAGCCTGAACCACGGACTCGAAGGAGGCTGAAGTTAAGCCATAAGAAATGTTATCCGCAATGGAGCGGGCGAACAGCACAGGCTCTTGGCTCACCAGGGAGATCTGCAGGAAGCAAGGGAGAGCAGGGGTCAGGAGCAGAAGATGCCCCGCAGGGCATCTTGGATCATTGGTGTTTGTTCCTGCTGAGTAAGGACTGAGATCAAGACATAAAAGTGTCATTAACCAAGATACAGAAGTGCTCAGCATGAGCGTCCAGTGAGGATGCCAGTGTCAGGGTGCCCAGCTTGCATCTTCTGCTGGAAAGTAATTTTGCAGGAAAGAATGCTGATGCAGTGCTGGCACGTTGGCATCTGTGATGGGCTTCCCCCTCCTAAAGCCTGCTGTGGTTTTGCTCCAAATCTGTTATTCCCATCACTGTTTGCTTTTCCCAGAATGGAAAACAAGTTGCTGGGATAAGTCATGCTGGAGAGACCCTCTCCCAGGCCCTTGCTGATTTTCCTTTCAAGGCCAGTAATCACACTTGGGCCATGTGAATGAGCCCTCTTGCATCTTTTAATCCCAAATGAGCAAGTTAGGGACGTAACTGCTGCAATTCCTTAATTGCTTAGCAACAGCCTCCCTGTCCTGCCTTCCAGCCATGGCTGCTCACTCTTACGTTCAGCTGCTTTATCAAACCCTTGATATTAGAATAAATCGAACCTTTCAAACTATTAGTCAGAACTGTGCATGAAGAGAGCCAGGGGGACACGGTCATATTTTAATTGACTTCACCCCATGTTCCTAACACCACACCAGGCTTTCTAAGCTGAAAGACTTGCTTGGCCTTTGATTTTCACTCTGTACAAGCAGGGAATGTAAATTAGTCACAGTGACTTTGGCTTTCCAGCCTGTCTCTGATCAATTGTTTTCAGGTTTTCCTGCTGACTGCTGAGGCCATTTGCTCTGGGGGCAAACAAAGGAGGCAGTTACTTGGAGAGATGAAGGCTGATCTGTGCTGACGCACAGATGAGAGCTGAGGGGCCCAGACCCCTCTCCTAGGCAAACCAAGAGCCCCTCTGGTGCTCCAGCTGCTGCCAGGACCCTGAGAGGTTTAATTCCCCATTAGCTGAGAATTACTGTAAGATCTTAAGGTAGAAAGTGCTGGAGGAATGCAATACTCTTTCTCCAAACCCAATTTAGATGATAATTATTCCAACAACCAAAAACATATTTGTACTGTGTTGGCCAAAAAAATACCAAACTAAACATGTTTTTTGTTCCGTTTTTGGAAGGCTTCCCCTTCCCCTTGAAACCATCCTCCATCCCTTTCCCTTCCACCCCCACAAATTATCCGAATTAATTTCTTGGACCACTTCCAGCCTCCAGCTTTCTGGACATTTCTGAAGCTGCCAGACCAAACCCAAAGCAATGTGCAAGAGTGCCATGCATCCCCTCTGGGCTCTGCAGGCAGTAACTGGACTAAACAGAACACAGGTATCATAACCAGAATACACGTATCAGTCGCTCGTACCACGGAGTGCAGGTACTTGTGATCGTACATGTTAATGGGACGCCCATCCAGCAGCACCTGCCCGTCCTGCAGAGGGTAGAAGTTCTCCAGGATGTTGACACAGGAGCTCTTCCCACTCCCCGAAGGACCCACCAGCGCTGTCACTTTGCCAGGGTGCAGGGTGAAGGACACGTTCTGCAACATGGATGGGAGAGTGTGCTCAGCTCTGGGCTTTTCTCAGCCTCCTGGGGCACTATATGAGAAAGGTAGCCAAAATCTGGCCAGAGTGACCCTCTTGCCTTGGTGATGTGCCACATCAGTCATTTCTCCTGGCTCTGGGGAAGCAAAAAGCCTCCAACTTGCTGCAGATTTGCCTGCTGATGTAGCAGGTCCTCTAAAATGTAAACTGACCTCTTTGCTGCCTCCCCCTGCCTCATCGTCTCAGCCCCTCTCCCACAAAAACAGTCTGAGGCAGCTTGGCACAAAGCCTTGTACCACGCTGACATGTTTAATGCCTAAGCAGGGAACAAGGGTTTTTTTAATAAATCTCATTCCTTGTAAGGAAGGCCGGCCCTAAACACCCGCTGTTCCTTTGAATCTGTTTTCCAGCACGTGCTGAGCCTGCCTTTACACATCTCTGACAGGCAGCTGACACTCCCCATGGGCTGGGGTTTGGTTCATGCCAGGATGGAGCAGCAGCACGTGGTGCTGGGAGGGCTCACCTGGAGAACCTGCGTTGCAGAGCGTGTGCGGTAGGAAAACGTCACATTCCTGAACTCCACCTTCCCATCCACGTGATCCGGGGCCAGGGACCCGTCGTGCACCATCGTGGGCTTGCGGTCGATGAACTCAAAGACCTTCTCGGCAGCTCCCACTCCCTGCATGAGGCCACTGTACACGGAGCCGATGGACTGCGAGGGAAGAGGCAGCAGTGAGACCCCCCCAAGGGATGGGGAAACCAGGCAGTGCCACTCGTAAGGAGCATGGCTGAAGCATTCCCAAGTCTGCTATTGCCTGACATCGACTACAGTCATCAGACACAGGAAAACTCTTCCTCCTCTGCTGGGTTTGGAAGGGATACATGGACAATCCAGGGAAAGGCAATTTTTCAATATTAACCCCAGGGCTGCAGAACAGTTTGTACTGCAACTGCCCCTCCCATCAGAAGGGGAAAAAAACCCCAAACCAAACGAAATCCACACCAAAACCACAGCCTGGAAACCCCACCAGAGCCTGCAGTCATCCGAACAGATGGTGAGAGCTGAGCGGGCTGCCTCCAGCTCTGCTCTGCCCCTGCACAGAGGCTGAACCACCACCAAAGCCACACTTGGCTGTGAGGAAACCTCGACTGGATCATTCCTGCCTGGATTAGCCAAGTTTATGCCGCTGCAAGGGGAAGGCAGCCCTGGGTGGGCTCTACCATCCTACCCACAGTCCCATCTTGCTAACATGCTGCCAACGCAGCAGCTTGCAGCCTATTCCAGGGAAAGGGAAAAAAAAGTAATATAATTAAGTTTTTAATGAAGCCTGAAATTTAACAGGCAGCTTTGTAATCCCTTCATTCTTCATGCCAGGAGATATGCTTGGGAGGCAGCCAGGGCTCTGCCCTTCAGCAGGACCAGCCTGACCCCTCTGGTCCCAGCTGCCTTTTTGGGGGACAAGCTGCTTCAGGAACATGAACGTTGTGAGACCACATCAAGGGAGGAATGGGGAGCAGAGGGGATAATCCACCCTCTGGCAGTGCCACAGCACTGAAATGTGTCACGGGAAAGCCAGCACTGGATCTATCCCTGCAACTGCTCTGGGACCTTCTGAGAGATAAACATCCTCTTGACATGGGGTAGCCCAGAGGGTGTGGAGGCCCTGGCACAGAGAAGCTGTGGCTGCCTCACCTATGGGAGTATCCAAGGCCACACTGGATGAAGCTTGGAGCAACCTGGGACAGTGGACAGTGTCCCTGGCCGTGGCAGGGGTGAGTTGGAACAAGATGGTCTTTAAGGCCCCTTCCAAACCAAGCCATTTCTGTGGTTCCCTGCTAAAACAAACTCACCTCCATGCAGTCTCCCAAAACGAACTCATAAATGATGAAGGATATCAGATTTCCACTTGTCATTTGCCCAGAGATCACGAGGTGCCCGCCGTAGTAAAGGATGCTGACCTGGACCACCAGGAGGGTCAGCTGAAAGCAAGAAAACACCCCAGAATCAGCAAGGACAAGGGATATTTTGGTGTGTTTGTCATTACTCACAACATCCCAAACCTCATGTGCTGACATTTATTCTTTGAGCCCTGAGCTGAGGATCCCTGACAGCGCAGCTGACAGCCCTAGGAGCGAGCATGGATAAACAACTCAAGTACATGGGCTGATTTAAAGAGCTGGGCAGATGTCCTTCAACAAAACAAGTCCCAAGGGGCAATAGGCAAGGAGGAAGAATTTATCTGAAATAACAGAGCATCTCATGAACTTCTCTCTTGGACTAAGGTCCTCAAGCATAATAATCTATGTTCAAATCATCCATGGCGTGCAATCACCTCACCACTAAAATAAACTTTCTGTTATATGAGTGTGACATATTTTAATTTAGAACACAAAATCAAGCTAGGAGTTAATGCAGAATATCCTCCTTGCATGTACAAGTCCCTGAAGCATAACCTCAGCTCTCATCTGAAGTCAGTGTGGGGGTACCACCTACTCTAGAAAGGAGACAGATCAGCTCTGATGTGACAAATACCAGCCCGTTTTATTCAGCTGGTTTCGTTCCATGCTGCCCAGCTGCTCCAAAAAGCAGTGATGCCCTGGTGCCCTGTGGCACCAGAACAGGCTGTAAATTCATACAGACAAAAATATAGGGGAAAAAAATTCTTCCTCTATTGCTCTGCCATGATCTGACCTTAAGCTCCTGCGTTCCCTCCAAGAAAGACTCTACCAGGGCTGAGCTATATCCATTGTCTTCTTTCTACCTGAGCCCTGCAGGAGCAGTTTTTGAGGGGTTTTGCCTTCTTAGATTTGTCAGGATCGGTGTCAACCCAGCTCATGCTCCAGCTTCACCTGGGAGCCCAGAAACAATGCTAATAATGCTCCCATTTTGCTTCCAGACTCGGGAAGCCATAAAGTCCCTCACAGCCGCACAAAGGCACCATAACTCACAAACCCTTCACTAGAGACTGCTTCGATCCCTGAATGTGCAGCCTCACGTGAGGGTTTTGCTGACGCTGGAGAAGTCCCAAACCATCTGGTGTTAAACAATGAAAAAGCATTTTTCAGGAAGGGGGAAAAAAAAAAAAAAGCTGAAAGCCAAACCCCAGCAGCCTCCCCCTGCCACCACCCACACACGGAAAATCTCTGTTCCTGAGCAGAAGCTCAACCAACGCCGCGGCTGTTCCCCAGCCGGAGCCCCGGAGCGGAGCTGGCACAGGCACGCACTGCAGCACACACGGGCACGGGCTGCTCCACGACCTTCAGCTCTTATCAATTATTTCCCAATTTGCAGGGGAAAACAGGCAGTTCCGTGGAATGGCACACCGCCGCCTCGGGGCGGAACGGGATGTGTTTTTTGATGGGTGAAAATAACAAACGATTGAGAGCCCGGGGATTACCAGCAGCAGACGGCAGGGCTGGGCTCGCCCCGCAGAGATCCCTGCAAGCGGAGGAGAACCACGTGCAGGCGCTTTAGGATTTGGAAAGACTCCCCTGCCCATCCCAGCCCCATGGAGGGAAGCCCCAGGGCCATCCACCTACCCCGCTGGACCAGACATAGTAGGTGTAAGCCATGGCTTCCCTCTTGTTGAGCTTGTACACCTGCTGCAGCTTCTGCCAGTACACGTTGGCCTCCGTCTCCTCATTGGCGAAGCTGCGGACGGTCTTCATGGCCGAGATGGTCTCCTCGGCCGTGTTGTTGGCCTTGGCCAGGGCGCTCTGCACATCCTTGGAGAGCTTCTGCAGGGAGCAGGGGGAGGCAGAGGGGGTTCAGCAGGCACCAGGCTGCCCGTGGCACATCTCCCTGCCCGCCCCAGGCTCTGGGACCCCACCAAGTGACTCCAAAGGGAGAGGAGAGATGGCATGAAGACAGGCGGGTGCATACAGAGGACACCCCACGGCCCAGCCACCTCTTCTGTCAGACCTGAGATGCTTCCACTCCTGAACATGAAGCAAGGTAAGAGCCCAGGCTGCACCTGTGTGCCCACATAGGTTTAATGCCACCTTCCTGCCCCCACTGCTGGCAGCAAAGCACTCCAGCATCACTCCCACTGGCTCCAACGCCACCCACAAGCTCCTTGATGGCTTCAAGGGGAAACCAGCCCAGCACTGCAGCAATGCCAGCTGCTCCTGCCTACCTGGTAGTACTTCCCATAGACATCAGACACCAGCATGATGATGGGGAAGCCCATGAAGGTGACGAGTGAGAGCTTCCAGGAGAGGCTGAACATGAAGAAGATCACGCCTGTGGCCTTCACCACGTTGCGCAGGAAGATGTTGATGTTCTGGGAGACCAGGTCGCTCACGATGGTCGTGTCCGACGTCAGGCGCGAGATGACGTCCCCTGCAGCAACGAGGGGTCAGGGAAGGGGAGAGCAGGGATGTGTCACCACACCAGCTCACTGCCTAACCCTGTCCCATGTCTTGTGCCAGGGGCCAGATGGAGCTCCCCATCCGACCAGCTGGGGGTCTGAAGGGTGGCATGGAAAGAGGGTAACTCTCCACCGCTGTGGATGCAAAGCGAAACAGAGGGGCTTGGATTGCTGCACACTGGAAGGGCAGGAGATGCACCTGAAGGTACAAGCTACATGCCTGCATCACCAAGGGTGGCTCTAGGACAGAAAAGGGGACTGTGGCAGCACCCTACACCAGAGGGCAGCCCACAGCCACACACAGTCCACAGCCTGAAGCTGACCCAAGGGACCTGAGGACATGGATCCAGCTACTGAGGGATGAAGCTCTGGCGGTGCCTTTTGGTGGAGCTAAGTGTTACAGCCAGCAAACATCACCCTGAACTCCTAAATCCTTGGCCTGTGTTTGAGTCCTGAATCCCCACGCTTTTGTGCAAGTCCAGGGTTACCCATATCTCACTTCCAGTAACATCTCTGCTGTCCTCAGCTACCAAGGCACTGTGCAGTGACAGCTAAATACAGCAACAGCCTCAAAACTAAAAATACCACCAAGACAAAATTAAATGCGTGAAAGTTACACCAGAGTGGCATGGCCTGGGACCAAGACTGGGACAGGACTGAAGTGCAAACGGGGAAAGCAACAAGCACATCCAGCAAGATTCACACATCTGAGGTTTCAGGGACTGGAGCAGAGCTGGAGAGCAGCCCACCAATAGGCACTGATGGGAGGGAGGAAATGGGACTTTTGGGGGTGACTGGAAATGAGCATGTCAGCCCTGGGACTGCTGGATGCCAGGCTGATAGGTGGCAATGGGATGTCCCCGCGGTGAGAGGCAACTGAAAGGGAAGAGCTTCCTGCCTCTATTTCTAACCAGAAACACATGGGTGCTGCCTCTGGCTGCCCCCAGTCTGCTGTATGACAGTAGGGCAAGCCTAGGACAAGGGGGAAAAAATCTGTGATGGGATAGAGGGGTTAGAGCAAATCCGGGGGATAGAGGAACCAACCTGTGCGATTCTCATCAAAAAAACTCATCTCCTGAGACACGAGCGACCTGAAGAGGCAGTTGCGAAGGCGGATGTTCAGCCTCGCGAAGATGAGCGTAAAAACGCCGCCCCGGATACCTGCGGCAAATGAGCTAATTGCAGATAAGAAACGTTATAGAGCCATGGACACGAAACCCTCTCAGCAACACAAACACCCCCACGCCGGGCCAAGGGCCTGGGCAGTGCTGACAACACTTATCACCAGCCCACACCTGTCCTGGGTGCCACCAGCACAGTGGTAGCTGGTCCTAACCATGGTAGTCGTGAGCTTTGGGAGAGAACCCAGCCCTGCTGGAACAGCATTCCCCAGGGAACCCATTCCCTGTGTCCATTCCTGCTCCCCCACCTCCAGCAGACAGACACAAAAGGCTACACAAAGGCCTCGTGACTGCCAGGCCTCTCTGCATCGTGGCAAGGCCAGAGAATTCACAACACATCCCTGGGGTCTGGCAGCGAACTGGCGGAATGGGTGCCTGTGCCCACCATCACCATGAGCTCCTGTGGGAAGACCCCAAACTCCTTGTCAGGGCCAAATCCGGTCCCCGGATTACCTTCCTATGGCGAGCAGCGACATGACCAGCACTGCCGTGGAGAAGCGATCCATGCTCTTCTGCACCACGATGCCATCGATGGCCAGCCCCGTGTAGTAGGGCAGGAAGGTCTCTCCTGCAGGACAAGCACAGGATGTGGAGGTTCATGGGATTGGCACTGGACCTGTATTCCCAACTGCAATAGGCTGTGGATGACCCCCTCCCCAGCACAGAGATACTTGGCCATCACACAGTACCCCCTGAGAGGTGCAGCCTTTACTGGCACATGGAGATATTGCACTCCCGGTGTATTTTATCCCCTATTGCATTGGGTTTGGCCTCACTGCATTTTTCACCCACCCCATGCAGCATGTGCCACCCAGCACCCCCAAAAAAAGCTCTGTCCCTCCTGGTGAGGATGGGAGCACACCACAGCTCGCCTGTGGTCCCTTCACTCACCCAAGGCAGCCACGAGGAGGAAGAAGGAGGCGATGCCCAGGAAGAAAGCATCTGGCTTGGTGTAGGACAGCAGTTTATGGATGGTGGGACCTGCTGCCTCCTCCCGCTTGTCTCTCGGGGTGCCCCCCTCACAGCTCTCCTCCACCTCAGCACGGGACTCAGAGCCGGGCCCCAGCGCCTCACGGGAGGAGGTGACACAGGCCAGCAGCTGCCACAGCCCGAAGGTGGCTGCCAGCGCCACATAGGTCCAGGCAAAGAGCCCCCAGAACCAGGGGTCCCTGATGGTCTTCCGCACCTCGGAGTAGAGCAGCAGCTTCACCATCATGTAGATGCCCATGAGGAGGCAGATGACGGCGATGAAGGTCCGCGATGCCTTGAGGCGCCGGGGGCCATAGGCCGTGTTGGTGGCCACGCCGATGGCAGCCCCCAGCAGCACACAGCTGCGGTACAGGCAGCCCCCCCAGATGTCCAGCAGTGAGTTGAAGATATTGAAGTGCCGCAGGTCTTGCAGGACATTCCGGCCACCCTGGCCATGTGTGTAGAGCAGCGTGGTGACCACCACATCGGCCCCGCTGAGCGCCAGCGTGCTGGCCACCGCCTTCCAGGCACGCATCCTCGTTGCCGGGCTGGAGTCTCTGAGGTGGTGAGGGGCAGCTCTAGCACAGGAAGGACATGGTCATGTCGGCCTCTGCTGCAGGGTGAGAAGAGAGGGACGGGGTTGTTATTCACCCCAAGGATGCGGTGTAGAAAGAGAAGCAGGATGGGGGGACAACCATTCCAGCTCCCCACCAACCCCTCCTGACCCTGGACACCACTATTTGCTCCTTCCTCCCCTCCCCTGCTGCACACGCCACAAGGTATTTCATTAAGCGAGCAGCACAAACGAAGACAAACTTCCCTCCCAGACGCCTTCACCCATCCTGAATCCCAAAGAAGATATCTGCATATCCCGATGGGCATCTTTGTCCCGGTTTGCTGTGGCAGCTGCGGGGCCAGCCGGGCGGTCCCCGCTGCTGGCTGCTGCCGTGACATCTGTGCAGCCACGTGTCCTGCGCTATGGAGCCGTGTGGGTGTTAAACTTGGACAGTCATGATCCGAGAGTCCCTGCCCACCTTTCCCAGGGCAAAGCTGAAACCGAGCAGTCAAAACCGTAGGGAAGCAGACGGGAGAGTAGCTCAGCTTTATAATGGATCCTCCTCATCAAAATAAGACTAAATCATATGTACCGCAGCTTGTCACACCTTACTGTCCCCCGCCCTCTTGGATATTAACTCGGGGTAGCCCACTAAACCCACTGTGCAGTCAGCGTGCAGTTCAATGACACAACAAAAATCCCAAGAGGAAATTAGAAAGGGATTGGAATTCCACCGCTGCGTCCCGTGGGGGACGAAGGCTCCAGGGCAGGATGCTGCCTTTGCTGTGGCCCGGGGGGTCTGTTCGGCAGCAGCGATGGTGGGGCAGGATCTGAATGGACATGGGGAAGGGTAAAAAGCTCGACTTGCTCTAAGCCAAGCGAGCCGCTCACCTGCTCCGGTGCCATGCCCTGAGGTGCCACGCGTTGGCAAGAGGGAGGTACCTGATCCCGAAATTTGTGCTGGGTAAGGAGCTCGTGACGGTGCACAGTGCGGAAGGCACCGCACAACGGATGCCACGTGTCGGCCGCACTCCGGCCTGTGTGGCCGCAGCCCCCCAAAATCAAACCACCGCGAGGAGGGCAGCCCTTGGCCCTGGACAAGCTGCGCCCTTGGGCGAGAGCCGCTCGGTGGTCGGGCAAGTGGGATAAAAAGCTAAAAAGCGGAGGAAAACAGGGCAGAGGCTGCAATTTGGGGAAGCCCAGGGGTTTACGGGGTGGGTGGGGAAGGAGGGATGGAGGCAAAGCAGAGCAGCGATGCCAGGGAGGAGCAGGACACGCTTCCCAGGGTGCTCGCTGCTGCCATCCGCTGCAAAGCTGCGCGGATCCGGCCCATGGAGGAGGAGGAGGAGAAGGAGGAGTAGGAGGCAGTCACCGCAGCTCCCCACCACCCGCAGCCGTGTCCCCAGCCCCCGAGCTGGAGCCGCCCAAGGTCCCCAGACGCATCCCGCCTTCCCCCCGTATGTCCCGAGTGTGCGGGGGGGAGACGCCCGGGAAGGGCCGTGCCCGCCATACCCCGGCCGGACACCCGCACACGGCTCCCCCCTTTAGAGCGCAAGGCGGCAGCTCAGCCTCGGCCCGCCCGGACGGGTCTTACCGGCGGCGGCACCAGGGATCGGCGGGATCAGCCCGGTCCGACCGGCGGCGGCGCGTCCCGGGAACAAGGTCGGTACTGGGCGTGGCCCGGCCGTGG